>PYUH01000060.1:1246742-1353862 GCA_016808085.1 Suaeda aralocaspica | reverse complement strand
AGGAAAAGGGAGGAAGGGGGGGGGAAAAAAGGGGGGGGGGGGGGGTTAAAGAAATCAATTTACTTTATTTGAATAGGAAAGAAAATGGAGAGAGAGTGAGGGAATTGAAGTTCATAGCTTTTCCAAAAAAATCTGAAAATTTTCTGAATTTCCAGAAAATCGATTGAAGTGGTGGCTGTGGTCAAAGGTCAACGATGCAGTGGTGGAGGGGTGGTGGTTATTGTTGTATGGGAGTTTTCCTTCCAAATCTTCTCAATTTTGGAGGGATTTGTTTCATCAAGATGAATGGGAGCAATTTCCTCCCATTTCTCTTCATCCCAATTCCCTCACCTCCTAATTTTACTATCCAAATGGAGGAAACTCCATGTCTTCCTTTCCCTTCCGTTCCTTTTCTCCCAATTTCTTGTATCCAAACAAGTTGTTAGATTTGCTAGTGGGAAAATTTGCTAAAATCTAAAGGCCAATATGTCCACAAATTAGTAAAGGAATTTTATCTGCCAATCTGTAATTTTTTTTTTTATTTTTTTTGTATCAATCGTCATGATAGGACTTTACATTGAAAAATTTTCAATATTTAATCATGTGGTTTACTACTTTGCTTTTAGACCTTATTTTTGTCAAAGAGAGATTTTTAAAACTTCTTAATCCGTCTTGTTGTGGTAACCTGCCATATTTCTTTAGTAGGAAAGTACAGTAATACTGAAGTTCCAGTCCTTTTCACCATTTGTTTTTTATGTAAAATTACTTAATGTACCTAAACTATGATATTTTGATTCCATGTAAACCATGTGCTGTATTATTTTCCTTAACCTCCGTGGTTGGTCTGTTCATTCACTTAACCCAATATACATGCTGATAGCATCGTAGAACGATAGGCCACCTTAATTACTGTTACATGTTAAACCTCTTAAACTTCAATGCCTTGTCAATGACATTACCCCACTGTCTCTTATGAAGATCATGCCGTCATAGGGTATGAGGGAAGTTAATAGTGTTGTCCTTCAACCAACAGCTTGATTCCCAACGACCGTCTTCTTGTCTAATTTCATACTAAAAGTGAAATACATTTATCGGCTTTTTCACCGAGCACTCTAGAAGTACCACCCCTATAGTTTAAAAAACGCACGGTGTACCCTTATTCAGCTTTTACTGTAAGATTTCCGTCAGTAAAGCGTTAGTATGAATTTACAATTGTATGCCTTAATTGGATAAGATCATTAACTTTAACATAAGAGCATTTGGTGCATAATCAAAGCTTAATAAGAGTAAACCATACATTTTTTTAACTATAGGGGTACCTTGTGCAACTTGGTAAACCTCAGGGGTACCCGGTGAAAAAGCCAAAGATAAAACAACTTAGAGAACAAAGCCAATACGAGACTAGTGATAGAAGTGTTTGTTGATTACCGATGAAATCAAAGATTGTTTGTTGTTTCAATTTACAAATGTTGATAATAATATAATATATAATAACTAATAAATGTATGACTTTTTCATGGGGTACCCCTAAAATTTACGATGTTGAACGGGGTACCTTTATAGTTTAAAAAATGCACCGTGTATCCTTATTCAATTTTGATTATGCAGCAAATGCCCTTATGTTAGGTTTTCATCAATTAAATCTTATATTTATGTTACATTTTGTGGTAGCGGTGGTTATTGTGGCAGGGCGGTGGTGAAGTGTAGTCATGGTGGTAGCTGATCCCTTTAATTAAATCTCACTAAAAATTTTAATATAATTATTGAGGAAGCATTAGATTTTTTAATTTAATAATTTTTTTAATCGAGGAATTTATGGTTGATTTAATTTGGGTGTCTATATTGATGGAGTGGTGGTGGTGGTGGTTGATTTGGCTTGTCGAATTGTGGGTTTGACTAAGTTGTTGAATTAGGGTTTCGACTAGGTGGTGAGTGGTTTTGACAGCGGTGTTGGTAGGGCTGACTTGCGGTGATGGTTGGTAGAAAACTGCTGGCAATGATGGTGGGTGGTAATGGTGGTGGCAGTCTGGTACTGTGGGTGGTGAGATCCATGTCATGGATTTTGATTTTGCAAGTGCCCACCTTTTTACAACTAACCAATTTTTTTCTTAAGTCTATTAAACTTTATCGACTTCTTATTTTTGCATTATCAATAATTGGAGAGTATAAGAGATAGATGGAGTAGCAACTTACATTAGTAACAAATTGGAATTTCTTAATTCAATTTTTTAAAACCTTAGGGGCATATTGTGCATTACTTGTTCTTAGCAAAGTTAAACTTAACGTCCCATTAACTGCAAAAGTAACGAAGGGTATTCGGTGCATAATCAAAACTTAATATGGGTAAACTGTGTGTTTTTTAAACTATAGGGATACCCGGTGGAAAAGCCGTTTTATTTTCAGACAACTTCGTTGTTTTCAAGAAAAAAATGATTTTTGCATTTTCTTGGTTGCTGCTGCTTTTTTTTTTTCTTTTCACCAGGTACCCTGAGGCAAGAGGTGGGTACCCCTGCTATTTCAAAAATGCACCGATTACCCATGAGATTTTCAATTATTGCACAAAATTCCCTTCGTAACTAACGATGTTAGTGGGACATTAATTGTTATAAATTTTATTCACCAAATACCCCTGAAGTTTCTATGTAATGTTCATAGCACCCTTAATTGAAAAACTATGTTTTTAAAAGGTAAAATTAATAAACCAAATGACCTTGACGTGATCGGAAATGTGCAATACTACCTTCTAACGATTATTTTTTGAAATTTTGAACTCGCATCTAAGGTTCTACTTATGGCCCATTGTTTTTTCAACTAAGGGTACTATAAACTCTACATGAAAACCTCAGGGGGCATTTGGTGCATAAAATTTATAGTAGTAACGTCTTACTAATACCGTTAGCCGTCAAAGGGTATTACGTACAATAATTGAAAACCTTAGGGGTACCCAGTGCATTTTTGAAACAGCTGGGGTGCTTGGTGATTTTGTCATACCTCAGGGTTACCTGGTGAAAAGCATTTTTTGTTTTTGTTGTTGTGTCAAAATGTTTTTTTCCTTGGGAGAACATTGACTCACCCAAAGGTGAAAAAAAATTTCCTTCCAAAAGGAAGTTATACTACTTTTTCCATCCTATGTCCTCATGTCCATTAGTTTTTTTTCCTTTCCATTTCATTTACCTTTCTCTTTACTTTCTTGCATGGAACCAAATATGTTGAAGTTAGTTTCCAATTTTATTTCCACTTGAAAAATTGCAATTAATTTTCATTGAAATAGATTAAGCTTTTAAAGCTATTGAACGGGTTTTCACGTTGTTTACAATTGTCCATTGAATATGTTGCCAAACTACTTGCATTGCTTTTGAAGATGTCTGATGTCTGCTAAATCAAATTTTGCGATTTTTTGTTTTTCAAATTATTTGAACCACAACCTCGAAACTAGAAGGTGATGTAAGTTATGACCTTCATTGACTTTCTATGTTTTTTAGCTAAAGCCTGTTAAGTTTATTTGATGTAACTTGAATTATGTCTAAACATTGACCTTATTTGCAGTTAAAGTCATTAGGAAAAAATATTAGTTAAGGTATCATTGTCTTTTTATTGAGTAGTTTCCAATTATTTAATTTTCATTGTTATTTTTAATAGAAATTGAAAGATGATTAGTGATAAATAAAAGCAAATAAGAAGATTTGATGTGAATTTGTTAGCCTATTGTGAAATTTCTTATTCGTAACTCTCAAGTGCCCAAATAATTTTAAATGGACATTTGGACATAGCCTAAGAGGTAATAGTGATGGCTGATTCCCTCAATGTCAAATTGGACTTTTGATTCATATGGATCAATTAGGGTGAAATTAGGTAATTTTTTTGACCTTGGGGCATGCTTGGATTGAGGGTAATGTATTAAGGGGTATTAAAAGTCAAACTAGCAAAACTACAAGTGAATTCCCCTACCACTCTATTTTCCTCATGCCACTACTACCTTATTTCATTTACCCCTACATGTCTCTGTCAACTTTACTTCAAATCACTTGCATCTTCTTTAGCTTGGCTTCTATTACCACCTTATTACATTATTCCCAATCCACGCATTCCCTTGAAGAGTTAAAGTGGTGTGTAATTGTGTATTAGAAAAGGCGAATAACTTAGATTCATGACTTCGTGCTACATTTCTCCCCCTGTTCCCTATGTAGTTTATTCCATGGACAGTGTGTTAGAGTCAGGAAACAAGTTCTGTTTGCAAGTGTTTGCCGTTTTATTAATTTTTTTTTTCTTTGAACTATACAAGTCACAACTGTAAAGAGCCATTTTGAGAAGGAACTTGCAATTGTTTGGCAAGGCCAAATTAACGACTTTACCTTTTCATTTAATCTCTTAGGATTCTTAGTTTTTCCTTGCCTCTATATAGAAACTGCAATGCAATTCTTGGTACCATATATTTATTTCTTGTTCTTAATAATAAATTGTCATGCACTCATGGTATGCTTACTGATGCTATATCTTTAATATTTACAATTTTGGGGCTAAAAAGCCGTTTGCTAGCCTCTAATCATAGACATCAGATAACTTCAACTTAAATTCTCTATTATGTCAGTCTCATAGATCTATATCTTTCTGTTTTTGTCATTCTGTTTCTTCCACAGGTGCAACCTCGTTGGGTTACGTATTAGTCCTATTTCCTTTTTTTCCAAAAGTTGTTGTCTCCCTACTTTACTGCAGTGTTTTGGGTTAGATGTGTGCATGTGAGGCATAGAGAGAAGAATGAAGAAGAGGTGACTTTTGGTGATAAGAGTATTCTCTCTTTGAATTGATATCGAAATTTGTAAGAAACAAAGCATTGAGAAGGACAATAGAAAGTGTAGTAGGGGGAAGATAAGACGTCATAATAAAAGTGTTATTATTGTGTATGAAGTTGCATTTTAAACCAAACTGAGATAAGGTTTTTTAGGATTCCAAGGTCTCAAAACTATGTATGATGTTCAATTTACCCATTAATCTTGTTAATAGATCACAGTTTTTAAGTAGTTGAAGAGGATGAATCATTTTGTACTGCTTCCATGATTGAATATACTTATAAGCAATAATCAATATTTATGATGGGATTGCAGCTGGCTTACATGTATTGGGTTCAAGGATACAAGCTAAATGACGCCCACAGATTACTGCTGGTATGTGTGCATGCTTATTGATTTTGCATAGTACTGTATTGATGCTTTTATCTGAACTCTTTCATTTGACACCTTGAATTGAAAAAGGAATTAGTGGTGTAATTTTCTCACGTGAAAAAAAAATTGAAGTCATTCCAAGCTTTCAGAAGAAATCATTCATATTATCCTGTACAATTTCGATGAAATTAGAATCCTATGTTTCAGTACAAATAAGAACGCTGCTGATTTCATTATGAATAATTTACTAAAAATGGGACAAAAATATGACATCTAAATGCTGAAAGTAACATAGATATTTAGACATTTGGTAATCATATACTTATGCTTTTATGGAATCATTATATAAACCACATTTTGGAGGATGGGAAGGCTAATCCTATAGGAAGCTTCATATTTTTTTAGCCACTAATTTCGTTGGTTGATGATCAATAGGTTATTCTGTAGTAGTCTCTAGCTGTGAATATTTGTGGGACAGATGCCATTAAGTTACCATCAAACCGTTCTATTAATAGATAGATCTACCTAAGCCCAGTGGCTTGTTCAATTCTCGATACCATACTGTAGGCTAACAATGTTTTGAAGATAACTGGCCATTCATCAAGTCTCTCTGTACTTCTGCGTGGACATCCACTACCAAGGTAAGAACTAAGAAGTAAGAACAAATGTGGGCAGTGAATCACCTGGCTCAACACCCCTGATGCACCAAACTAAGCACTGAATTGACCCTTAACTTTGATGGAAAAGGATGTCATAAATACACATAATCTGATGAAATTGCCTAGCATCAACAGTCACTGATTCACTGCTTGCTTAAGTCAAAAACTGTGAGCTCTCCTCTAGTAGTCCTCTGTATATGCTCAATCACTGCTTGCTTAAGTCAAAAACTGTGAGCTCTCCTCTAGTAGTCCTTTGTATATGCTCAATCAGAGTGAACAATTTACTTCACCCCCTCTTATTTGTTCCGCTAACTTCATTAGCTAGTTTTCTAAAATAGTTTGCATCAGAGTGGGTTTGTCGATTTTTCCAATGAAATTTGTTGTTCTTAAACTTATGTTGTTTGTAGGTTATTTGAAGTAAAAGTAAGCTTTCGGATTCCTGTGTCATCGTGATATGCCCCAAAGTTTGAAGGGAAAAATCTATCGTACAACTATGAAGCCGATATTGTTATTTGGTATAGGATGTTGAGCATTGAAATCTTGTCAAATTCATAAGATGAATGTGATAGAGATGCATATGCTATGCTAGATCTGTGGGTATACAAAAACACCCAAAATTAGGAATGGGGTTTTAAGGAAGAATATAGGAGGACTTACATCTTTTGAGTATACGATGAGGTAAAATTGCCTAAATTGGTTGATCATGTTAGTCAAAGTCTCGGAGACCAAGTAACGCTCTGGTAATGGTAAGGAGGTTTAAAAGGTGGCAAAAGGATGAGAAGGTGAGAGGTAGAGGAAGACCAAAGAAAACATACACGAGGGTGGTTGTTGGCGATATGGTGCTATTGGAGCTTGAGGAGAATTTGGCAATAAATAGGGAAAAATGGAGGAAGATAATATACTACGTTGATATATATATATATATATAGAAGACTTTTGCATTTCTTCATTTTGAATTTTGTTTGGCTGACCCCAATTTTGTAAGGAATTAATTAGTAACTAAGGCTTTATTGTTATTTTTGTTGTTCTTCTTCATTCTTTATAATTTTAGATAATCACCCTCTTATCAAATTTAGGTTATCTGTCATCCCTGCATGGGAAATTGAGGATTCGTTTTAGGTATGGAGTATATTTTTCAAATCGTTTAACCTTTTTGGCCTTGCAAATCATTTCTATTTTCTAACCATTAATGCTTAGAATTGTTGCATTTGGAGGAATTTATTTTGGATTGTGAGATTTGGTGAACTAGATACAAGAATCTTCCAGTGTATACCTTGATGTCCTTTGTGTCACAACAACAATAAAGCCTTAGTCCCAAGCTAAGTTATTAAAATCACGATTTGAACCTGAGAATCTTACGATTTTACGATCCATGTGTGACCATACGATTCGATTTACGATTCTACACGACTTTATAGTTTTCTCTTCACTAGCGAAAACATCATAAATTTAAATCATGCCTACAAAGTTACATATAAATATATGTAATCCATTATCGGTTGTTTAGTGGGTAAGCAAGTATTTTCTATCGGTAATTTTACGATTCTACGATTCAATTTTACGATCCAATTCTAAAATCTCTTTCCGATTCAAAGTAGAATCCCGATTTTGATAGCCTTGTTCCCAAATTAGTTTGGGGTCGGCTTGACATGAATCAATACGAGGAGTTGCAAAAGTCATCAACAGAAATCCTCCTCCAATTTTCCTAGTTTGACACTAAATGTTCTTCAAGCTCCAACACCCTCATATCTCCACTAACAACCCTCATCCAAGTTTGTTTTCCTCTACCTCTCCTCCTCTCATCTCGTTGCCACCCTTCCAACCTCCTTACCAGAGCATTACTTGGACTCCGTCTTATATGACCAAATCATCTTAGCCGATTTTCCCTCATTTTATCTTCAATAGAAGCAACTCCTAACTTCCTCCTAATTATCCTTTCTTGTATGCCCACACATCCAATGTAGCATACGCATTCCTGCTACACTCATCTTATGGAGGTGGCAGTACTTCAAAGCCCAACATTTGGTCCCATAAAGTAATATTGGTCTAATGGCTGTGCGGTAAAATTTTCCCTTCAATTTATTGGGTGTACCCCGATCACATAGAAAACCAGAAGCTCCCTTCCACTTCAACCAACCCAATTTGATCCTGTGGTCTACATCTTTGTCAAATTCACCATCCTTTTGGATAATGGATCCTAAATACCAAAAGAAATCCGAACACTGGACGCTCTTTCCATCCAAACTAATTGAGCTTCTCGTCCTATTCCTTGTCTCACTGAATACACACTTCATATATTTCGTCTTACTTATACTCAATTTAAAACCCCGTGATTCCAATGTTCTTCATGCTCATGATATGTGACCAAGTTTTTATTGGCTGGCTGCCACGAACGTACCGCCGAACTCTCCTCCTTTATCCGGGCTTGAGAATGGCAATGAATGTCACAAAGTAACACTCACAAGCAGAGTTTTTGTGCCACTGCTGCTCCAAACTAAACATCCTGGCAGAATCTTGGTAAAATGCTGAACTTCTGTGCCTCATCCAGTACTCTCCGGTTATATATAAAAGTAGGGTCATTTATTGACCATATCTTTGGGATATTCTCGCCTAGTAGATGGTCTGAAATAGAGCTAAACCAAAGTTTTGTGATGACACTGGGATGCCTTCTGGAATAATTTGGGTCCTTGTCAATTCGCTCATTGGAGCGACTGAGTGAGAGTGAGACACCACTTTTTTTTGTTTGCTTTATAAAATATATTTAGTAAACTAGATCCCATTTCTTCTGTCATCTGATGTGGTGCTTGAATACTGATCGACAGTATGTGCTTTAGTATTGACATGAAATGACAGAATAAACTTTGATACTCTGACATCTATAATCCCGGAATCAGATAGAAACCAACCAACAAAGGTTTAAAATATCTATTTCAGAACATATGGTTTAAGGTAAAAAGGGGCATTAACACGATGCTTATACAATCAAAAGAATAAAAACTTGATACTTCTGAACTAGTCTTCTAGAAATTAATGAAATAAAAACATGAAATTTTCTATAAGCTGCTGCACAAATTAAATTTTACTGATTGTAAGAATAAACGTATAGGATATTGAAAATCTAAAGAAAAGATGACTTTGTTGATGTTGGGCAATAAATAATAAATGTTTTTAGAAATCTTAGAATGTTATTGTATATGATTATAGCTACCTACTTGCATAAATATAAATATTCTGTAATACTCTGTATGAAGCTCAGTGAGTTACCATTTGATTGCGTTTTAATTTATATGTTTTATTATCACAGAGCAAACGATCTTGCTGCCCTAAATTGGATGCAATTAAAAGTGCAACAGCTGACATTGTGAGTTATCTAATTGCATGATTCATTTTATCTATTTTTATTTAATGTGGCCTTTTAGCATCTGGTGAAGTTGTTCATATTTTTGTTTCTACTCTGAATAATATATTCATAAGTATCTCTTTGAGTCTCGGGAAAGTTGCTAGCTGAAATGACATTTTAGTTCTGTTAAATCAAATGTACATGCTATATTGAAACTCCAATATGAAGGTTGGTGTATCAAAAAAGAATGCAATATTTCCGTGCTGAAAAAATCACGAATATGCAGGAATTAGGAAAATGAATTTTTGAAACATTAATATGAAGATTCATCAAGAAGCTTGTTTATGTTACACATCGTTTGGGAGCTTGTATGCTGATTAATGTTGGTTGCCTCAGTTGGCTTATCCCAAGATCTTCTCTACACCTCGTTTTAGTACGTTTAGAGGTGGAGTAGTGTTTTTACTGAGAGATTTTCATTATGGTCATGATCTTGTTGTTAAAGCTATTTCATCTTCTGTTTAGGGACGTTCACTAGTTCAATTTTTAGGTCCTTAGGGGCCTTGCAGCTATGCTTTATTTTCTCTTTGTTCTTGATGTTATTTTTTCGTTGTATTTCATCCCGAAGGATGTTTGGGTTTGAACTCCATTTGTGAGTTCAAAATCGGTTTTATTTTTTTACCATACCCCCCAAAAAAAATAATTTGATGATATTTCAAACAAAGGCATGACATTAGAAAGATAGTAGAGACACTGGTAGCCATTATCGTATATTGTCGGCGAAAGCAAACTCTAATAGATGTTTATATGGTGATAAGAATATGTATATATCTATTTTTTTTTAATGCCAAGATTGTTATAACTCATAACCTACCTAATATATGCCCAATTTTGTAAACAATTACCTATTAAATATTTTTAGTTACTAAACTACCTATTATATCTATTTTGATCAGGTAACACTACCACTTGCCAGGTTCTTGGTCAATTTCAGGCAAATGGGCCCACAACCAAATAATTTCCTCCTTTATTTGTAATGGAAATTACACCTTTGCCCCTTTTGAAATTAATTAAACAACTAACCCCTCTTTTAATTTACCCCTATTCTCTCTCCTGTGATGGGAGAAAAATAAAATTTTCAGGTTATTGAAAAAATTAGAGTGGGAGGACAAAAAGAACAAAATATACGATTATTGAAATTTTTGGGGCATAAATTAAAACAAAATTTTACCAAATTCAATAACAACCCCTTCTGTCAAACCAAAAAAAGAAAAAGAACAAACCCTAAAAGTTGCAAGGAATTTTACCAACTATTAACAAATTACAGCTTCAAAACTGTGGTGAGAAGT
Source organism: Suaeda aralocaspica (assembly GCA_016808085.1). Taxonomy (NCBI): domain Eukaryota; kingdom Viridiplantae; phylum Streptophyta; class Magnoliopsida; order Caryophyllales; family Amaranthaceae; genus Suaeda; species Suaeda aralocaspica. Next base: position 1,343,379 of record PYUH01000060.1, on the reverse strand, counting down.
AAGAGGAGGAAGGAAAAATAAAAATCAGTGGGAGATTTCAAGTAATAGAAAAACAATTTAACAAAAATTGCATGCTATAAAGAAAAAGGATGGAGGAAATTGAGATATATTTGGGGGAAAAAAGAATTAAAATGTTGTGGGCCTATTTAACTGAAATTGATCAAGAATCCGATGAGTGGTAGTGCTTCCAGAACCGAATAAATATAGTAGTTGTTTGCAAAATCGGGCATATATTATGTAGTTTCCGGCAATTTTGGCTTTTTATAGATTAAAAAAAAAAAAGAAGAATAGTGAAAGCATCTTACCAAATTTCAGAAACTAGAAGGTAAATGATGCTTACCAAATTTCAGAAACTAGAAGCTGAGTGATGTTCAAAGATGGAGGAGTTCATAATTTTAGGGGCCATTTGGTTGGGGGTATTCGTTAAAGAGTAAGGAAATCAACTGCCTTTATTTACTTTATGTTGTTTGTTAGGCCTTATTTTCCATTCCCTTTACTAACGCCATTCCCCCAAATTCTTTCAAGTTGCCCCCTCCCCGCGCAGTGATTCCATTCCCTTTCCTTAGCCATCACCGCACCGCCATAACCAACCAATTTACCACCCTCCTTTCCTACCCACACACTGAAAAACCAGCCACCTGTTCTCTGCCCCTTCCCTTCCACCAGCAGAACCACCTACTCTTTTCCTCTTTCTCCAGCCATCGTAGAACTTAGCCACCTGTTCCTCCACCCCTGCTGCCACTCCCCTTCCACTAAACACCTCCCCCCTTTTTCTCTTGAAAAACCCTAAAACCGCCTACTCCATTGATAATTCAGATTGGAAGTTTTGGAATTGAAGGATAATTTGAAGACTGTTGACTTACCCCGGGTGCCCAATATTGCTTATGTGATAAAAATTAGCTTTAATTTATTTATTTTGACCAGGCATCTCTGGTCATTTTTTAACAATTTCGACCTCAACTTTGATTTTTGAGGGCTAATATGACCCTCTATACCTTACCTGAACAATTTTCATGTCTTGTAAACTTCAGCACACGAGCCAAATGGTAAACGACATGCAAAACAAGGTATTTTTGATCATTTATTGCCAATTTTGACCTTAAATTTGACTTTTAAGGGTTAAAATGATGCCCAAATTTCAACTGATATCGGGATAGATTAGTTATTTCGGTTGTTAATGATGGGTTATCCATTGTAGTAAAGAAATGAGGTCAATAGGTAGATAATCAAATCGGAGGTCATTATGTAGAATTTTCAAATTTAGTGTTCACCGCTTGAAATTTTTGATGAAGATCACCTTGTAGAATTACTCAAAAGAATACTGATTTTTTTAATTTATTTCAATATACCCCTTTATAAATTGGAAACCAAAAAGTATAGAATACGGAGTTACGGAGTATGGATACATGGATTTTTGCAGTGATGGTCTGGTGGAAGACGTTTTTAACATCCAAGTATTTTCTCTTCTTATTTTAAGTTTAGTAACACTTTGTAATGCTTAAAATATGCTGTTAAGAATAAAGCTGGTAGTTGAGTAAAAGTTTTGGTTCATATTTCACATTCTCATGATTTGTAGAATTTCATATTAAATATTTTACTCAACTAATAGTTTTTAATCTCTCCATGATCAACTCCAATGCACCTTAATTTCAGAACTTTACATACTTATTTATCATAGTAAACTTCACACTATATTAGCATAGATTGCAAAATTTTGTATTGTCATTGCATTCATTGGTTTCATGGAAATGTTTCTGTAAATTTTGCAGCTGACCTTTAAAGTCCATGTAGTCCACTTCATTTGATTGAAATCCAATCGTTTTCTTTCTATTAATATGTTGTTGGGCCTTCCTCTTTTAATTCATCGAAGAGTAATTTTTGTGTCCAACTTTGTTTTATTGTCCATCTGAAGCTTACAGGTCTCAAGACAAAACCAGTCCTACTGAAATGGGATAATCCCGGTTGCAACTTTGTCGAAATTGCTGGGCTTGATATTGGGTGGGGACAGGTAACAATCTACATTTTTATTCCAAATAATTATGTACATGTAAAATACTCATTTAGTAGGCAGCAATATGATAGTAAAAATGGATTTTTATATTGTCTAGCTTCAATCTACAAAATTTCTATGTCAATACCTTTGGTAATGCAACTTCATCCCAAGGCATTTGTTTTTATTAACTTAATCATTATCATCAATTCAGCTCTGATATGGTACTGGGTTATATGGGTGGGAAAAACTATGAAAACAAAGCTTTACTTCTTGGTAGACTAGCACTATCTTCATGGACATTGACTTGTTACAAAGTTGCATGTAAATACTTGCACTTAAATTGCATGTGTTACTCTTTATTTATTTAGTCTTTAAAAGTTATAAAATGTCATCAAGTCATCAACTACCGTAAGTCACAAAAAATTATGGACTAGGATTTCAAATACGTAGTAGTTCAAGATGCATTTATGGTTTGTGCAAAATCTTGGGTGAGACTGTCTTACGGACAGAAGCTTTGGGTGAAATGTTAGTGTTCCAATAGTAAAATGGTTTGACCCAAAACATTCTGGATGAGTAACTAGGATCATAAATATGCTGTGCCAAAACCTAAAAGTAGAGTATTATGTGTGTTCGACTAATATCTGAGAAGCACAAATCACGCTTGTTTCCCTTTTCCCAAACATTTGGAACTTTTAAATATATGGACATTCACAAACTCACAATACCACCACTAGTTTACTGTAACTAACAAATGATATGACTTTACCATGCTGCATGAGTACAATAGACAAGGATACAAATACCACATAGATGCGGAAGAAACTCGAGAAGGCACCCTTGATGCTAGGAGATGACAATAATTACGACTCAACTTTTAATAGAGGGTTCTGATTAATGGGATTATCATTTATCAATGTACATATTCACTCTGCTCTTTTTACCTGCTGTATCCATTAAATGTCCTGACAAGTCTACAAGATAAAAGGCTATATACTTAAATTCAGAAAATGAATTTCTTGTAAGCTAAGATGTTGTAGACTAAGATACTTAAATGCCCTTTTTATTGCTGAAACTGGGAAGTAATATTTCTTGTAAGCTAAGATGTTGTTTTATGAGATAATTTGGTTCTTTGTACATTAAGACAAGGTTTCAGGAAAAACATTAGATCAAATTACTACGTAGTTCAGGTTAAGTTTAATTAGGTCAACGAAGTTTAGACTTTAGGCAGGTCTACCAAGTATCTAGTTGAACAAGTTTTTAGATAGGCTTCTATGAAGCCCAATTAGTTCATTTAAGTTCTAATAAATTCGGATCGTATCTTTGTGTAATCTAAGGCATGCTAGTTGTGCACTTGTGCTGACAGCCTTTTCTAGCCTCATTTGCTATTCAATCCTTGTTTATTTGGCATAAGCCATGCTATACTGGACTGTTTCATGCAATTGCTTTTTGTTTCTTTATTTCTTATCCTGGATGTTATATGAAGCATTATAGATTTGTTTTCTTTTGTCTCAGAAAATTCCACTGAAGTTCGATGAGGAACAAAATTCATGGGTTCTGGAGCGAGAATTGCCGGTCAGTCATATATAATTGTACAAAATTGGAAATCAGCTCATTTGTATCCTCATTTCTCTTTATACAAAAAACATGAAAAATTTTCTTCACTTGTTTTTGTAGAATTGTATCTGGTTGCTGTTCCATATTATGGATGACTGGATGTAGAACTAGTTTGGATGATTTGAAAGTTTGGTAGACTATAGAGTTTTACACAAAGTTTAACAACTTAGAATTGAAAAAATTACTCGTTTAACTTATATGGTCTCTGCATTGTAATGACCATTTATTGTAACAGGAAGGGCATTATGAGTACAAGTATGTTGTTGATGGTGTGTGGACCTGCAACAAGAATGAACTCGTGACGACTCCAAACAAAGATGGTCATGTCAACAATTATGTTGTGGTGAGTCTCAAAAATGTCACAAGTTTGCTACATCTTTGTTATCTATTGAGTTATCTCTTCATTTTTTTTTTTTATATTTCTGAACTGTTAGTATTCTATAGTCTATTTTATGATGTTTAATGGGAGTACAAGTGAAAGAATTCAAATATTGGCACATGAAGCTAAACTACCACAAGTTTTGCATCGGATCAAACAAAAATTTCTATTATTTGACCCCTTTTAAGTTGTGAACTGGTTGATTATACCAAAATGGATAATTTTATTCATTGTTGAATTCTTTCCTTCCACTTCTATCTTTCAAATGCTTGTGTGCAGGTTTCAGCTGATGATCCCGACAGTGATAATGCACAAGTGAGGAAGAGATTGACTGGGGATAATCCTGATCTTTCAATGGATGAACGAATTAGAATACGGCAATTCCTTGAGGAAGTTTCAGGTCATGAGTGAGTAACCTGCAGACCTGCTTAAAGTTCAGATCATGAGTAACCTAGTAAGCCTTTTGTCAATGTCAGTATAATGATGCAATTGATATGAAGGACAATGAAGCTTTGACCACCTTATTGTTGTATTCATAGTTTATCTATGTCAATATACATGTAGAAGTAAAACATCTGGGTGCATTTGTGCATATCAAGAACAGAAATCAAATACGCAGAGATAAAATCAATTTCGCCCAACACTATTTTGTTTTGGTGTTTGGAGGCTTGGACTTGCGTGTGTTTTGGGATCATTATATACTTGAGTATATGTTTCCTCCTATATATATATATACACTACCTCCTTAACATTTTAGATGCAACTTTGAAGCTGACTTAGTTTCGTAGACAAATGTTTTAATTGATTGTATTTACATAAATGACCATATTATTAAATAAAGAAAAGAATAAAAAAAACATCATCCCTCACATTCACCCACCTAGTCCACCATCAGACCACTTGCGCTCCACCATTGTGTTCTAGCCCACCTTCGCACCACCACCACCTTTGCATCTTTGCAACTCCATTACCAGTCCACCTTTTCATCACCACCATGTTCCAAACCACCTTCACTCCTTTGCACCACCACAACTACCATAACCGTCGACAATTTGCAGCACCATCGATACTATCTACCTAATCCCCAACCTTTGAACTTTGGATTCTCAAATTCAAAGAAATTAGAACCAAAATATGAAACAATAAATCCCAAATTTGAACAAATCAAAGCTTGTTCAACCATAATTCGAATCAAAATCACCTACCTTTGAACTTTAAATTTCCATCCTTCAAACCCTAATTTCCTAAATCCCCAATTTCGACCAGACTTTAAAGCCAATTTCGACCAAAATTCGACCCGATACATAGATTTCAATGTCTACATGAACCTTAAATCCCCAAATTTGGCCAAATTTAAACCCAATAGCGGTGGAGGGATTGAGGGTGGCAGAGTGGTGAATGTTGTGAATGCAATAAGGCAATTGCAATAGTGATGAACTCAGTGAGGGACTAAGGGTGTGCAAAAAGTGGGTGACCGTGGTGATCAATGGTGGCGGTGGAGAGCAGATGGTGGTGTATGGGAGAGGTTTGATAGTATTTAGGATGGGTTTGATGGTCGTGGTGTTACGTAGGGGCATAAATTAATAAAAAAGAGTTTACCAAAGAGGAAAGAAAACCAAAGTTGCAACTAATATGTTACAGAGTTAGTATATAGGAAGAAGTTCAAACGAAAAACCTCCTTATTTGAGAAGTAATATTATTATGAGAACTCTAAAATTGCCCACAGATTTGTCTTGATCTTAACCGTTTATTTTTCACACTTGCTTCATCTTTTATCACATAGAAATAAGAGTACATAATATTTATACTCTTTTTCTCTTATCTCCCTCCTCTCTCTCTCTCTCTCTCTCTCCCTCTCTCTCTCTCATCGAATGACATTGTAAAAGATTTGCCATTATTCTTGAATCACCACCATTTTTGAAACTTCAACTACGGTAAGCTACGATTTCAGTTTTTGCAATTAAGGTTAAGATTTTAATCAAATTTTCCAATAATCTTTTATCAATGTGTATCACTGTTGACCAGATTTTCTTTATTTTGATGCCTAATTCTTGAACTTGGGGCTAATGTCTTCCCTATTAACCAAGTGATGTTGTTTTTCGAGCTAATTGATTTATTTTCAGCTTCATTCGACTTAGTTTGAATATGAATTCAGTTTAGACCTAATTGGACCTAAAATAGTTTTATTTTTTGATAGGGCTGCCCCGTTAAATTCCGGGCCCGTATTCCAATCTTAAAAATTAGGGCCCTAATATAATATTTTAATTAAAAGTTAAAACAAATAACAACTACTGAGTAAAACACAATAAAAATAGTAAAAACACATAAACTTAATACTAATTTCACATTAAAAATAATAATGAAAAAAAAATTCAACAATGTGATTAACAACTAACTTTGTAAATCATAAAAGAGCTTAACTTCAAATAACATCAATAATGTAGTACAACTAAATTCATTTCCAATTCAAAAGCTCAAATTTTTACCAAATATTTATCAAATTGTGAATTGTCGACTTTCTAAATTGAAAAAAATAATAATAATAAAACAAAATAATTCACAATTGCATAAATAAATCAATACAATCATCAAAAATAACTGCTTAACAACAACAACAACAACAACAATTAACCTAATCGTTCTTCTGTTCATCCCCTCCGTCTACTTTACTTCTTCTGTTCTTCACTCGCGTCATCGCTCTTTCTTTCCTTAATCGTTCTTTCTGCTCTTTTCGTCTACTTTACTTCTTCAGTTCCTCCGTCGATAATTCGTTCCCACAAATTAAGATTCTAAAACCTAATTTTTTTTATCTATCAAAATCAATCTCAAGTATAAGTTGAATTGGTTGAAAAATTTGTAGAAATTGTGTGAAAATTTACAAGGGGTGAAGAAATTAGCCGTTTGAGATTGGTTAAAATAATGGAAAATTAATTTTTCCATTGAAGAAGTCAAGAAGGTAAGATAATTAGTGTTTTTTTTTTTTTTTTTGGTAAAATAAGAAATTAAATGAGAATTTAGGAATAGATGAAATAATGGGGAAAAATTTTGAGAAAGGGGAGGAATTTAAGCAACTTTAATGTGATGGCTTTTAATGGCCTTGATTCAATAAGGAATTGTTTTTTGGGAAAGGGCATGTATTCATAGAAGAGAAGAAGATGAAGAGGTGTTGCTGTGGAAATTTTTTTCTTCTTTTTCCTATGTTCAGTTGGGTTTTGAGCAAAATTGGGCCTTTTGATTTTGGGGGCCCTGTGCTATTGATCAACTTGCACAGGTAAAGGGTCGGGCCTGTTTTTTGAATTGCTTTGAAGCTATATTAGTTTGATTAGTTTTATTCAAAGTTCTTCTGAAATCATTATTCAATTTGTTTATGTTTGTGAGTTTTAGATTGTACAGAGTTTGATCAACATATTTATGTGAATTTATTCAATAATTTTTGAAAGAATATGTCGAATTATTGGAATTGGTTAAAGTTGTGATTATTGAAATAGTAACTAGTTATACAGAATTTTTGGGATTAACTTGTGCGGTTTTTGTGGTTGACATCATCAGTTTAGTCATCATTTATGATCTAGTTGGAATTATGAATGGTGACTTGTTAGCCTATTTGCAAGTAGGGGTGTCAATATGTCTAAGATCAGATCGGACCGGAAATTGCTAGGTGCTTTTTGGACCAAAGATCGGACCTGAATTTTTAGGCACAGTCCGGTTTAGGACATGTTGGACCTGTTTTTCCGAAAATAGGCAAATCTCACTCTAAATTACATAAATAGCACTCAATAATTCAAATCTTTTCATAAATTATTATTAACATACCAACCTTTACAATTTAAAGGCAAAAAATCATTTCTTACATTCAAATAATTCAATTACTCAAACCAGACAATTGACCCTTGGTCAAACCTGATTCATTAGAACATAAAGGAAAAATTGTCAGTTACCTCCTTTTTAAAACCTTTTTATGTCAGTTACCACCTTTTAAAAAAAATTTGTCAATTACCAACTTTTAAAAACTTTTTTTAGTTAATTAATACCTCCGACGACTTTTTCCGGTTTGACTGCCAGACTACGGGGTTGACTCAATTAAAAAATGTGTTGTAAGTAATTTTTTTTATACTTACACTCCATCCTACACTCTTATTACTCATTCAACATTTATTCAAAATCACTCACTCAACCTACCACTTATTCCACCTTTTCGAAAAAATTTACACTGTACCAACACAAGAGAAATACCAATTGGGAATCAAAGACAATTAATTTAGTTTCAATCAATTGTGTCAGTATAAAGGGTAGGTAAATTTTCCATGAACTTTCATTATTTTCAGTTGATTTTCTTCTTCTGTCGACATTTTTTGATTTCCCGAAGCTGATTTTGGGGTTTTTTTTTTCTAAAAATTTTCCATTTTTGTTCGAATTTGTGATAATTTCACAATTAAGTCCCACTTTTGAATCTGATTGACTTTCGTGTTTTTGTTGTTTGTTGTGAATATGTTGATTGAATGCATGTCAAAATTTGTAGGGTATTATTAACACATGTGTACCCTAATTTTTGGATTTTTATTTTTCAATTGGATCGTGTAAATTTGGAGAAGAAGAGTTTGAAGATGGTTTATTTTAGGGTTTAGGGTTAATTTTATAAGATGGATTAAAAAGAGTAGATTAGAAATTGGAGGGAAAAAAAAAGGGGGAAATTAGGAGGGAAATAAACAGGGGTGCACATAGGGAGTCAACTCCGTAGTCCGGTAGTGAAACCGGAAAAAGTCTCCGGATGTCTTAATTAACAAAAATAAAGTTTTTAAAAGGTGGTAATTGACAAAAAAAAATTTAAAAGGTGGTAACTAACGAAAAAAAGTTTTAAAAAGGTGGTAACTGACAATTTTCCCTAACGTAAATCCAAAACTTAAGCGAAAAAATGGATGGAAACATAATGGAGAAGAAAGAATGATGAGGAGTCACTATGTCAGAAAACGAAGAGTGGAGAAGAGTAGGTAGAGGCGAGAAGACAGAGGCAGCAACGTCGTTGTTGCCGGTGTAAATCGTCGACGACAAGTGGAGGAAATAAAGAGGTGACAGTGTGATTGAATGAGTGGCGATGGACTAAAAACGTGTGTCGAAAAGATGAAACGCCAAGTGGAGGACGAATTGACAATGTGTCGACGTACGAGTATACTCGGATATCGCCAGTGATGCAACCTTCTCAAGTTGTGGGTAGAAGATTTTCAATTTTTAGGGTTAAAAGAAAAACAATTACTGAGGGTCCGTTTGGCAGGGCGTAAAATAATTTCCTGAAAAACAACTTTCTCATTTTACATTATTTGGTTTGGAGACAAACGCTAAAATGTAAAACTTGGGGTGGAAAACCATTTTCCACCATGTTGACAACATTTTCTACTACACTTGGAAGGAAAACATGTCCCCTCACAATTGAAGTAATTAATTTTCCATTCAACCAAGCAATGTAAAACGTATGCAACCAAACTATGAAAATTTTTCATGAAAATCATGAAAATGAGTTTTCCAATGTAAAAGCTTTTTCATGAATAACTATTTTCATCCAATTAATTTTTGCACCCTACCAAACTGACCATGAATGATGCAGACTTCTTAAGGTCTTTAATTCTTAAAATTTTTCTTAATAAGATTATATATTCCAGGTTTTCCGACCCAGGCCTAAAAAGTTCGGGTCAAGACTAGAACGAATCTGAAAACATTAACAAGAAGCCATCATCTTTAGAGTACTTATCATAAAAGGTACAAGTTCTTATCTAACTACATTATCTAACTTCATATAAAGTTGCAAGATTCCAACTCTGATGTCACTCGACTTGTTGACAATCACGAAAATAAATTACTCGAATAGTCGAGCAATCATAGTTCACTTCTTGTATGCTCATCACGGGAACGAAAAGGCCATCTACATCTACATTCATAGCACACTTCTTTCTCTTTCTCCCTTCCACCCTTACTCTCCCGATATGTAATGTATGCCACCCTAATTGCCAATTTGTAAAGCCACAACAGAAGAAATCCATCTTTGGCTTTTAATCCCAATAAAACAAAACATAGTGAGGCAAACGATCATAATTTTAAAGTAAATAATTACACCACAAAACAAACCAGTAAAATTATTCTACTATAAGACCCTTACATAGAAAATAATATACAATTTCCAATCCAATAACAGGAAAGTTAATTCAAATTGAATCTCTACACCTTGTACTTGGAAATCTGCTCCCTAACTTCCTTTAAATCACCGTTGATGAAGATCATCCCTGATGTGGCATAGCTACGGGCTGCCACGTGTCAAAAGATGGATGGACCATGTGACGAAATCCCAACGGGCTAAGTGTCCTAAATAGATGAATGACAAATGTCAAAATCTTATTAATCTACGTGTCAGGCTGTTGGCTCGACATATAGGACCCCAAATGTCGTACTATTATTGGACGACGTGTCTCAAAAACCTTAATTAGGTAAAATATGAACAATTTCCCTTGAGGCAATTGAAGCCCAAATTATGAAGGCCCGTGAGCCTTTGTATAAGGAAAGGCCATCCATTGAATGATACATGTCATTCAATGAGAGGCTAATCCTCCATCCTATTGCCTATAAATAGGACTTAATGGATGAAAAATGGAGGATCTTACATCCTTGAAAAAATACAAACTTATTACAAACTACAGAACTTCTCACTCTAGAAACTGCACATTTCTTTCTCTAGCTTTAATTAATTAAGTTATTTTACACTTTACTTCTCAAACAAACATCTTACTTAAGCATCGAAGGGGGAAATAATCCTACAGGGATTATTTTCCCTTTTTTGTAGGATCTCGAGAGTCGTGTCACGTCAGCTGGAATTAAAGCAGTCGACACGAACTAGTCCATGTCAACAAAGTCCTCCTAGTTACTACCCCACCTTATTGCTTGTGCAACAACATTTGGCGCAGTCTGTAGAGACGGCTCCTAACAATGACTGGAAGTGGACTGAATCCTACTAAGGATGAGACGAGATATATTAACTAGATTGGGGAAGGTACCGGTGTAACAACCTGGAATTTCCTAACCTTCTACTCTATATATTTTCCGGAAAACATATTATAAATATTAAGAATTATAATTATTAAAACTCCTAAATAACGAGGAAAAACCAAAGTATTACCGCCACCGTGATAACGGCTAAGGCATTCATCAAAGTACTGCAGCGGAAGTCTTAAAACCAAAACCAATTTAAAATCTTAAACTTCAAAACAAATCTCAAACCAAATTTAAACTAACATCCAAAATAAAAATCAACTAAAAATTTTATTACACTTCAGAACCATTTTAATGCCCCTTAAAACCAAAACTAGAAACTTTGAAAATAAAAAAACATCCAAATAAAAGTTACTACTTCATAAGCAATAAAATTAAAACTACAAAACTACACAGCAAGTGCTCTCACTCCAGCCCAGCATGAAATTACATATGCCCACTTGTATCTGTAGCTTTCTTATTCTAGACAACTACTCGCCAACAAGTGGGTCATTGTAGGGCCAAGTCCAAGACAAAGCCATGCACATAAAACAAACAGTCAGCAAAACAAAGTACATAACTACTAAAAACTATGCAACAAAACAACATAAATTAAAACATTCACACATCTTATCTTTGACAACTCTTCATTTGTACATAGACTCAACAAATTAATCATTATATTTAGACTTTGGATTCCGCATCGAACGGGTTTCTTTTCCTTTAAAAATCGCCCTATGGGGCACCAACTTAGGAGCAACTCCAAGAAGGTATTACCTATGTCAAACAAAGTGGCGGAATTCCAGCGCATTAAAAATATAACAGAGTACGTCTTGTACTCCAATTAGAAGTCATAGATCACTGTTCCATACGATTCCCCCCATTGTTCATACTCAAGGTATATACGTTCCAAGAGTTTTGATGCAAATCCTATTACACTTTACATGATTAACCGGTTTAGCAATGTTATGACTCACATATAACATCACATAAAAACATGCATCACATCAAGCAAGGCATATTAATTATCTTCAATTTAAGGTGATTCAAAATTAATCTCATGTGTGTCCTTTAATTAAACTGAACTTCCTTTACCACACATTAACTGTGAGTGGCTACTATTTAATTTCTCCTTGTCCACACATTAAACTGTGACTGGCAACATGTATAAATATAATTGTTCATTAACTTCTTTTAATCATGTGAATAAAATTTCACAAACTACTTTTCTTGTTGATTAAGTAACTAACTAACCTTAATAACTTCCTTTCTTTATTAATAAGCTATTGGCCAAACTAAATTGAACATAACATTCCAATTTAAATCTTGTAGAATTTATATTACTAACAACATGGAATGTCAACATAATATAAAATCATACTTCTAATAAAACTTGTCATGCACGTCAATTCATAATCCAACAAGCATAACAACATATCATAACCTAAAGGATCATCCAAGCATGAATTCTAATTCTTATGTTGGTCTTTAGTACTTACGTACCTTGTGAAATAGTGGTGATCTACCATAACTTCTAAAAGTTGACTAATTCGAAGTCTCCTACATAAATAAAACCGAAACTAAATTAAAAACCTTGTTGACTAAGTTCTACAACAACTCTAAACTAACTTTCTATATTGGAAACTTGTCCAAACATTCCGTATAGGGTCTCTATTCAATTCCATACTTCACTTTAATTTTTCTATTCCAAAATACTCGATTTTCGGAAACTTATTTATGCTTTATAAAACCTCAACATACATTTTATGTCACTTTAGAAAAGTGGACAACAATTTAAAATAGTCAAAACTTCTTGGAAAACCTCAAAAACAACACAAATCAATCATACAATGTAATACTTAACTTATATGATTAATTCATGCTAATTACATAATTTGAAACCCTAATTATCCACTTTATAAAAATCTGGACAGCATGTTAAACATGCTTAAAATCACTTTTAAACTTCATGAAACATACTAAAAATCATATGTAACATTATAGAATTAACATGTGATCATATTAGCATAACATGAATACTCAAAACTTATTTTAACTTGCTTTTATAAAATTTTCAAATTTATTAATTAACTTTAAACACATGGAAAACTCATAAAAACATCATAAATTCATCATAAAACTGTTTTACAATCTACTAACATCATTATGAAACCAATCTATGCTTTAGAATAATTTTTCATAAGCCAAAACATGTTCATAAATTTTATTCTATTGATTTTCATGATTACAAAATTTGGACAGCAATTTATTTTATGTTTAAAGCCTTTAAAAATCAATCTAAACTTCATAAAATCATCATAAATTCACCCAACAACAATTCATGATCATAATATTGAAGTTCAAATCATTAAAACTCATAAAAATAAAAAATTTCATTACTTTATAAACTCTAATCTAAAATATCATGAATAACAATTTAACTCATGCTTTAAAACAAATCATAACTTCATAAAACATGATTAAAACTTATAAACTCATGATTAAACATAAATATAAACATGAATTTGCAAAATTAGATCAAAAAGAAAGAAGAATTTTTTTTTAAGTTCAAAAATATACCAAACGAAGGGGAGGAGCAAGGGGTGGTTGGCGGTGGTGGCCGGCGGACGACAGCACGCGACGGCGGGGAAAAGCGACAAAACCCTTTTTTCTTTCTTTGCCAAAGCCGAACACCAAAAAAAAATTTCTTTTTTTTTATGACTCTTCTCTCTCTCTTTTTTTTCTTTCTCTCTCTAAATTTTGGAATCCTAAATCATTAATTTGCAAAATAAAATATGAAAATTGGGTTTTGATAGATATTTATAGGCCCCAAAGTAGGATTTGGTGAAAGCTCATAATTATCCTAAATAGTGGAAATTACTTCTATGCCCTTGCTTTAAAATAAATTAGGAAACTCTTAAAAGTTCTTTTTTTAGAAACTTTTCAAAATATTTTATAAAACATTAAATATTATTTATAAACACAAAATAATTATTTTTAATTAAAATTTATTTAAATTTCTTTGTTTAATATTCTTATTGAATACAACTTCTCAGTAAAAATATTAAATTCATACGTATAAAATACAAAAATAATTCCTTAAAATACGTAAAAATATGGGGTATTACAACCGGCTCTCCTAGAAGAGAACAAGTACAAACTAACTTTTAAAATCAATCTGTGACTATGGGTCAGCTCAAGAGTATCTTAGCTGGGTTCCAACAGAACCTGGCGGAAACTCTACGGGAGTATTTGTAACACCCTGTAATTTCCTAACTTCTTGCTCTAGATATTCCAAAAAACATATTATAAATATTAAAGAAATATAATTATTTAAACTCCTAAATAACGAGGAAAAACCAAAGCATTACCGCCACCGTGATAATGGCTAAGGCATTTATCAAAGTACTACAGCGGAAGTCTTAAAAAAACCAAAACCAATTTAAAAACTTAAACCTCGAAAAATAATCTCAAACAAAAATCAACTAAAACTTTATTACACATTGGAACCATATTAATGGTCCTTCAAAACCAAAAACTTAAACTTCGAAAATAAAACAACATTCAATAATAGTTAGATAAATCCATAAGCAGTTTAATTAAGAAACTACGACGACTACCCATCAAGCACTCTCACTCCAGCCCAACATGAATGACTTATGCCCACTTGTACTTGTAGCTTTTCTTATTCTAGACAACTACTCGCCAACAAGTGGGCCAAGTCCAAGACAAAGCCATGCACACAAAACAAGCAGTCAGCAAAGCCGAGTACATAACTACTAATTAAGGACTATGGAACAAGGCAAAGATTAAATCTAAATAAAAACATATATACACCTCACCGTTGACAACTCTTAACCTGTGCATAGACTCATCTTAAACAATTTAATTATTATATTTAAACTTTGGATTTCGCATCGAACGGGTTTCCTTTCCTGTAAAATCGCCCTATTGGGCACCAACTTGGGAGCAACTCCAAGAAGGTATTACCTATGTCACATAAAGCGACAGAATTCCAGTGCATTCAAAATATAAAAGATTACAACGTCTTGTACTCCGATTAGAAGTCATAGATCTCTGTTCAATACGACTCCCCCCATTGTTCATACTCAAGGTATATACGTTCCATGAGTTTTAGTGCGAATCCTCTTTCACTTTACGTGATTAACCAGTTTAACAATGTTATGACTCACACATAACCTCACACAAAAAAATGCATAAAATCACACAAACCATATTAATTATCTTCAATTTAAGGTGATTCTAAAAATAATCTTATGTGTGTCCTTTAAGTAAACTAAACTTCCTTTACCACACATTAACTGTGAGTGGTTAACTATTTACCTTTTCCTTGACCACACATTAAACTGCGAGTGGCAACATGTATAAAAATATTTGCTCATTACCTTCTTTTAGCTGTGTGAATAAAAATTCACAAACTGCTTTTCTTGTTGATTAAGTAACTAACCAACTTAAATAACTTTCTTTCTTCTTCAATAAGCTATTGGCCAATGTTAAACTGATCATAACGTTCCAATTCAACCTTGAAGAATTTATATTATTATAAATGTGAAATGTCAAAACAATATAAATCATGTTTCGAATAAAACTTGTCATGCATGTCAATTCACAAGCCAATCAAGCAACAACAAAGGATCATAATATATTAAACAAGCATGAATCTAGTTTCTACGTTTGTCTTTAGTACTTACGTACCTTGTGTTGTAGTGGTGATCCACCACAACTTCTAAAAGTCAACTAAATCAAAGTTTCCTACATAGAGAAAACCGAAACTAAATTAAAACATTGTTAACTAAGTTCCACAACAACTCTAAAACTAACTTTCTACATTGGAAACTTGTCTCTATTCAATTCCATACTCTATTTTAATTTTTCTATTGCAAAATACTTGATTTTCGGTAGTTTTCCAAAGATGGCAGCTTTGTAAACTTCCTTAAAAACACTCTTAAACCTTTTTAAATATCATATTTTAATCTTAAAACACTATAGTCATGTCCTAAGATCAATACACAATACTTAGATGCATTGAAAACAATTATAACTTACTATGTTACATGCTACTATTTTTTTATATTGGGCATAAATATGTGTTAATAAAAATTGCAGCTTTATTTATATCATTATTCATCTAAAAATCATTAAAAACTCATAAAAACATCATAAATTCATCATAAAACTCTTTTACAATCCACTAACAACATCATGAATCAAAACTATGCTTTAGAATAATTTTTCATAAAACAAAACATGTTCATAATATTTATTCTATTGATTTTCATGATTACAAAATTTGGACAACAAAATAATTTATGTTTAAAGCCTTTAGAAATCAATCTAAACTTAATAAAATCATCATAAATTCACCCAACAACAATTCATGATCATAATATTGAAGTTTAAATCATTAAAAACCATAAAATCAAGAATTTCATAATTTTATAATTTTATAAACCCTAATTAAAAATTTCCTGATCAACAAATAAATTCATGCTTTAAACTAAATCATAACTCCATGAAAACATAATTATAACTATAGAAACATGATTAATCATAAATATAAACATGAATTTGCAAGATTGAATCAAAAAGAAAAAGAAGACGAATTTTTTTTACAAAGGGGTCCGAAAAAATACCAAGTGAAGGGGAAAGGAGGTGGCGCACGGCGGACTGCAACAGTGGTGGCGAGGGGACGGCGCCGACGAGTGCGGCGGACAGCAAGGGGAGCAAAAACTATGAGCAAAATTTATTTTTTCTTTTCGGAGGTGTCTTCCGTTTTTTTTTTTTTTCAAATTTTTTTTCACTCTTTCTCTCTCTAAATTTTTTGAGTCCTAAATCATAAAGTTGCAATTTAAGTTTGAAAATTTGGGGTTTTAAGGGGTATTTTAGGCCCCAAAGTAAGATTTGGTGCAATTCCATAAATACCCTTAGTGTGTTTGAAATTACTTTTATGCCCTTATTTAAAAACAATTTAGGAAATATTAAAACTTCCATTTTTAGAAACTTTTCAAAATATTTAATAAAACATAAAATATTATTTATAAACATAAAATAATTACTTTAATTAAAATTTATTTAAATTTCTTTTGTTTAATATTCTTAATTATTGAATATAATGTCTCAATAAAAATATTAAAACATATATATAAAATACGAAATAACTTCTTAAAATACATGAAAATATGGGGTATTACAGTCTACCCCTTTAAAAGAAGTTTCGTCCCGAAACTCTATGTAAATTATTGTATGGAATTTGAATAGAGACTACGTTTACTTCAAGCTTTTTCATCATGACACTACTTTGTTGTAGACTTTAGACATTTAACCCAACCTTTGCTTCACTACTTTTTAGGGAACATACATAAAGCTTTAGTAAAAAGACGTAAAAACTCGTAAAAACTTGCAAAATTGAGGGTGAAAACGCGCGAAATTAGATCGCACTCTACCTCAGCCCCTTAAGAATCGAGTTACGTCCCCGTAACTCTACCTACTAACCTGAAATAACTTTGTATACTTTTCTCTCATCATATCTTTGGCCTCCCAAGCAGCTTCTTCAGTTTCTTGGTTAGACCACAACACCTTCACTATTTTGACGCTTTTCCTACGAGTATCCCTGACCTTACTATCAAGGATCTTGATTGGTTTCTCTTCATAGGTTAAACTCTGGTCTAACTTTATTGTTTCAGGTTGTAACACATGTGACTCATCCGGCACATATTTTCTTAATTGAGACACATGAAAGACATTGTGAACTTTGCTCAACTCCATTGGTAATGCTAGCTTATAGGCAACTTTTCTAACCCTTTGCAAGATCTCATAGGGTCCTATATATTTCGGGCTTAATTTCCCCTTCTTTCCAAACCTCATCACACCTTTCATTGATGATACTTTAAGTAACACCTTATCACCTATTTCAAACACAACTTCCTGGCTTTTTTGGTCCGCATAAGAATTTTGTCTATCTTGTGCCGCTTGAATCTTTGCTCGTATCACCCTTACTTTATTAGTGGTTTCTTCAACCAATTGAGGTCCTAGAATCACTGTCTCACTTATGTCACTCCAACATAAGGGACTTCTGCACTTCCTTCCATACAAGGCCTCAAAGGGTGCCATGCCAATACTTGCATGGTAGCTATTGTTGTATGAAAACTCAATAAGATCTAAACAATCTTCCCAATTCCCTTAAATATCCATTATACAAGCTCTTAGCATGTCCTCCAAAGTTTGTATGGTTCTCTCCGTTTGTCCATCGGTTGTTGGATGGAAAGCGATACTCATTTTCAAAGTTGTACCAAAGTTCTCTTGGACACTTTTCCATAATTTCGAAAGAAACCTAGAATCCCTATCTGACACGATATCCTTTGGAACTCCATGTAGCCTCACATCATGCTTTAAGGAAGCCTTTGCAAGTTGTTCCATCCTCTAAGTCTCCTTCATTGGTATAAACACCGCTGACTTAGTAAGCCTATCCACCACAACCCATATGGTATCATTTTGATTCCTCGACTTTGGCAAGAAAGTTACAAAGTCCATTGATATGCAATCCCATTTCCATCCTGGTATTTCAAGTGGTTGGAATTCTCCTTGTGGTCTCTTATGCTCAAATTTCACTTTTTGACAAGTAAGACTCTAGCTCACAAATTCAACCACTTCCCTTTTCATCCTAGGCCACCAATACACCTTCTTCAAATACTTATACAGCTTATCGCCTCTAGGATGCACTGAATACGGTGTATTATGAACTTCCTCCATGATTCTCCATTTCAAATCTTCACATTTCTGTGGTACACAACACCTTCATTTATATCTCAATCTTCCATCCTCATGGATCTTGAAGTCCATAGCCTTTCTAGCTTTCAATTTACCCTTTATTCTATCCAATTTCACATCTCCCTCCTGGTTCTTTATAATCTTCTCAAATACTGTTGTTAGATACTAAGATTACAAAGTATTCCTTCCAATTCTCCCTCCTTCACTATCTCTAAGTTCATTCTCTCCATGTCTATACACAGTTCGTTAGCGACCACTAAAGTATTCACTCCATGCTTCGTTTTATGGCTTAAAGCATCCGCTGCAATATTGGCCTTCCCTTCATGGTATTGGATATCTAAATCATAATCCTTGATCGACTCAAGCCATCTCCTTTGTCTCATGTTTAAGTCTTTTTGAGTGAAAAAGTACTTTAAGCTCTTGTGGTTCGTGTAGATCCTACACTTTGCTCCATACAAGTAATGCCTCCATATCTTTAGAGCAAACACGATCGTCGCTAACTCAAGATCGTGAGTAGGATAGTTTGCTTCTGAAGCATACGCAATCACCTTTCTATTATGCATTAAAACACATCCCAAACCATTCTTAGAAGCATCACTATACACATCATACGAATCAATTCCATCTGGCAAAGTCCGCACCGGAGCTGTAGTCAAACGCTCCTTTAAGGTCTGAAATGCCTCTTCTCACTTATCACTCCATACAAACTTACAGCCCTTCTTCATTAACGACATTATTGGTTTAGCAATTCTCGGAAAGTCCTTCACAAACCTCCTATAATAACCTGCTAACCGTAAGAAACTCCGTACATCCATCACATTGTTAGGCGTAGGCAACTCTTTTACTACCTCGATCTTAGCTTGATCTACTTCAACTCCCTCTTTTCACATGAAATGTCCCAAGAATGCTCCTTTCTCAAACCAGAACTCACATTTCGAGAACTTAGCATACAACTTGTTTTCCCTTAGTGCCATCAAAATTGTCCTCAAATGTTCCACATGTTCCTCTTTACTCTTGGACTACACCAAAATATCATCAATGAAAACAACCACAAACTTATCCAAGAACCATTGAAAGATTCTATTCATTAAGTCCATGAAAATTGCTGGAGCATTCATTAACCCAAAAGGCATAACATTGAACTCATAATGCCCATACCTTGTACGAAAAGTCGTTTTTGGTATGTCCTCATTAGCAATTCTCAATTGATGGTATCCTCGCCTCAAATTAATCTTTGAAAACACAGTAGCTCCTTTCAATTGATCAAACAAGTCATCAATCCTCGGCAAAGGATACTTGTTCTAGATCGTCACCTTATTCAACTCCCTATAGTCAATACACAACATCAATCTCCCATCTTTCTTCTTTACAAGCAGCACTGGTGCTCTCCAAGGTGAAGCTCTAGGCCTAATGTAACCCTTCTCCAACGAACAACACCTGTAACTGCTTTTTAAACTCACTCATTTCCGTAGGTGCCATCCTAAATGGTGCTTTGGACCCTGGAATTTCCTAACTTCCTACTTTATATCTTTCCGGAAAACATATCATAAATACTAAAGAATTATACATTTTAAAACTCCTAATAAGGGAAAAACCAAAGTATTACCGCCACCATGATAACAGCTAAGACATTTATTAAAGTACTACAGCGGAAGTCTTAAAACCAAAAACCAATTTAAAACTAAACTTCAAAACAAGTTCAAAACCAAATTCAAACCAACATCCAAAATAAAAATCGACTTAAAACTTTATTACACTTCGGAACCATTTTAATGGCCCTTAAAAACCAAAACTAAATCTTTAGAAATAAAAAAGCATCCAAATAAAAGTTAGTAACTCATAAGCAATAAAACAAAGCTACAAAACACAGCAAGCGCTCTCACTCCAGCCCAGCATGAAATGACTTATGCCCACCTGTACTTGTAGCTTTTCTAATTCTAGACAACTACTCGCTACCAAGTGGGTCATTGTAGGGCCAAGTCCAAGACAAAGCCATGCACACAAAACAAACGGTCAGCAAAGCTGAATACATAACTACTAAAGACTATGCAACAGAACAACATGAAATAAAACATGCACACAACTTACCTTTGACAACCTTTCACCTGTGCATAGACTTAACAAATTAATTATTATATTTAAACTTGTGGATTCTGCATCGAACGGGTTTCCTTTCCTTAAAAATCGCCCTATTGGGCACCAACTTGGGAGCAACTCCAAGAAGGTATTATTATGTCACATAAAGTGACGGAATACTAGTGCAATATAAATATAAAAGAGTACAACGTCTTATACTCTAAGTAGAAGTCATATATCTCTGTTCCATACGACTCCCCTCATTATTCATACTCAAGGTATATACGTTCCAAGAGTTTTGATGCAAATCCTATTACACTTTACATGATTAACCGGTTTAGCAATGTTATGACTCACATACAACATCACATAAAAACATGCATCACATTAAGCAAGCCATATTAATTATCTTCAATTTAAGGTGATTCAAAATTAATCTCATGTGTGTCCTTTAATTAAACTAAACTTCCTTGAACACACATTACTGTGAGTGGCTAACTTTTTACTTTCTGCTTGACCACACATTACATGTATAAATATTTGCTCATAGCTCCTTTTAATCATGTGAATAAAATTTCACAACTACCTTTCTTATTGATTAAGTAACTAACCAACTTAAAAATAACTTCCTTCTTTATTAAACTGATCATAACATTCCAATTCAATCTTATAAAATTTATATTGCTATTTAATCATGGAATGTCAACAATAATATAACATCATGCTTCTAATAAAACTTGTCATGTACATAAACTTCATGATTCAAACAAGCATAACAATATTTCATAACATAGGAAATCTTCCAAGCATGAATTCTAATTCTTATGTTTGTCTTTAGTACTTACGTACCTTGTGAAATAGTGGTGCTCCGCTACAACTTCTAAAGGTTGACTAATTCAAAGTCGCCTACATAATGAAAACCGAAAATAAATTTAAACCTTGTTGACTAAGTTCTACAACAACTCTAAATTAACTTCAGTGTTGGAAACTTGTCCAAAGCATTCCTTATATGGTCTCTATTAAATTCCATACTACACTTTAATTTTTCTATTGCAAGATTACTTGGTTTTCGGGACTTATTTATACTTTATAAAACCTCAACATAAGTCACTTTAGAAAATTGGAAAGCAATTTAAAATTACTAAAACACTTGGAAAAAAATTCAAAAACAACATAAATCAATCATACAATGTATTACTTAATTTATATGATCAATTCATGCTAATTACATACTTTAAAAGCCTAATTATTCACTTTATAAAATCTAGACAGCATATTAAACTTGCTTGAAATCACTTTTAAACTTCATGAAACATACTAAAAATCATATGTAACATCATAGAATTAATATGTGATCATACTAGTATTATATGAACACTTAAAACTTATTTTAACTTGTTTTTATAAAAACTTCAGATTTATTAATTAACTTTAAAGTCATAAAAAACTCATAAAAACAACATAAATTCATGGCAAAACTCTTTTACAATCAACTAACATCATTATGAAACCAATCTATGGTTTAGAATAATTTTTCATAAGCCAAAACATGTTCTTAATATTTATTTTATTGAATTTCATGGTTACAAAATTTGGACAGCAATTTATTTTGTATTTAAAGCATTTAAAAATCAATCTAAACTTCATAAAATCATCATAGATTAACACAACAATGATTCATGATCATAATATTGAAGTTTAAATCATAAAAACTCATAAAAATCAAAACTTTCATACTTTATAAACCCTAATCTAAAATTTCATGAACAACAAATTAATTCATGCTTTAAAACAAATCATAACTTCATAAAACATGATTGAAACTTATAAAATCATGATTAAACATAAATATGAACATGAATTTGCAAGATTGAATCCAAAAGAAAGAGAAGAATTTTTTTTTATAGTTTGAAATATACCGAAACAAGGGGGAGGTGGTAACCGCCTCCGGCGCACGCTTCCCGAAAAAACGAGCTTCTCCCCTTTTTTTCCGTAAAAACCGAGCACAATTTTTTTTTTCAGAAATTGCTCTCTTCTTTTTTTTCTCTCTCTTTCTTTCTCTAAATTTTGGAATCCTAATGACAATTATGAGGGATGAAATCTGAAATTTTGGGTTTTAAAGGGTATTTATAGGCCTCAAAGTAGGATTTGGAAAAGCCCACACTTATCCTAAAATGTGGAAATTACCTTTAGGCCCTTGCCTCAAAATAAATTAGGAAACTCTTGAAAATTCTATTTTTAGAAGCCTTTAAAAATATTTTATAAAACATAAAATATTATTTATAAACACAAATAATTATTTTTAGTTAAAGCTTATTTTATATTATTATTTTTTCTCATTTAATATTCTTATGGAACACAATTTTTCAATAAAAATATTAAAATTACACGTATAAAATACAAAAATACTTCCTCAAAATACGTGAAAATGTGGGGTATTACAGGTGCTGTCCCTGAAACTAAGTATATGGTGAAGTCGATTTCTCGCTTCGGAGGTATCCCCGGAATCTCCTCCGCAAACATGTCCAGGAATTCTCTCACTACCTCAATCTCCTGGTGCTTAGCAGTCTCAACATGATCTACATCCCTCACACTACAAAGGTAAATTGGAAAACCTCTCTTCACAAACCTAGAAAACCTCATTACTGACACTATTTTGTTGTGTTTTGTCCTTCCTGACCTCCAATAGCTCACTTTCTTACCCTTGTTAACTAACGAGATCTTCTGTGGCTCACACAAAATCTCAGCCTTATGCTCACTCAACCAATCCATCCCCAGAATCACTTCCAAATCACCCCAAATCAAACTCAATTAGGTTAGCCTTAAACTCTACTCCCTCAATTTCTATTGGAACGTCCAAAAATCTCCTTGAACACTGTACTTTTTGTCCTGATAGTAGCACTATTGACATATCTATTGTATCTACTTTTCCCAACACAGGCATTAACTTTCCCAAAATCTTAGTGGATACAAAATAATATGTGGCACCAGAATCAAACAAAACTTTAACAAGAAGAGAGTGAATATAGAAAGTACCAATAATTACATCCTTACTAGCATTAGCTTCACTTTGAGCCATCACATTCAGCTTTCGAGTCTGACCTCCTCCATTTCCACTTCCATTTCTATTCTCGTCTTGAGGTGTTGCCTTTCCTCACATGTTTCCTTGGAAACCCTTCTGCTGACCCCCCAGTTGAGTTCCCTTTGAATTGAGAACCTTGTCCTTCCTTTCCCTTGTTCTTGGAGAAGCACTCATACTCACTGTGTCCTAGCTTGTTACACAAACGACAAGTCACTAGGTCCCAGCATAGTCCTTTCCTAGGTGATTGTTAGGACACTACTTCTTGCAGAAGTACACAAGACCTCCTTGGCTAGCTATCGGGGCCCTATTCCCATTTCCATTAGCACGCTTCCCAAAGTTTCCCCTGTTACCCTGAAGTTATTGTTGAAACGAGGTTTCTTAAATCCACCATGACTCCCTTATTGGTTGAAGTTTCATCCACCATCTTTTCTTTTCTCCCTCGTCTCACCTTCCTTCAGCACCTCCTTCTTTTTCTGGTCTAAGGCATACAAATGTGCAGCCCTACCATATAGTTCATCCAAAGACTCAAAGACTTGCCCGGCGAACTGCAACTGGATGTCTAAGGGTAACCCTCTCTCAAAACGACTAGCCTTAAACTTTTCGGTTGCCACAGCCTCCTTAGAAAACCTAGACAACTCTGAACTTAGAGTAATACTCAGTAACAAACATACTCCCCATTTTAAGTTCAAGAAACTCATCAGCTTTCTATTTATGAAGGAACATAGGATAAAACTTATTGCGGATTTGTTCCTGAAACACATCTCAATTGAACCATGGCAAAGCTGTAATCACAGTTTCATTTTGTGAACATCAAAGATCAGCTTCTCCTCTCAAGTAGTAAACTGCATGGTTCACCTTGAACTCCTTTGGACACACAACTGCCCTAAGCAGCTTGCTAAATTCTCTCAACCATCCCTCTAAAACAGTTTGATTGGGCTCTCCTTGGTAAGTGGGTGGCTTACTTTAAGAAATCTTCTTGAAAAGTTCCCTACCAGGGTCATTACCATTTCCATTTCCTCTAGCAGCTAACTGTTCAGATACAATAGTTAATTGCTTCACTACATCATTCAACTGATTGTTGTTACGTTCAGCTATCCAATTTCTTCTATAGAGGGAAAAGACCTTTATATTAAACTATGTCTAACTCTAAGTTAGAACAACATAAACTTATACTATAAAACATCTTCTCAGTTCGTCTCACAAAAGAAGTTTACATTCTTTCAGAGCGAATGATTCACTTAATTTTGATTGTTTACACAACTATTAAAACAATAATAAAATATATAAGAAATAAAAATAGTTCCCTTGGTTCTACTTTACTTGAGGCTTCATTTCCTAAAAGAACTGACTCATTTATTATTTCATTCCCGTAAGAATTCTTATTGAATAATTCCTCCAAATATTTCTTTATGGCTCTCTGCCACTTATTATTAAGAAAACAGCAATCTAAAATGTCCAACGATCTAAACATTAACAGTGCTAAACAATATTAACTAACTCATATCTATAACAAAACTTCTAATTAACATTATACTTTTTGTCCTTCGAAATTAAATATTTCTTAGGCATAAACTTGGGATCATCTTTCACATCATCCTCCATATCCTCCTCCATATCTTTATTCATATCTTCCTCAGGATCAAGCTCCTCTTCCACCTCAGAATCAGATTCCAAAACTACATACACCGAGATTACTGGATTTTTTTAGGACAAGCTATCCCTCGATTCATAACTTCGTGAACTAGAGGTAATTTCCTTCACAACCATCTCATCACCTTCCTGGTCACTTAGGTTTGGTGTTTGTGGGGTCTTCTTACTTGCATTCGACTCTTGCATCTTTATACTTGGTGTAATTTGGAAGTCCTCCAGCAAAATGAAAGTCACTAAACTTCGCCTTAATCTCCAGGTAGGGTGGACGGTTTGGCAAACAACTAACAATCAGGGCAGACACATGATCCGGTTGGTCTCACTGTGGTAGCTTCAACACCGTAATCATGTACCAATAATAAAATCGAATCTTTCAAATATATTGGGGTGAACTCTCATAGTCCTTCTTTTCCAACGTCCCCATCTGACTATCTTTACTAGGCATGTTATCCACCATCTTGCGCAACACTTAAGACTAATGAACCATCCTTCCCACAACAAAACCAAACTAACAGTTATACAACAAAAGGTCAGGTGGCTAACATACAATTTCTTTTACACATAGCTACTCACATAAGCAACATCTTAAAACATGTACTTAAATGCATGAAAGAACAGAAATAAAGTCTATCCTACATGCCCAAACTTCCTACCCAATCTCAACACATGTTATTAAAGCAATAACACATAGTACATACATGCATTCCTCGCATACCTGCACATGAAAATGATTTTAAAACATTTATTTCTCAAAACTTTCTATCTTCATAAATTACTATTTTTTAGAAAAACTTCCATTTCCAATAACTTTCCAAAATAAGAAATTCCACTTTCCCAAAACAAAACTTAGGGTACCCCTAAAATTAAGCTCTGGTAACCACTTTGTAACACACTGGAATTTCCTAACTTTCAGCTCTAGATATTCAGGAAAACATATTATAAATATTACACAAATATAATTATTAAAACTCCTAAATAACGAGGAAAAACCAAAGCATTACCTCCACCGTGATAACGGCTAAGGTATTTTTAAAGTACTACAGCGGAAGTCTTATAAAAACCAAAACCAATTTAAAAACTTAAACCTCGAAAAATAATCTTAAACTAAAATCAAACAAAAACCAAAAGAAAATCAACATACATCTTTATTACACTTCGGAACCATATTAATGGCCCTTCAAAACCAAAAACTTAAACTTCGAAAATAAAACAACATCCAATAATAGTTAGATAAACCCATAAGCAATTTAATAAAGAAACTACAAAGACTACCCAGCAAGCACTCTCATTCCAGCCCAACATGAATGACTTATGCCCACTTGTACCGGTAGCTCTTCTTATTCTAGACAACTACTCGCCAACAAGTGGGTCATCGTTGGGCCAAGTCCAAGACAAAGCCATGCACACAAAACAAATAGTCCAGCAAAGGTGAGTACTTAACTACTAAAGAATATGCAACAAGACTAACATAAAATAAAAGTAAAACATACATACATCTTACTGTTGACGTACAACTCTTCACCTGTGCATAGACTCATCTTAAATAATTTAATTATTATATATAAACTTTGGATTTCGCATCAAACGTGTTTCCTTTCCTTTAAAATCTCCCTAGCTATTGGGCAACAACTCCAAGAAGGTATTACCTATGTCACATAAAGTGAAGGAATTCATGCACATTAAAAATAAAAAATAGTACAACGTCTTGTACTCCAATTAGAAGTCATAGATCTCTGTTCCATACGACTCCCCCCATTGTTCATACTCAACGTATATACGTTTCAAGAGTTTTGGTGCGAATCCTCTTTCACTTTAAGTGATTAACCGGTTTAACAATGTTATGACTCACACATAACCTCACACAAAAACATGCATAAAATCACACAAACCATATTAATTATCTTCAATTTAAGGTGATTCTAAAAATAATCTTATGTGTGTCCTTTAATTAAACTAAACTTCCTTTACCACACATTAAATGTGAATGGCTAACTATTTACCATTTTCTTGACCACGCATTAAACTGTGAGTGGCAACATGTATAAAAACATTTGCTCATTACCTTATTTTAACTGTGTGAATAAAAATTCACAAACTGCTTTTCTTGTTGATTAAGTAACTAACCAACTTAGATAACTTCCTTTCTTCTTCAATAATCTATTGGCCATTTTAAACTGGTCATAACATTCCAATTCAATCTTGAAGAATATATATTATTATAAGTGTGGAATGTCAAAACAATATAAATCACGCTTCTAATAAAACTTGTCATGCATGTCAATTCACAAGCCAATCAAGCAACAACAACGGATCATAATAGATTAAACGAGCATGAATCTAGTTTCTAAGTTTCTCTTTAGTACTTACGTACCTTGTGTTGTAGTGGTGATCCGCCACAACTTCTAAAAGTCAACTAAATCAAAGTTTCCTACATAGAGAAAACCGAAACTAAATTAAAACCTTGTTGACTAAGTTCTACAAAAACTCTAAACTAACTTTCTACATTGGAAACTTGTCCAAAACATTCTCTATATGGTCTCTATTCAATTCCATACTCTATTTTAACGTTTCTATTGCAAAATACTTGATTTTCGGTAATTTTCCAAAAAGGGCAGCTTTGTAAACTTCCTTAAAAACACACTTAAACCTTTCTAAATATTATATTTTGATCATAAAACACTATAGTCATGTCCTAAGATCAATATACAATACTTAGATGCATTGAAAACAATTAAACTTACTATGTTACAGGTTGCTATTTTTTATTGGGCATAGTTATGTGTTAATAAAAATTTACAGCTTTATTTATATTATTATTCATCTAAAACTCATTAAAAACTCAAAAAAAAAAAATTATAAATTCATCATAAAACTCTTTTACAATCCACTAACAACATAATGAATCAAATCTATGGTTTAGAATAATTTTTCATAAAACAAAACATGTTCATAATATTTATTCTCCTGATTTTCATGATTACAAAATTTGAACAGCAATATAAACTTCATAAAATCATCATAAATTCAAATCTATGCTTTAGAATAATTTTTCATAAAACAAAACAGTAATTTATGTTTAAAGCCTTTAAAAATCAATCTAAACTTCATAAAATCATCATAAATTAACCCAACAACAATTCATGATCATAAATATTGAAGTTTAAATCATTAAAACCCATAAAATCAAGAATTTTATAATTTTATAAACCCTAATATAAAATTTCATGATCAACAAATACATTCATGCTTTAAACTAAATCATAACTTCATGAAAACATAATGAAAACTATAGAAACATGATTAATCATAAATATAAACATAAATTTGCAAGATTGAATCAAAAAGAAAACGAAGAATAATTTTCTTTTTTACACACAGGGGTCCGAAAAAATACCAAGTTAAGGGGAAAGGAGGTGGCGCACGGCGGACTGCAGCGGCGGCAGCGAGGGGGCGGCACCGGCGAGTGTGGCGGACGGCAAGGGGAGCATAAAACCACAAGCAAAACTTTTTTTCTTTTCGGAAGTTTCTTCCAATTTCTTTTACTTTCGAAATTTTTTTCCTCTCTTTCTCTCTCTGAATGATTGGAATCCTAAATCATAAAGTTGCAATTTAAGTTTGAAAATTTTGGGTTTTAAGGGGTATTTATAGGCCCCTAATATACGTGCTTTATGTTGTGTTTTTACCTCATTTTTGGTTGATTCTTGTACTAAATAGTTAAGTTTGTGGCTTTGTTTTGATTAAATATCATCTTTCGATGTTAATTTATGTTTTGGAACGGTTTTAGCGTCTTTACTAGACTTTCAGAGCTTTTTACAGTTATTCTATGCTTCCTCGGTTATTACACGTGGTTTTCGGTTTGTTTTATATGTTACAGAAGCATAATAGGGAGTTATGAAGTCATTAGAAGCAAAAACGAGTCAAAATTTGCTTGTCTCGGGATGCGTGCCAAGGTACGAGAAGCTACGAACGAGATTCAAAGAGATCAAGCGAAGGAATAATAAAGACCGTCAAAATGTTAATAAGTATAAGTCATGCAGGCGCAGCCCTTAAAGCAATGTTGATTTATGCGCCCGCAACATAGATCAGACTTTCCACAGATCGCAAACCACACAGGCTGCGGGCACAGGGAAGAAGTCCAATTTGGTCGCTGCAGGCACAGGTGATGTTTGTGGCAGTCCGCTCGGCTTTTCTTCGCAGTTTTGCTTCGTGGGTTTATTATAACTAAAACCTAAACCCTATAAATCCCCTATGTATTGGGTACTCGACGCTAACTAGCTTTTAGCATATTTTAGATTTAGAAATCCTAAAACACTTCTCTCTCTAGAATTTTAGAAGCAATTAATTTGTTCTTGATGATTCGGTTTCAATTAATGCAATTCAATCAATCTTTTGGTAATTTCTTTCCTTTTGCTTTTCAATTCTCCTTAGTTCATGAATTTCTTTAATTTGTTAGTTTTTAGTTTAGTTTAATTAATTTTGTTAATTTAGTTCTACCAGTATTTAATTTCGTTTTAAGTCTAGTCTTAATTAATTTATGTTCATGGCTTTGTTATTTAATTTTATTTTTGTTTTAATTCCTTTAATCATGAGTCAGTAGTCTTTTTCTCTAGGGCTAGGGGATCTATGATCATGTTGTGAATTTATTTTATGTTCGTTAATTAATTCTTGATTTCTAGTTGAATTCCTATTTGTAGGGGCCCCGGATTTTAGGGTCCCAAATTTTTTGGTCACCTTTCCCAAACCGTTAATAGGTCGAGTTAGACCTAAAAAATTGGCTTAAGGAAAGGTGAAATGGGCTTTTTTAGAGGTATTTTGCAAAGAAACACGAGCGCAGGAATTTCAGTCGTGCTAGTGTGGTAGCGTGACAAAATTTGTCACGCTGACTGTGCAGCGCTACAAAGTTTGTCACGCTGCAGGTGTAGCGCAGCAAACTTTGTGACGCTGCGACGTTAGCGTGACAAAGTCTGTTGTGCTACGCTATTTTAGTGTTGTTTTGTTTTTTTAATTATCTTTCTTCGAGTGACATAATATCAACGAATACGGACGATGCTAGTAAGGAGTCGCCAATGAGTTTTAGGAATCAAACTCATAAACCGTGTATTTAGATTGATTACGAATGGGACACGAATACGGGACGATAATCTAAATTGCACGAATAACTCTTTCGTTCCCATGGGGATGACTCCAAGTTATGATCTTACGAACCAAAGGTTGGATTCGGGGGTGAAGGTACTAATATGGCGGAGTGCGTCATATTAGCCCGTAGGCGGCCATTACTAGTTTTCTCTCAATTATACACAAGTTATATAAAGAACCAAAAAATAATAATTTACAACCTAACACAAAATTTCTATTATTATGGTGAAATCATATAAAACTAATTAATTTAGTCAAATCGTCGTTAAGATTAATTCAAGGTTCCTAGCATGATACAATTTGTTTAAAAATTATCTTAGTTTAATGTGATAAATTAATTCAAATTAAGTCCTTTAACAAAAACATTGTGAAAAATTGAAATAAATATACGAATAAATAAATACAACAATCAATACATAAAGTATAATTTAAGACTCTCAGAAAACTTACACTTCTCGCTTGATTATTGTTTCTTCGAGTATTAATTTGGACAAAGTTTCAAATTTAATTCGTAATAATAAGAAATTAACCCACTTAATTAGAAATAAAATAAAAAAATAATTTGATGGAGAAAAGTTTAAGTGTAAAGAGAAAAGGAGAAAAAAGAGAGAGAAAGTAGGTTTAGGAGAATGAGAGAATGTCGGTTTTGGAAGTGTGAGAATGGGTAGAAAAATCAAGACAGTCAAGAGGCCCGTTTTAGAGGAGAAAAAAGGGTATTTATAAGAAAAATGTGTAGCGCGACAGGTTTTATCACGCTGGCCAGGTAGCGTTACAAGTTTAGTAACGCTGACCAGCCAGCGTGACACAAGCTGTCACGCTGCGCAGCTAGTGCTGGTTTGCTTGTCACGCTGCTGCGTTAGCGCGACTTGCTGAGTCGCGCTACGCTAAAACTCGTTTTTTTTTTCTTTTTTTATAAATCAAATATTGGGCTTATATAAAAATCCAATAATATAAATGACCTTTTTTAAAAATTATTTTGTAATTTAAGAAAAATAGTAAAATTAAGTCCAATAACCTCAATTGTCCAATAATCTAGAGAAGTGGGTTTTATTGTTCATCATGGAGTCTTACCACGGGACCGGGGACTAAATTAGATGTCTACACTATTATTGATTTCCATTGATTGCAATTAAATTGTGGTCAGATTTAGTTGTAAGTTAGGTAATTGTCGAAATCGAGGCCGAGAGGTAAGATTACCACAATTAGACCACTGAATAATAGGCAAAACGAATTTATGCCAGTGAGAGCCGGTAAAGGAGTTTTGAGGGAGTCTAAGTTCGAGAGAATTAGTAAGTCCTAGTTCAATGAATGTTAATGAATTGATTAATGAGCGTTTTATGAGTTTGTTGATTGATCATAGTGAACCAACCGCCCTAGGTGTTTATCATAAGAGTTTAATTTATTAATTTCCGTCATTTCCTTAGTTTTAGTTATTGTTCCCTTAGTTTTAGTAGTTTTATTAGAACTTTCCAAAAAGGCCCCTTACACAATTTAGTCTTTTTACACAATTTCGAACTTTAATCGCTTCCCTGATGATTCGATCTCTACTTCCCTAGCTATATAGTTAGAGTTGTTCGGTATTTTTGAGTGTGCGATAGCCTTGTTCAGCCCCAAAGTAGGATTTTTGGTGCAATTCCATAAATACACTTAGTGCTTGAAATTACTTTTATGCCCTTATTTTAAAACAATTTAGGAAACTTTAGAAATTCCATTTTTAGAAACTTTTCAAAATATTTAATAAAACATGACATATTATTTATAAACATAAAATAATTACTTTAATTAAAATTTATTTAAATTTCCTTTGTTTAATATTCTTATTGAATATAATTTCTCAATAAAAAATATTAAAACATACGTATAAAATACGGAAATAACTTCTTAAAATACGTGAAAATATGGGGTATTACAGTATTATTCCACCAAGAGATCTCAAGAGACGGTTGATCCCCAACACCCTTCATCCTCAAAGATGAAAGGTGTGATGATTGAAGAAGGCCAAGGCCAAGAAAGATTAACTTTCCATGAGAAAGTTGAGAACATAAAGAAAGAAAGAGCCCCTTTGAAAGCTCATTGGGGTGCTGTGAAGAAGTATCCTGCCACTCCCAAGTACAAGCCTAAATGGGAGCAGGCAAGGAAGGAAGTGGAAACTAGCAAGACATGATTTGACGCTAGGGAACTCATTGAGTTCAAGAAGGCTATTGCAAGTGATGCTCGAGAGTACCTTGAGCAGAAGAAAGCATCAAGTAGGGATGCAAGAGAATATTTTGAAGCCAAAATATCATCAAGTAAGGATGGTAGAGAGTATTTAAACGTTAAGAAGGCCCAGAAGGAAGGAAGCCGATCTGGCTCGTCTAAGGGTTCTTCAACCAAAGAAATGCCTGGCTCACATCATGTCCTGTTGGACTTTGAAGAACAAGAGAACTTGAGAAACTTCATAGAGAAGAAGAAAGCTGATAAGGCTGATCAGGCCAAGAAGGAACAGATGATCAAGTACTGGGAAAACGTGGTTAAGCCAAATGATCTCTATAAGGGATCCAAGAAGGTCGTCCATGACCCTACGAGGGTTATTGGAGAGAAGCTGAACAACTTAGTTGTGGAATGCAAGACTTTGTTATCCATGTCCATCATGATGGCACCACGTCCTACCAAGTTCAAAATGCCCCAAATTGAGCCATTTGATGAGACTATTGACCTTGAAGAACATTTCGCTACTTACAAACACTTGATGTATTTTCAAGGTCTAGATGATGCAACATGGTGCAATATTTCCCAGCCACTTTGAAGGGAATTGCTCAGAAGTGGTTCAATAGTCTTCCAGACCAATCAATTCACAGCTTTCATGAGTTGAATACTATATTTGTACATCACATCATGCAAACAAAAGAGAGAAGAAGATTAGCATGCATCTGGCCAAAATTGTTCAAGGAGAGAAGAATTCTCTAAGAAGTTATGCACAAAATTTCAATTTGGAATCTTTGCAATTCCCAATCTTGTCCGAAGGTGTGGCGTTTGATAATTTATTTAGAGGTCTCCGTGATGGAACTTTTAAATTTGATGTTGTAAGAAGAAATTGTAAGACATTGAAAGGAATCCTAGTAGAGGTTGAATGTTTCATTCATGCCCAAGAGCTTTGTGCTTCAACTAGGAAAGATAAGAAAGATGATAGAATGAGTGACCAACACTCAAAAAACAAAGATCAAAAGAAACATGCTTCCTAGGCAACCAGGTCATCAAGCAAGGGAGGAAACTTCCAAAACAAAAAGAAAGATAAATGATGGTCTTAAGGTAGAGTTTACCAAGGACCTTTATTCAATTTTCAAAAAAATTCGTAACAAAGTTGAGATTGATGAACCACCACCACTAAGAAGTTCAAAGGAAGATAGAGACTCAAGCAAGTACTGCCACTTTCACAAAGATACGGGGCATCATACTAATGATTGCTTCAATCTAAAGAGAACTCTTGAGTCCCTCACTGCCAAGGGAAAAATATCACAACATTTAAAGCCAAGAAGATGGATTCTAAGAAGAGTTCTGAAAAAAAAAATGCAGTCTCTATTCAGGTTCCATACAATAATTTACATAAAGTTTCGAGATGAAACTTCTTCTAAGGGGGGTAGACTGTAATGCCCCGTATTTTCACGTATTTTCTTAATTTAATTTCATAATTTATTTGAGTATTTTTAGTATTTTATTGAAAAAATTAAGTTAAGTAAATAAATGAAAGAAAGAAAATTAAATTAGTAGTGACTTAAAATAACTATTTTTATGTTTATAATTTTTAAGTTATTTTTATGTCACTTTAAATTCTATAAAATATTTTAAGTGTTTCTAAATCTAGAATTTTTAAAGTGTCCTTAATTGCTTTAAAACGAGGGCACAAAGTAATTTCATACATTAAGGGTATTATTGTAATTTAACAAAACCTAATTTGGGGCTATAAATAACCCATTAAACCATAATTTTAAGATTTTATACTAGGATTTGTGCATTAGGATTTTAAAAAAAAAAAAGAGAAATTTTTTTTTCCAAAGTCCTAAGGCTGGACCCCTTCGCTGGTTCCCTCTCCCGTCGCCGTCCCTTCTCGCTGCCAGCCACCTATGACCGGCAACCAGCCAACCAGCCACATGCCGCCGGCCACCCTCTTCCTCCCCTTGGTGATTTTCGAACCCTATATATATATATATATATATATATACACACACACATACATATATAAACTTTTCTTCTCTTTTCTTTTTAATTCAATCTTGTTTAATTATGTTTCATAATTATGTTTTAGGCATGTTTTATATTTTTCATCATGTTTTAAAGTTATGATTATGTTTTGAAGATATAAAATTTGTATTTATGAGTTGTTCACAAAAATTATGAATTAGGGTTTATGAAAATTTATGTAAATTGTTAGTTTTTATTATTTTAATACTCTAAACTTCCACATTATGATCATAGATTGTTATAGTATTAGTTTATGATGATTTTATGAAGTTTAGAATGATTTTTAAAGGTTTTTAAGTAATTTAGGATTGTTGTCAAATTTTTAAAAGTATGATAGTAGAAGAAATATTATAAATATGTTTTTAAGTATGTAAAATAAGTTTTATTGCATAAAATATAAGTATGATGATGGTATAAGGTTCTTGAAGTTTCTGCATGAAATATATGGTTTCTAAAGGTTTTTAACGAGTTTTGAATAAATAAATTAATAAATAATACTGTGAATCTTTATTATCACATGTTCATGCACAATAAAAATACTAACACGTAAAGTAATGAGTTATAATTGTTTTTAAGGCACGAAATCATCACATGATGATCTTAGGACATAAGCCTATTGTTTTAAGATCAAGTCATGGTGTTTAGAAAGGTTTAAAGGAGTTTTTAAGCAACTTTTCAAAGCAACAATTTTTAGAAAATTATCGAAAATCAAGTGTTTTGGAAAGGAAATTATAAAATAAAGTACGGAATTGAATAGAGACCATATAGGAAAGGTTTTGGGAAAGTTTATAATGTAAAAAGTGGGTTTAGAGTTGTAGTAGAAGTTAGTCAGCATGTTTTTTAATTCGATTTTTCCTATGTAGGAGATTTCGAGTTAAGCGATTTCGAGAAGTAGTGGCGCTTCACCATTATTACACAAGGTACCTAAGTACTAAAGGCAATCATGTACATAGGGTTCATGCTAGAATGGTTTGGACTTCATGCTAGATTTTACAGAAATAATAGTTAATATGATGACTTGAGATGACTGCATGAAAAGTTACGTTGGCATGATTGTATGAAAAGTATGCTTTGTTTAGTTTGACATTCCGTTTTTATAGCATTGTTATTACATCATTGAAGATTAAGGCTATCGCACACCTATCAAAAATAAACCAAACAACACTAACTAATGTAGCTAGGGAAGTAGGGATCGAATCCTCAAGGAAGCAATTGAAATCTATTAGTTCTAAAAAGCTTAAACCGTGTAAACGACCTTGGTTGAGAAATGTTGATTAACTAAATGACTACTAATTAACTACTAATCAATTAAGGGAAATGACGAAGATTGAAACCAATAAATTAAAGTCTAGGGTTATTCGGGTCACCAAGAACAACTAACGGTTTCACTAACAAAAATCGTTCAATCTCACAATTATCATCAAATTAGGGCTCACTAATTCTCTCGAACTTAGACTCCCTCAAAACTCATCTAGCGGCTCTCGCTCATGCCTAGACTAATTCCGCCTATTATTCAGTGGTCTTATTGTGGTATTTTTACCTCTCGGCATCAAATTCGACAATTACCAAAATTACAACTAAATTTGCGAACAATTCAATTGCAAACGAAAAAGCTAATAATAGGAATTTGACTACTAATTGCGGAATTGAAACAATCTAAGTTAATTAGTCCATTAATTAGTCAAGGTTTCCCTAACCCTAGAAAATTGACTTCTCACTCATGAACATGAAAATCAAAGCAATCATAATTATAGAATTCATAATTAAATTCATGAAGTAATTAACAATTAAACTAATTAACATCAACAATTAAATTAAATTAATTAAAAAGCATAAATTAAACTAAGCAAAAAGAATAAGAGTAAAAGAATTACCAAATTGAAGAACTTGAATTGAATTAAAATTAATTGTTGAGAACAAACCCTAATTCCTAATTTAACTTTTGAGAGAGAAAAAGTGCTTAATTAAAACCTAAGAGAGTAATTCTAAGTTATGAAAAGCATAAAGTTCTGTTCCCTAGAGAGTCGTGCCCTTAATACTCAAAAGTTGGGCTTACAAAGTCAAAGTACAAAGAAAAGAAAAGAAAAAACAATTTCCGGAAAACCGCTGATGCGGGCGCATAGGAGTTTTGTGCGCCTGCATCAGCCCTTTAGAAGCCTTCTTCAGCTGACTTTTAATAAAATGCGGGCGCATGGTAAGTTTATGCGGGCGCATAGAGGCTTCAGAATTGCTTATTTTCTTTCTTTTCTTTTTATTTCTTCATAGTTCTTCATGACTTGTTTCCATAACTTTTTGGCACGCATTCCCATGCATATGTTATTCTCGTTTCGTCCAAGCTTCCTAGCTTTTNACTTTATTCCATCCAAACTTCCTAGCTTCCTTCCAAGCTCGGTTCCCGCTCCTGAAAGTACAAAGCATACCAAAACCGAGCATAAAAACCGCAAATGATAAAATCAAACCATAAAGCTCTAAAATTGCCGGAAATCAATCAAACTTGGTGGAACGCTTCAAAATAGCTAAAGAACACCAAATGAGCTAAAATCAAGCTAGAATCACAACTATTAGGCTTAAAATTGGCCCGAAACAAGGGGGAAAACACAATAAAAACCACACATATCAAATTCCCCCAAGCCAAGCCTTTGCTCATCCCGAGCAAAGATAACGAAATGACTTTCACCCCATAAAAATCATATGCATCACAACTCAAGGACCCATCCGAGTTTACCAAGATCAAAGCAAGTCAAATACTGCACATTCCTAAGCAAAAGTCAAACAAAGCCAACCAAACAAGTTTAATGGATCGATGACTAGAGTAGCTCACNATCGATGACTAGAATAGCTCACGGGTTGTCACTCCACACAATTGAGCATCTAATGATGTAGCTCACCCTCACCACCCAACCATAAGAAGATGGAATGCAAATGCAATAAAGTGTTTAAATGCAAGTTTTGAGGAACCCAAATCCACATCTCACACCTCATGCAAGTGTTTAAAGGTATACACTCAATCCTAAAGTCGACTTGAAATGCAATTAATACTCTACGACCTTGCCAAAGGACTCTTCCACAATCAACCAAAGCATGCACATGAAGATAAAAGAGGACTTTATAAGCTTGTAATGTAGGGCTAGGGTGAAGGGTAAGATAAATTTGGGATAATGTGGCTGAAAATGCGGGGTATACGCATATAAAATGTCGGAGACTCACCAACACATCATACAATAATATCAATGTCTCCCATCATCCAATTTCAACCAAATCAAACCAAACTTTTAAATCTTCATTCACTTCACACCTTTATTTTCATTCAAAACACAAGTATAAACCAAATTCAAGCTTTTCATTCATCCACTTCAATTTCAACTTGTTTTTCTTCTTTTTTTCAAAATAATTTTTTTTCTTTCTTTTTTTTCTTTCAATTTCATTGCTTTTTTTTTCTCTTTTTTTTCATTTCACTTTAGTTTCACGACTCTTAATAGTTAGCCATTAAGACCAAACCATCACACGTACATAACTAGACTCCAAATCACATTTACAAACCAACACATTGTGTTTTAAAACACAATTCCAGTCATTGGTACACAGAGCCTTAATGTGAAACTTATAGAACCTCCTGTACATCAAAAATTCACAATTTCACCAAATCCTCCAAATACACCATCACAACAATCAACAACCACAACAAACCACAATGTAACTCCCCCAAGCCAAGCTTGGGCATACATCATGTCATCAAACACCAAGGCCAAAAAGGGTTGTAATGCGGTTAAATTTTGTGAGGGATATAGGCTTAAGAAAACACATGATCAAGGGGAAAAAGTTTTCAGCATGAAAATCCTAATAATGTATCTGAAAGCTCTAAAAACAAATGAATGCCTCTTATCTTGCGCAACATGCAACAAAAACCTCAATCAAAAGCTACTCAAGTCCAATGGCAAACCCAAGATCATAAATGCACCAGGAACTAAGCACACATAAAAAGAATACAATTTAATGCACCCTATAAGATCAAAAGTGGCTCAAATCCTCTCGCTAACACAGTTCAAGTCCAAGACCCAAGCAAGGTTAGACAGAGTTGACAAATACAAGGAATGCTAGCAATTTAAGACAAAGTCATGCCTGGCAAATCACATAGGTAAACTCATCCGAATACAAGCATCATGAAGTTTTCAAAAATTTAAGCACATGGGTACATGAAAATTCAAATCTCATAAACAACACAAGTCGGGACGAGCGGCTAGCCATTCACAAAAAGAACTCTCTTTCTAAAACTAAACTACACTAAACTAATAAAGCAGTACATTTTTTTGGTCACATGTAAACTCCCACCCCTAATGGACGGTACAAACCATGCAACAGTTCTAAAAAAGCAGTAAAAACTACACTAGAAAGAAATAAAAGCTATACTAAGAAAGCAAATAAAACATACCTCCCCCAAGCCGGACTCAGCAATGTCCTCAGTGCCGAAGGGAGTAAAGTAAGAGGGAAAAGAGACGGTGGAGGGGTTTAGGGAGTCATAGGGGTATAAAATGATGTATATGGGTAAGAGGAAGAAGTTGTGCAAGGATAAGAAAGAGGCATGGGTGGTAAATGCTATTACATGTAGCATACATGGATTGAGATTTGACCACCTCGCACTATTTCGATCATATATAACAAAGTATAATTTGGATTAATTTTATTCCTGCTGAATTGGAAAGTAGACTCATAGAGCTTTCCAATGGTAGGTCATAATTCTCGTGGAACGTCCTAGAGAAAAAGTTATGACCGTTTCAAAATGACGTTCTTGCGTAGATGCGGACGGGAAAAAAATCTGGACTTCTGGAGGTCTGATGCAGGCGCATAAACTTCCCATGCGTCCGCATCAACCATCTTCACTAAATTTTCTAGACTTCTGGGGGTCAGATGCAGGCGCATAAAACCCCCATGCGTCCGCATCTACCCTGTTTCACCCCAATCACTTTGTTTTCTTTTCTTTGACACTTAACAAATTTTCACTTTCTCTTTTTCACTCACCTTGACCTTTACTTAGACTTTAGACTTCGGAATTCTACCGAAAACCCCTAGTTACTCAATTATACATAAAAACACACGAACACAAACTAACTAAAAATTACGAAAATAAACTAAAACACACCAAAAACACACAAAAAGAGTTAAAATGGGATAGAAAGCTCGGGTTGCCTCCCGAGAAGCGCTTGTTTAGGGTCATTAGCTTGACCATTTTACCTCATAGCTCATGGAGGATCGAAGAGTGAACGTGAACCCCGTATAGTTAGGAAATCAAAGCAATTAGGAGTTATTGGTTGCTCAAATGCCTCAAGTTCCTTGGTAAAAACCCCATCATTTGTCGTATTCACATTACAAGCATGAGAAGATTGTTTTCGAGGTTTTCAGCGTTTCTTGGGACGGGATTTTCTTTTCTTTTGATCCTGACATAGCTTGTTATTAGCATCATCTTCATCACCTGCAATAGAATCCAAACAAAAAGGAGCCTCTAGAAGATTCTTATTAGGGGATTGAGGCAAGTCATTAAGAACAATTTCATTAAGAGTATATATTGCATGACACGATTGTTCTATCATAGGACTTTTCAATGCACTATCAAGGTTGAAGGAAACCTTGTCATCACCCACAGAAAGAGTCAAATTTCCATTCTCAACATCGATAACAGCTCCTACAGTATTTAAGGATGGTCTTCCTAGAATAATAGGGATTTGTGCATCCTCCTCCATATCCAACACTACAAAATCAACAGGAATAAAGAATTTCCCTACTCTCACCGGGACATCCTCTAAAATACCTTTAGGGTACTTCACTGTCCTATCTGCCATCTGCAAAGTAATGTTAGTGACCTTCAAATCACCCATATCAAGCTTTTTGCAAATAGCTAAAGGCATGACACTAACACTAGCCCCTAAATCACATAGAGCTTTGTCAATAAACAGGGGGCCAATGTTACAAGGAATAGAAAAACTTCCCGGTTCCTTCAGCTTAGGTGGGGACTTGTTTTGCAATATAGCACTGCACTCCTCCATAAGTGCTACGGTCTCCACCACACTCAACTCACGTTTCCTGCTCAAAATGTCTTTCAAAAACTTAGTGTAAGTAGGAATTTGAGTTATCAAATCAGTAAAAGGCACGGTAACTTGCAAATTCTTAACAATAGCTAAAAATTTACTGAAATGATTATCGTTCTTACTCCTGGTCACCCTGTTCGGAAAGGGCAACCTGACCTGTGACCTCGGGATAGTATCAATCGATGTGTCATCTACCTTCTCTTTAGGTACTTCAGCCTCCTTATCTAGAACTGTCTCCAAATCTTCGATCACCACATCACTGGTCTTCTTAGCTCCACCTGCAACATCAGAATTAACTTCATCAGTAGGCATTTTCTGAAAGGTTTTGACTAGTAGTCGATAAATAAAGAAAAACATTAATTACTTGATCGACAAGAAAGGTAATTAGTGAGCAAATAGTTAGCCACTCACAATTAATGTGTGGTAAAGGAAAGTTTAAATAAATAAAGGAGACACAAAATTAATCTTAGAATCACGTGATAATCAAGATAATTAATATGGTGTGTTGCTTGTTGCCATGTATGTTCTTATGTGATTTTATGTGAGTTATGACAATTATTAAACTGGTTAATCACGTAAAGTGAAAGAGGATTTGCACCAAAACTCTTGAAACGTATATACCTTGAGTAGGAACAATGGGGGGGGGGGAGTTACAGGTATAGTTACTGTAACTTCTAATCGGGGTACAAGACGTTGTACTCTTTTATATTTTTAAATGCGCTGGAATTCTGCCACTTTGTGTGACATAGGTAATACCTTCTTCGTGTTGCTCCCAAGTTGGTGTCCATTAGGGTGATAGTTGAGGAAAGGAAACCCGTTCGATGCGAAATCCAAAAATTTAAATATAATAAATACATTCTAATGTTAATGAGTCTATGTACAGGTATGCAGTAGTGACGATGGTAAGAAGTATGTGTTGTTTGTTCTTTTATTTCGTTTTCCATGTTGTTTTGCATAGTCTCTAGTA
Organism: Suaeda aralocaspica; assembly: GCA_016808085.1. NCBI lineage: Eukaryota > Viridiplantae > Streptophyta > Magnoliopsida > Caryophyllales > Amaranthaceae > Suaeda > Suaeda aralocaspica. Next base: position 1,301,388 of record PYUH01000060.1, on the reverse strand, counting down.
TTTATGTGCTCAGCTTTGTTAATTTTATGTGTTTTGTGTGCATGGCTTTGTCTTTGACTTGACCCTACGACGACCAGTTTCGATTGCGAGTAGTTGTCTAGAATAAAGAGAAAGCTACAGGTACAGGTGGGCATAGTAAATCATGTTGGGATCGAGTGATGAGCGCTTGTATTTTTGTTTTTGTTGCTTGTGTGGACATGTTATTTACTTTTATCGTTAATTTTTGGATTTTCGAAGTTTAAAAGTTTATTTGGTTTTGAAGGGTCGTTAATGCAGTTCCGAGTTGTAATAAAGTTTTATTTGAATTCGGTTTGAAAGTTCTTTTGAGTTTTATTTTGTTTTTAAAAGAAAAGGCTTCCGTAGTAGTACTTTGACAAAAGTCTTAGCGACTATCACGGTGGCAGTAATACTTTGATTTCTCCTAGTTAATTAGGAAGTATTTATGTCATTTTAATCATCATTATTTATATTATATTTTCGAAAATATCTCAGAGAAAGTTAATTAGGAAATTCAAGGGTGTTACACGGGTCATCGCTATAACACAGGTATGTAAGTACTAAAGGCTTTCATGTACTTAGAAATAATGCTAGAGTAGTTCTTAAGTCTCATGCTAGAACTTATAATGTTTGAAAGTTATAGACTTATGTTGACTTGTTGACTTGTATGAAAACTTATATTGGCATGATTACATGAAAAATATGTATTGACTAAGCTACCATGCTATACATTCCGTTTTACAACATTGTTATTACATCTTTGATGTTGGAATGTTGAATGTTTGAAAGAAGTTGATTAGTAATCAATAAATAAAGAAGAAGCAAGTTAAGTTGATTAATAACTTGAGCAAGAAGAAATGTAGTAGTGAATGTTTATTCACATGTTTAATAGCAAAGTTAATGAGCAAATAGTTAGCCACTCACAGTTTATGTGTGGATAAAGGAATGATCAATTAATGAAGAACTAAGAATTAAATAATATGATCACGTGTTAATCAAGATAAGTAATATGGTGTTCATGTTGCTATGTTTGTTATGAATGTTTCATGCAATGTTTCATGTGAGTCGTAACAAGTGTTAAAATTGATAATTACGTAAAGTGAAAGATGATTCGCACTAAAACTCTTAGTACGTATTTACCTTGAGTATGAACAATAGGGGGAGTTATAGGAATAGTAATATATGACTTCTAATTGGGGTACAAGACGTACTCTTTATTATTTTTAAATGCGCTGGAATTCCGTCACTTCATGTGACATAGGTAATACCTTCTTGGAGTTGCTCCCAAGTTGGTGCCAAATGGGCGGATGTTGAGAAGGAAATCCGTTCGATGCGAAATCCAAAGTTAATTGCTAAAGTAATTATAAAGACTGTTGAGTCTATGTTACAGGTACATGGTTATGGTAAAGGTAAGACTATGTGTTTATTAAAGCTTTTGCTTAGGATTATTTATGTTAAAGTGTTGTATAGTCTTTAGTGCTTATGTACTCAGCTTTGCTAATTATGTATTTTGTGTGCATGGCATTGTCTTTGACTTGGCCCTACGACGACCCATTTCGATGGCGAGTATAAGTATAGAATAAAGAGAAAGCAACAGGTACAGGTGGGCATAGTCAATCATGCTGGGATTGAGTGAAGAGTGCTCTGGTTGTTGTTTTCTGTTTGCTTGTGTTGGTAATTTTGTTTTCCATTTGCTTGTGTTAGTAATGTTGTTTTTATCTTTCATTTATGACTTTTGGATTGATTGTTGGACTAATGGTTGTTTTTAAATTTATAAAGTTTAGTTGATTTTGAAGGGTCGTTACTTCGGTTCCAAGTTGTAATGAAGATTTTTATTTGGGATTGTTTAAAATTCTTTAGACTTAAATTGTTTTAAAAAGTAGAAAACTTTCGCTATAGTACTTTGATAATAGTCTTAACCGTTATCACGATGGCGGTAATTTTCCTAGTTAAGTATAAGTGCTTTCATTGCTTTAAATATTATTATTATTGTTGTTGTTGTTGTTGTTGTTGTTGTTGTTGTTCTTACTATTACTATTACTATTACTATTACTATTACTATTACTATTACTATTACTATTACTATTACTATTACTATTACTATTACTATTACTATTACTATTACTATTACTATTACTATTACTATTACTATTACTATTACTATTACTATTACTATTACTATTACTATTACTATTACTATTACTATTACTATTATTATCATCATTATTATGTTTTCCGGAAATAGTTAGGAAATTCCAGGGTGTTACAACATGTGCTTTTTAGCTTTTCTAACATGTTTTTTCTCTTTCCCTATTTACGTAATTGCACTTGTAAGAAAGCCATGATGACGCACGTAGGCTACGATAATAATAAATACCGGATTGGTGTAATCATATAAAGTCACATGAGTATTAAAGACTCGAATCTTGAATCGATATAAACATGACACGAATAAATTGATCCATTTTTAGTCGATATTTTGTGCATTAAGTCTAACCCACCTAGTAAGCACTCTTGCGGTGCGACCATAAGGACTAAAAAGTTGTAATGTTACTTGATATCATATGATGAGATTACAAAAAGTTATGTAGTAGAGGACCACATGACGTGGCAGAGTTTTATACTCTGAACCTCGTCCCCGATCCCATGAATTTGGTGCACAACCTAAACCTGGGAAACCGACGCACCTCACCTTGGCCTGTGAGAATGTGGCTTTTCGGGTCTGTAAGACACTGTGGAGTCTAGTTGTTGGCATTTATTGGAGTTTCATTCCAAGCCAAGCGTACTCACCGTATGCGATTACCCTTCCCACGATTTAAAGAACATAACATTGACTCGTGGAAAGTTTGGATTTTGCACCCTTGAGTGCTTACTAGGCGAGTTTATTTAATGCGCACATATTAACTGGACTTGGTGAATCACTTTATTTACATCATAATTAACCTATTCAAGATTCGAGTCTTTATGACTCATGTGACTTTATGTGTTACATCAATCCAGTCTTTATTAAGATCCTATATCTACGTGAAAAGTCGTCATCTTGGCTTACATACATCTACAATAACGTAAATAAGGAAAGTGATAAAACATGTTAGAAAAGCTTATAAGAACATGTTATCATGCCATTTGCAATAAACTTTATATATCATGTCATCATACTTATAAAGCTTTTAAAACATGTAATCATGCTAAAAAATACTCCCTCCATTCCTAAAAGATTGATACGCTTTCCGTAAAGGGTGTTCCCTTTTGTTTGATACATTTAGAATCTTTCTATTTTAAGAATGTATTAGATTACGTTTTTACCCTTAGTTTGCTTCTTACTTATTTCACCAGCTTATTGAATGGACAAAGTTGCCTTTCTTTTATTCCTTGGATTCTTCTATGTTTTCTGGACAAAGTCATAAAAATCTTTCAAATTAATTACTCACCACAATTACTCACCACTCACTTGTTATTCACACCTACCTCCCTCACATTTCACCTACCTCCCTCACATTTATCCATACCTTTATCCCTCACAATAAAGCATTTACAAAAAAAAAATCTAATGGAATTTTATCCTATTCTCTTACCTCCTTAATTGGCGTGCATGATACCAAACGTATCAATCTTTTAGGAACGGGGGGAGTACAAGAAAACTAAGTCAAGTTACATAATCATGTTTATCATGCTCATAAAAAACTTTAAAAGCCTAAACATGATTCTTTCGATTTGCACTTGTTTTATTACATCTCAAGCCATTATTAATCAATATTTCATAGATTAAAAGAAAATAAAGGTGATGAGGTGGTGTAGAAAGCTAGCTTGGATGGAGCCAAAAAATTAATAATAAGAATAATGAAAGGCGTGTCGCGCACCTAACAAAAATAACCTAACTCTTCCTCCTAACTATATATGTAGTCGGGCAAGTAAGGGTCGAAGCTGAAGAGAATAAATGGTTCAAAGTGGTCGATTTTGCTTATACTTTATACTAAGCAAGTAACAATTTAGAGTTAAGATTGAATAACTATTCTAACACTAAAACAGACTAAGGGAAATACAATATAATGATTAAATTCAAGGAATAAAAACACCTAGAGTTAGGCACCACCACTAGCACAATTGACATAAGCAATTCATACCCCAATTTAATCGACTAATTGTTTAAGAGAAAAGGTAACCCTATAAAATACCACAAACCTCTCCCGAGTATCTATGGCTTCCTTAATTTGCAATCAAGCCTACTCCCGTGGAATCATGCAAATCAAAGACTGTAATCACAAAACCCTAACTTTCTAACAATTCATTCTACCTACTCCCGTGGAGAATTTCATGTTCTTAATTGAAATATCCAAATTCATCAATACCCAATTCCCATTGTGATAAAGACAATGAATTCATAACAATACCAATTATCCCTAATCTAGTATTGGCATAAGTACAATCAATTAAGCATGAACAATCAACAATTAAATTGGGGATTTTACAAAAAATGCTCAAGAATCAATCATGGCTAGGGCTTGACCTAACCCTAGATTAATAAAACTACTCACACATAATTGTTGAATAAACAAAACAAAAATTGAAAGAAAGCATGATTAACAACAATAAAAAAAGAGAATAGAGAAAAGAAGATATTATTTAAATTGAAAATTGATGAAATTGCCAAAACAATGTCAAAAGAACCAAAGTTGAGAATGTGTGCCAAAAAACTAAGGAGAACTACAAGTTTATTCTAAAATAACTGATATTGAAGTATGTGTGTAGAAGCTAGAATGAAACTCCTAAAAATAATCTATTTAGATGCTAGGAATATGAAGAGTTGTCTACATCAAAGAAGAGGCCGCAACCGGGGTGTGGCATGTGACATTAGGCCGCAACTAGGGTGCAGAGTAGGCTGATTTTTGCTTCAAAATACTTCAAAAACAAGTGGCCACAACTAGGTTCTAGCAAACTAAGTCGTTTCCACAACCATGTTGCGGTAGGTCTTCATGAGGAACTCTTTTAAAGCTTTTCACCATCATAGACGCCTTGATTTGTTCATTCTTTGATCAACATGAAATTAGTTCTACTTGCATCTCCAACAATTCTAACAAAAGCACCTAAAACCTACAAAAACAAAGCAAAATGCACCCAACAAAAGCAATAACAATATATAAAGCATAATAGCTCAAAAGGTTGAAACTATGGGAAAAGTAAGATGAAAACACATAAATTTAGCATAGAAATATGAGTATAGTATGGTGTTATCAAATAAGAATAATAAGAGAAAACTTGATGGAGATGCAGCTTAAAGATGATAATAAACTTGAAGATGAAGATTTATTGCGGCCTTATATTGGATACCGTGCATGCTAGCATCATAACGATCTAAAATGACTCTAGGAATCCAACAACCCAAACAATCAACCGGAATATAGTATGAATTTGATGATGAATATGAGGATGGTGATGATGAATATAAAGACTATAATGATAATAATATCACTAATAAACTAAAAATGATGAAAATAAATTAAAAGGTGGAAAATAAAGAAAATAAAATTCTTTTATGTTTTTGTATTTATGAATAAGGGGAAGATGAAGATTCAAAAATAAAATGATGAAGAAAAATGAAAGATTTTGTGAAGAAAAATGGAAGAATGATGATGAATGCTAAATTCTCTCTAAATCACTCACGTCACTCTTCAAATACCAAAAGTTGTGAATGCCAAAAGTTGCTTGAAATGAGGTAATGGGTCAGGTATTTATAGGAAAAATTCGGGAAAAGAAGCCCATATTGTGCGCTCACAGTACGGAACGTACTTTCCAAAAAATTTCGCTGATATTCCTGATATGTTTGGGCCTAGAAGTCCATACTACCTCACATGTGTTCATTTCATTATTTCTTAAGGCTTACCTCATCCTATGAAGAGAGGAAAGAAGGAGAAAGTTTCCTCCTTTCCTCTTTCCTTGTGAGCTTTGAGGTGGAGAGGATCTACTTGGGTCCATGATCCGGGCTCCAAGATTTTCCTTTTCATGGGCATGTTTAGCTTGTTTATGCGGAAAAGGGCATTTTCGAGCATTAAATAATTATTACGCTTTATTAGAAAAAATATGGAAAAATGTGGGGAAAAAAATCTAGAAAAATAGGGGAAAATATAGAAAAATTAATTAAAATTAAAATATTTTTGTGATTTTTAGGGTTTTTGTGGATTTTTCTGAGTTTCTACGAATTTAGGGGCGATCTTTGACTGGACCTTTTGGCACGCCTTTAAAGGTCAGATTAATTAGCGACATGGTATTTATTTATCATCGATTCATCGGCCTAAGAGAGGGGACAAATGTAAGTATCTACATTAATCATTCATATTTTTTTTTGCCTAAGAATCCGTATCACATTCAAAGGTGAGAATATTAGGATACGAATGTAATAAATAATTTTAAATCAACTTTAAAAATGTTGTGCTCCGTAATATGGTCAAACTCCATCTCATTGTCAAAGATTTAAGAATATTGAACTATGATTCATTGAAGTATATGTTCATATAGTTGTGTCACCATCAAAAAGAAAAGAAAATCAAAGAAAAGATACAAAAATATTGATATCAATTAGTCCACATACTGCGGAAAGTGACGAAGTAGCACATAGCGCCGCATTAGTCTCCTTTTATATTACCAACTTTTGGGGGCCACTGTCAGTGTAGTGCATGCCTACTGTACGTGTAATACAGGGTATTGCTTTTTGTACATTTCGTGTTATTATTATATCCTTATAATTTATAAATGACAACTCATTGGTCTATCCTTTTGTTTTTATTTTGTTTTTGTTTTTCCCATTTGAGTAATAGCAATAAAAACTTTATAAGAGTACTCTAATGGTTTAGCTTCATGAAACTGGCTTGTAAGTAAAAAAATTAAAATACAAGCTAAATTATTGTGGAGCAAAAAAACTTATAGGTTAAAAAGATCTTATCAAGTTAATATTTGTTAGAAACATATTATATTTATATGGTGTCATTTTTATAATTTTTGATGTAGTGTACGGTTAATATTTTTAGGGGTATATAACAAGTATTTGAAACTTGTGAAAGCAAAAAACGAAAATACCCCCAATATTTTTTTAGTTATGTTTTTAACAAATATTAGTTAGAAAAAAAAATGATATTTGTAACTTGTTATTTATAAAAGTTTAATAGCTTAATAGCATATGAGACCTTTAAAGCTACAAAGTTGTATCTTATTATTGTAGAAGGTTGTGGCTGGCTAATGTCGCAATGAAAGCTCTCTATCAACAGGTTCAACCAGAGACATGTCACAGGTAAGGGTGTCAGATTGGGTTAGAACCCGTTAGGTTAATTGAACTGTCCTTGTTTGGAATTGAAATAAACTGAATGGAAAGTGACATGTAGTCTGAAAATGACTTGAATTGAAAGTGACCTTAATTGTTTTTTATAGGTAAATCAATGAATTGAACATGAACTAAAAAAGACGCAAACTGAAATTGACCTGTACAAAACCTGAAAAAACGCCGTATCAAACTGAACTGAATATGAAGTAACCTGTTTGGGACCTGACCTAACCCGAATTGAATTGAAAGTAAACTGTTATTATATATCAATTTGTCATTTGTCTTTCACCATCTCTGAATGGTTTAGTCAAATAGTTGGTAAAGTTACTATCTATCGTAGATTCACAAATTAAAATAGAAGTCGCATAATAGCACAACAAGAGATTAATATGTACTCGGAGTATATAATAATGTTATTATACTTTTAATAAACATGATTATATATTTAAATAAGCAAAATTTCCAACTAACATTATTCACAGTTCTTTACAAACGCTAGGAGGTCATAGGACAATATTTGGACAAGTTTAAGCAAATTGATAACAAGTATCATCACATAATTTTCAATTTTTATTAGTTTTAACTGCCGACAAGAATTTGTTATAACCCGATGATAACCCGAAAAAGACCATGACCTCTCGCTAAGTTGGCTTTTCTTAACCTGTTTTTTATTGAATTGAAGCGGGTCTGACCAAAATGGCTCGAGCTTGGATTGAATTATTCCCGACTTAGGAACAAACTGTTTTAGCCTATTCCGAAATAACCTGAACTGAATTGGATTGAACCAATGGAACAAAACGACCGACACTAACCTGAATTGAAATGTCTAGAACCCGATTGAGTCAACCCAAACCTGCACCGTCAACCCAAATTGACACCCCTAGTTGGGGGCGTGCATAATCCGGTCCGGACCGGAATTTGGGCCGGTCCGGACCGGTCCTCGGTCCACTAAAACATGTGATTTCGGGTTTCCGGTCCAAGACCGGAAAATTTAGGTCCGGACCAGTTGGACCGAATTCCTTGAAAAAGTTAGTATTTTTAGTTGATAATTGTAAAAGTTTAATATATGTAAAGGTTTTTTTTAGCTAAAATATTAAATTTATTTGTGCTTTATATAACATTAAATTTTATTTTATAGTTAGTGTATATATAAGAGAGAAATAATTTTTTTTAAAGTAATAATTATTTTTTTTTAATAAAAAAATTGACAAAACTACAAATTCAGGTCCAACCGGTCCAAAAACAGGTCGGGACCGGAAATTTCAGGTCCGATCCGATCTCCGGTCCAAGAAAAACGGAGATCCCGGTCTTCCGATCCAACCGGTCCCGGTCCGGTCCGGTCTTGGACTGGTGCACACCCCTACCGGCCCCCGTCACACGGCTCAAATTCAATCGGAGCCCCACAAATTATACGGACTACTTGAGTTGCATACTTGCTGACAATCATCGATTTACGTAAAGATGAAAATGAGGCGGTGTTTTTTGAGCGCGTTACCAATGTACATAGAATAGTATTTTTCCTATTGCTTTCCTTCTTAACTAGCACAGCCCAGTCCAATTGCTTCCATAAGTATTTTTTTCCCCCTTCACCTTGAGCCTTGGCAAATTAAGCACTTAATTCAAGTCTAAATATTAGCAATTAGTTAGAGAGTTAAAATTTTTTTTGGCATATCTATATATGTATAATAATAATATGTCTTTGACATTATATTTAAAAGAAAAAAAATAAGTCTTTGTCATATTTTAATTAGTGAATATTAGGAAGTGATCAAATTTTTTAACACGTCATATAGAACTTATTAAATTATATTGTATTGATTTTTGTATGATGAATATACAAGTAAAAAATCTAATATTAGAGCCCGATTTCAGCATAATCAATTAGTAGTAGAGGGCTCTAATCAGTCAATCACGATTGAAACTACCCGGTTGTAGTTTAGAAAATATGTTGTGACAAGCAAAACTACAAACCTTGTTGCTCACCATTGTAGACACTCTAAAGGTTTTATTATTTTCAAATTATTTTCATTACTTAGGTCATGTGGTTCCCGTCTTATTTTTAGCAAAAAATTAAAATTAAAATTAAAATTAATTAGTTCAGCAAAAAAATTTAGTTCAACAAAAATAAGTTTAGATCAATAAAAATAAGTTTAGTTCGGCAAAATTCTTGTTTCAATCCTGAGAAAACTGTTAATGATTTCAGAAAAAAAAGTTCACCAGCATTGTAGATACTCTAAAGGTTTTATTATTTTCAAATTATTTTCATTACTTAGGTCATGTGGTTCTCGTCTTATTTTTAGCAAAAAATTAAAATTAAAATTAAAATTAATTAGTTCAGCAAAAAAAATTTAGTTCAACAAAAATAAGTTTAGATCAATAACAATAAGTTTAGTTCAAAATTCTTGTTTCAATCCTGAGAAAACTGTTAATGATTTCAGAAAAAAAAGTTCATCAGCAAAAATAAGTTCAATTTAGTAAAAATAAGTTCGGTTCAGCAAAAATAAGTTCAGACCAACAAAAATAGGTTGACGAGAATAGGGCCTAAGTATAGAGTAAATAAAATAAATTTATATAAGTGTCAATTAGTTCAAATAAGTATCAATAAGTACTTATTTTCAATACTTATTGAATAAGTACTCATAAATACCAATAATTATCAATAAATATTAATAAATAAAAATAAAATAATAAACTAAATTTAATTAAGTATACAATTATCTCAACAGGTAACGAGATTTTAGAAAATCATTCTAATAATGTCGGAAGAGGATGATGAAAGATGAATATCGGGGCTGTAAATGATGTGGATTTTGGGTAGTACTCGCAAATACACTCAAAACCGCACGTTTTTTTTTTTGTCAATTAAATTCTCCACTCCTGGATTGATTTAATTGAAGACTAATTGATTAACACACTCCTGTAATTAATTAACTAGGTTCTAAATTTGTTAATCACTCCTGACTCACAAATTTATGATGGAAATTTCGAACAAATTGATATCCACAATTTGAGCAAATTTTCGGAAATTTGTATTGAAAAATTCAATGCATAAAAACTTAATTAATTACATCCTATTGTGAGATTATTTATAGGTATAATCAACAACAAAATCCTAACTAGAATCTACAAAAGAATCACGCATAAACTAGGAAAATAAACCCTAATCTTGCTCAACAAACTAAAGATAAGATTGTCACATCATCATGCAACTTGCACTTTGATCTTATCTTTTGTAACAAACTCTAACTAATTAACTAATCAAGAAATTATCCTAAAAACTTGACTAAATAATTAACAAACAAGATAATCATCAGAAATTATCCTAAAATCACAAAAATATCTTGGTGCCGAAGATTGCCAGAAATCACGCAAATTCCAACCACAAAGAACCATCCATTTTTGCGCAACTTTCCAAGATTCTTCAAGAACTTCAAGAAATGCTTCAAGATTCAATCTTTTAATCAAGAAACCTTCAAGAAACCATTCTTCATGTATTTTAGCATATTTATGATGATCAAGACTCAACAAGAATTAATAATAATAATGTCCAAAATGAGAAAACCCTATCAATTGAAATGGGAAAAACTCATTGACCAAACCATCTTGTTCCCTATTACCACCACTGTGATTCCATCCTGTGATTTCAGTAGTTATAGTTATTCATCACTTAACTTAACTAATGACTCACTCCACCAGTGACAACAATATTAATGATCATCATCCAAATGTGTTGGCTAAGGAGCCATCACCGTTGTTAGTGCTTACCACATTATTTACCATCGTCACCCAAACCTGTGATTTATCTGTAATAAAACCAATGGGATTTATCATTAGGCTAATTGGCTCATCCACTATTGGTGTTTCATCACAGATATTCAAATTCACATCATTCTCCCCTGGTTGAAAAGAATTTGTCCTCAAATTCACGTCATCCCAACATGGAATAAGTGAATCAACACTTGTGCATTTTTTGATTCGCAATATAAGCCATATCCAAACATTGAACAAACTGATTATGACAATCACCTTTTTAACCCTCATTGATTATTGATCATTCTCCCCTCCTTTGAAAAAAATACGACCTTGAATTTTTTCTTTTGTAGAGAAAAAAGAATGAATGATCACACAAATATCATCTTGATATCCCATGTCACAATCCCGTTGATGAACAAAAACTTTGAACATATGAGCACAACTTTGAATTGTATCATCTTGTGTAGCGTTATTAAAATGACAAAGTACTCCTTGGGGATTTCCAATACCAAGAGAATTTTCAAACAAAGGTGGTGTTGAATAAATCATATCATCAAAAGCATCTTCAATAACTTTCGTTTCATGATTCAATATATCCCAATTTTGTGAAAAATCAATCAGTGTCGATTCCTGGGATGGCTTGTGAACTGCAATCTCGTCATTGTGATGTAATTCTTCAACATTTTGCAAAACTTTATTGGTATGATCCTCGAGTTCTTCATTCACTATAACATCTTCCAATGATAACATTGAGTCAAACTCATGAATATGATGGAGAACTCTAGATTTGTCCATAATTGAAGCTTTCGACTGTTCTTCTTGTAACTCTTCCAATAATACTTCTAAATACAGCTCTGTAGATATTTCTACATCGTTAGCACATTGACTCCTTACATGGCCAAACCCTTGACACTAAGAACAATCTGGTTTATTTCCACGGAGAAAATATAAGAGCAAGTCGTAAGCAGACACTACATTGTTATGCTAATCCATCATCTAAAACTGTCCAAAATTTAAGATGAAAGTACGAAGACCAAAACCGAACCTAAAAAACTCGTCTATGGCTGATTTTTTGTGGAGATCTTCCCCTATATGTATACTGCAGTCGACCAAATTTTCATGCACAGAATCATAGCCAAACTTTCTCTGTGTAATTTGCGCTAAAAAAACAGTCCAATAAATACGATTTTTGACCACTTGCAAGAAAATGATTTCAAAACGATTCTTCTTCAAATATTTATTTTCTGAGATTTTACAGGTAAAAAGTAGACTCAAAAACAACCAATTTGAAAAAAAGAATCACTCAAAAATCCATTGTAACAAAGGAGAACCAGCCACTTTAATTCTGCCCTCGAAACTAGAAAAACGGACGAAGTGAAAACAATTAACCAAGGATGTTGAAAAATTAAGAAATTCTTCAAAACCCTGAAATCTGATACCAAATTGATGTGGATTTTGGGTAGTACTCGCAAATACACTCAAAACCTTATGTTTTTTTTTTTTTATCAATTAAACTCTCCACTCTTGGATTGATTTAATTGAAGACTAATTAATTAAGACACTCCTGTAATTAATTAACTAGGTTCTAAATTTGTTAATCACTCTTGTCTCACAAATTTATGATGGAAATTTCGAACAAATTGATATCCACAATTTGAGCAAATTTTCGAAAATTTGTATTGAAAAAATCAATGCATAATAACTTAATTAATTACATCCTATTGTTGAGATTATTTATAGGTATAATCAACAACAAAATCCTAACTAGAATCTACAAAAGAATCACGCATAAACTAGGAAAATAAACTCTAATCTTGCTCAACAAATTAAAGATAAGATTGCCACATCATCATGCAACTTGCACTTTGATCTTATCCTAACAAACTCTAACTAGTTAACTAATCAAGAAATTATCCTAACAACTTGACTAAATAATTAACAAACAAGATAATCATCAGAAATTATCCTAAAAACACGAAAATATCTTGGTGCCCAAGATTGCCAAAAATCACGCAAATTCCCGCAACAAAGAACCGTCCATATTTGCGCAACTTTCCAAGATTCTTCAAGAACTTCAAGAAATGCTTCAAGATTCAATCTTTTAATCAAGAAACCTTCAAGAAACTATTCTTCATGTATTTTAGCATATTTATGATGATAATGATGTGAATTTGAATATCTGTGATGAAACACCAACAGTGGATGAGCCAATTAACTTAATGATAAATCCCATTGGTTTTATTACAGATAAATCACAGGTTTGGGTGACGATGGTAAATAATGTGGTAAGCACTGACAACGGTGATGGCTCCTTAGCCAACACATTTGGATGATGATCATTAATATTGTTATCACTGGTGGAGTGAGTCATTAGTTAAGTTAAATGATGAATAACTATAACTACTGAAATCACAGGATGGAATCACAATGGTGGTAACAGGGAACAATATGGTTTGGTCAATGAGTTTTTCCCATTTCAATTGATAGGGTTTTCTCATTTAGGACATTATTATTATTAATTCTTGTGGAGTCTTGATCATCATAAATATGCTAAAATACATGAAGAATGGTTTCTTGAACGTTTCTTGATTAAAATATTGAATCTTGAAGCATTTCTTGAAGAATCTTGGAAAGTTGCGCAAAAATGGATGGTTCTTTGTGGCTGGAATTTGCGTGATTTCTGGCAATCTTCGGCACCAAGATATTTTTGTGATTTTAGGATAATTTCTGATGATTATCTTGTTTGTTAATTATTTAGTCAAGTTGTTAGGATAATTTCTTGATTAGTTAATTAGTTAGAGTTTGTTACGAAAGATAAGATCAAAGTGCAAGTTGCATGATGATGTGACAATCTTATCTTTAGTTTGTTGAGCAAGATTAGGGTTTATTTTCCTAGTTTATGCGTGATTCTTTTGTAGATTCTAGTTAGGATTTTGTTGTTGATTATACCTATAAATAATCTCACAATAGTATGTAATTAATTAAGTTTTTATGCATTGAATTTTTCAATACAAATTTCCGAAAATTTGCTCAAATTGTGGATATCAATTTGTTCGAAATTTCCATCATAAATTTGTGAGTCAGGAGTGATTAACAAATTTAGAACCTAGTTAATTAATTACAGGAGTGTGTTAATTAATTAGTATTCAATTAAATCAATCCAGGAGTGGAGAGTTTAATTGACAAAAAAAAAACGTGAGGTTTTGAGTGTATTTGCGAGTACTACCCAAAATCCACATCAGTAAATTAAAGACATTATTACATATTAATATTTAGTAGCAGTAGGAGTAGGAGTAGGAGTAGGAGTAGGAGTAGTTGTTGTTGTAGTAGTAGTAGGAGGAGGAGGAGCAGCAGCAGTAGTAGTAGTAATAACAATAATAATAATAAGTTAACAACCCGTAAGTGTCAATAAAGTTTCATTAAGTACCAAAAATTTCAAATGAGTATCAATAAGTATAGATAAGTTTAATCAAGTTAGGATAAATAAAAATAAGTTGAAGAAAACAAACCTTAAGTTTGTCATTATGGGTGTGTTCTCTTTCAGAGTTAAGATGGGATTGGACATGAAATGAATGTATTGAAACTTATTAGATTGAAATGAGATGGAATGGATTAGATTAGATTAGTTTAGAATGCAATGTATAAGTCATGATTGAATAGAATTAGATTAGATAAGAATGGATTGTATATGAGGGATTGAATGGGATAAACCGGATTGAATAGGATTATAATAGATTGGATGGATAAGACTATGGTTGTATACGGTCCGATTCGGTGTAATATGAGGAATAAACCATACCAGAGCGCAAATTTGCATTTTGATTTTTCCCCAAACCAGATTAGATCATATATACAACCATATAGTACCAAACTGCAATTCATAATGCGGTTTGGTTTGACGTGATTTGAGGTTTGACCCTAATTCTTAAAACAGTTTGTACACGAGCCGGTTTGAAGCGGTCTGAGGGATAAACAAGACTAATCGCAAATTTCTAAACTAAACATACCACTAAACATATAAATTTATATATTTATTAAACAATAAACACGTACTCGTATTTTTGGTTAGGTTTAAAAATTTTAGGAAACTAGACCAAACCGCAAAAAAAATAAAAAAAATAAAAAATAAAAAATAAAAAAAACAACAACAACTTGGCTAATAGAATCCCAAACCACGATCGCGAACCAATTGCGATATGTTGCGGTCCAAAGCATACTTTATACATCCTTAGATAAAACTGGATAAAAATGGATTGGATTGGAACTTATTGGAAAAAAATCTCATGAATAGAACACACCGTAGATTTGTTTATAATTTAAGGTTTATAAACTAATCATTTATTGGTATCTATTTTTTCAAAGGTACATAAGAGCATCAACATTCATGTGCTTCCTCATAATTCCGCTCTTCTCACCTCATTAGTCCACATCACTTTCAACTAATTTTACTACATACCCTTCACATTTCACAATTTTATACCTACATTCATCAACCTTCCCATTAACCTTCTACCTCCTACTTCTCTATACCCCATTTGGCCATTACAGTTTCTTTCTCAGCTTATACCTTTCATACCCCACCAATACTAAAATACGGAGTAATTATTTAGATACTATTGTATTATATGTGGGGAAGCTTCCCTTATAATTCACCTCCTCATCTAAAATTGAAATAAACTTTTAACATTGATGGGAAGCTTTCCTTTTCCATTTTGTTTCAAATGAGGAACCAAAAAACCCACCAATGTTGATGCTCTAATAAAGAGAGGTTTGAATTTTAAATATGAAAAGTGTTTAGCTCATGTAGAGGTGGCATTTGGGTGGGGACTAATTTTAAGAAATAGTGTACGGATAGAAATTAAACTATATACACTGTAACAAGAATAATGCATGCTGAGGTCAGGCCCGACCCTTTACTTGTGCAAGCTGACCAATAGCACAGGGCCCCCAAAATCAAAGGGCCCAATTTTGCTCAAAACCCAACTGAACATAAAAAAAAAAATCCTTTCCACTGTAGCACTCTTCGTCCTCTTCTCTTCTTATTGAATCAAGGCCAATAAAAGCCATCATTAAATTCTTATTTTGAATTTCTCCCCTTTCTCAATTTTTGGGGCATTAGATTTGCTGCATTTTTTGTTGCGACCATTAAAGGTACTCTTCGTCTTCTTCTCTTCTTATTGAATCAAGGCCATTAAAAGCCATCAATAATTTCTTATTTCGAATTACTCCCCATTCTCAAATTTTTTTCCCATAATTTCATCTATTCCTAAATTCTCATTTATTATTTCTTATTTTACCAAAAAAAAAAAAAACAGTAATTATCTTACCTTCTTCTTCAATGGAAAAATTAATTTTCCATTTTAACCAATCTCAAACGGCTAATTTCTTCACCCCTTATAAATTTTCACCCAATTTCTACATTTTTTTCAACCAATTCAACATATACTTGAGATTGATTTTGATAGATAAAAAAATTAGGTTTTATAATCTTTTTTTTTTGGCAATGAAATATTCAAAAACTAACAGGAAATAGCAAGTACATGAGCCTCGTGTACATCGTGGCAGCTGACCTTAATACATTTCACATAAGTAAAGGAACCCGAAATAGTAATAAAATGTCTTCGATGATCGGTAAAATTAAGATAGGAGCCTGAGCTGGTTGTGATAGTGCTTGAACTAATTGAAGACAATCAGTCTGCACCAAGATATGGGAAGCTTGAAACAGTAAAGCTTTGGTCCCATGAAGCATCGCGAGAGCCTCAGCTTGGAACGGAGAAGCGGCTTTAATAGAGCAGCACCCTTGATGTATAAGAGATCCATCATGGTTGGATATACTCCAGCCTACAGAAGCTTTGGGCATATGAGAACGCAGTGCCCAAGACCCATCAACCTTTAAGCATGTTAACGGAATAGCAGGATCGAAACAGCCATATTCACAAATGTCAGGTGGTTTTGGTGGAATAGGTCTCTCTGTTTGTAACATAGTGGCATGAGCATGAGCAGTTGTAAACTTGTAAACCTGCGCTGCTTTGGTGGTGAAAAAATCAAGGGGGTGTAGGGATATCCCCTTGAAAACAATATTGTTACGTACCACCCATATTACCCATAGTGTAGCAATGAACTGAATTGTTCTATGACTACCATCCTCCTGCATATCAATGAGCATAAAATAGTTAATATTGTTAATTATCCATGTTTCAAAACTAATATCTGACAGTGTGTGTCTCTTGATCCCCAAATCCCCACACTGCCAAAACCTCTCAGAAAGGGGGCAGTCGCGAAAAAGATGAGATGTAGTTTCTTCAGCACAAGTGCAAAATGAGCAAAGACCCAAAATAGGGATACCACGTTTCTAAAGTTCATGACCCACAGGAAGGCTGTTCCAGAGAAGTTTCCAGATGAACATTTTCCATTTGGGAGGAATGTTCAAACTTCACAACCTTTTCCAGAAGTTTTTGTGAAGAGTACGACGTTGGTTTCCGCCTAAGAACTTCCAGTGTACTGTTTTTACCGTGACTTGACCAGAAGGATGATAAGGCCAATAAAAGGGGTCTTCAATATAGCTATTGTCAGTGTATGCTGGGAGGTGAATGCTTAGAATAGCATGAGCATTTTTTTCCTTGAATTTACTGAAAATGAAAGCCTCCCTCCAAGCACCCTCCTCATTGATCAGATCAGAAACAAGAGTGGGATTATTGTTAGCATTGACCTCAGTATTTTTGAAATTGATAAACTCATTGTTTACCCACTTGTGGTGGATTAGAGAGATGTTTGAACCTGTAGACACTCTTCTATTTAAGCTGCTGACATATTGTGCTGCTGCTTTGACCATGCATTTTCCACTCCAAGACATTTGACGACTCACTTTACCTTCCAACACTAATTGAATAGGGTCCTTACCATATCTGCCCCTGAAAATCTTAGAAAGTAACAGGTTTGGCTAAGCGTGTAGACGCCAGGCTTGCTTGAACAAGAGACTATAGTTGAGTGCTTGTACATTTTTTAACCCAAGGCCACCTTCATGTTTATGAGTCTCTAAGAGTTCTCGTTTTTTCCAGTAAATTGGCCTTGTTTGAGCATCATTTTTCCACCAGAACTTCAGGAAATTCGAAGTGATTTTTTTCTCAACCTTCCGGGGGAACAAATACATGGACATAATGTGACTCGTCATGGCAATAAGAACTGCATTAATTAGCAGAAGTTTCCCTGATTGGGAAAGGATCTTGTTACCCCAGTTTTCCTTGGCATTGTGAAGTTTATCCATCAAAGGCTAGTAACATTTCGAAGATCTGCCATCAATATTCATATCACAGCCTAAATAAATCCCCAAATCCTTCTATTCAGCTACCTGTAGTCTTCGTGTGAAGAATTTGCGGTATATCTGTGGGGTATTAGGAGTGAAGACAATAGTGGATTTATTGTAGTTTACCATATCCCCGGAAAGCACACAGAACTCATTTAGAGTATGATTGAGAGTTGTGACTGTTCAGAGTGTAGCCTTGAAACTGAAAGTAGCATCATCTGCAAAAAACAAATGGTTAATTGACGGAGCATGGCGTCCAATTTTTATCCCACTAAGAAGACCCGAAGATCGAAGATGTTGAAATCTTAATGACAAAGTATCCACAACCAAAATGAAGAGGTAGGGGGATAAAGGATCTCCTTGTCGTAATCCTCTCGTTGGGATGATTTTGCGTGATGGGATACCATTGACTAGAACCTTGTAAGTAACTGTAGACATGCATTGAAAGATCCAGTTGGTCCAACAGGATGGGAACCCCATTCTCGTCAATATATCCACCACAAACTTCCAGTTTACCCGATCATAAGCCTTGCTGAGATCAATCTTCAAGAGGGCGGCTCTAAGTTTGCCAGATTTTTTCTTTTTAATCCAATTATTGAGTTCATGAGCTACCATAGCAGAGTCTTCCATCAGCCGTCCCGGAATAAATGCGTTTTGGAATTCACCCACAAGAGCCTTCAAAATCGGTTTTAGACGGTTCACCATGCATTTGGAAATGATCTTGTAAGTAGTATTACATAAGCTTATAGGCCTGAATTAATCCACTTTGGAAGGTGATATTGTTTTTGGAATTAACGCCAAGAAAGTTTGATTCACCTCTTTGAGCATGAACCCACTATTGAAAAAACTAAGCACCGAATTGATGACACTAGGCCCAACCAAATCCCAATTTTTGTGAAAGAAAATTGGCGAGTAACCATCTAGACCCGGTGATTTAAGTGCTTTCATGCTAAACACTGCAGTAGTAATGTCAATAGGGGAGAAAGGTTGCTGAAGTGCTACTAAGTGCTCCTGAGATAGTTGGGGAAGATGTTGGAGCCATGTTTCCAAAATTTGTGCAGAGGGTGGAGAGGGAGTAGGAGGACTTAGTAGATTTCCAAAAAAAAACCTGCAAACGCATCATTTATTGATTGTCCATCATGAAGCCATGTATCATTAATATCCTGAAGGATTGAAATTTCATTTCTTGCTGCTCTTGTTTTGGCCTTTCGAAAGAAGAAGGATGTTGGTTGGTCACTCAAGTTTTCCCATTTAAGTCTCACTCTTTGCTTCCAGAACAAATTTTTTACATGAATTTCGTCTAAGAAATTGGCTTGTTGCTCCAATTTGTACAAACATGTTTGTCAAAACTTATACCATCTTGTGTGCGAGCCAGGTTATCATGAATGACATTCCATTGAATATTATTGTCCTTTTTGAAGCTAAGGGCCCAGTGTTTAAGGACTTGGAGAGTGTGTTCAAGTTTGAGTTGAAGTATAAATGGACTTGAACCCATAAAACACGTGGCCCATGAATTCTTAATTAAATCAGCAATTTGGGGAATACCTATGGACCACGCTTCAATTTTGTAGGGCCTTTTCTTTTGTGGAGTGTTTGTTTTTGTTGTGAGGATAATGGGCCCATGATCCGAAATTAGAATAGGAAAGTTTGTAACACTTGTATCCGGAAAAAGTGTAAGCCAATCATTAGACACATACCCCCTATCCAAAGTCTCAAAAACACAACTACTGTCTCGCCTTTTATTACTCCAAGTAAACCTAGTTCCATTAGAGGGTATGGGGATTGGATTATTTTTCACCTTAAAATCTATGAAATCCATCAGGCCAGGAATCAAAGAAGAACCTCCTAATCTCTGTTCTAAAGATTCAATTTGGTTTATGTCTCCCACCATTATCCAGTTTTTAGAAATAAGTTGGAAAACCGTAGACAAATAACCCCATACCTCTAGGCGTTGTTCTATGTAAGGGCTACCATAGACAAACAAAATGTAATAAAAAGGCAACCAAGGATCAGTAACTTTAACAAGGATAAGGTGCAAGGAGCTAAAGATCACTTCCACATCAAGTCTTGGTGGCCAACATAGAAACAGACCACCACTAGAACCACAAGCATCAACAGCAAAAGAAAATGAAAACTCATAATTCGAAAGGAAATTATGGATTTCCAACGCACTACACTTAGTTTCTGAAATAAAAATAAAATCTAGTACAAAAGACTTAACTAAAAAACCGACATAGGATATGATAACATCTTTTTTACTCCCTATGCCTCTACAATTCCATGAGATTAATTTCATTGATTAACTGAAGGTTTTTCCTGGTAAGCCGCACCACTAGTTATTGCTTTTTTCCCTCATCAACACCATCAACATCTTCATCTGAAGCAAACTCCTCTCCTAGACACAATCCATATTTAAGACAAGCTCTTCCCTGGTGTTTTCCATAATAAACTTTTTGCATTTTTTTTACGTTTATTACCCTCCACACAGCTACCCTTATGCATGTCATGTTCATGGGTCTCAGGACTTCTCTTTGAACTAACAAAAGTAGACAAAGGAATGGTTGACCTCACACCTCCTATTTTATAATCTTAATTTGTGGGAATACAACCTTGAGAGAAGGCACCGTAGCAAGATGAAACTAACATATATTGGGCGCATGTTCCACAGAGAAGGGACACCTTTTCCCTCATCTTGTTGCAAAAGGCTACTAACAGCAAGGGGTCGACTTCAACGAGACAACGAAACATATGCCGGAACTAACGATTTTGAGTGGGTACGTTTTATGCAATTGTGAATTATTTTGTTTTATTATTATTATTTTTTTTACAATTTAGAAAGTCCACAATTTGATGATTCTTTGAATTGGTAAAATTTTGAGCTTTTGAATTGGAAATGAATTTAGTTGTACTAAATTATTGATGTTATTTGAAATTAAGCTCTTTTATGATTTACAAAGTTACTTGTTAATCACATTGTTGAATTTTTTTCATTATTATTTTTAATGTGAAAGTAGTATTAAATTTCTATGTTTTTACTGTTTTTATTGTGTTTTACTCAGTAGTTGTTATTTGTTTTAACTTTAAATTCAAAAATTGTTATTGTTTTAGTGTTATATATTTTGTTCTTGTAATGTGACATTTTGTTTTTTAAATAAGGTTTAGTATTATATATTTAAAAAATTTCATTAGGGCCCCATTTTTTAAGATTGGAACGGGCCCCAGAATTTAAAGGGACGACCCTGGCTGAGGCCTATGCCTAAAGTAAGAGGTATGTCGTATGCCTATTGTTGGTTAAATGTGGTTTTGGAATGGCAAATGCTATTTATTGTCTGAAAATTCTTTATTATCGTCCGACATTTTTCATCATTTTCCTTTTTTACCCTTTCTTCACTTCCTCCTTTATATTTCACACCACCGCCTAACCACCACCTCAACACTGCCCAACCACCACCACCGGTCGGCGGTTGCGCCTAACCCAAATGCAGATCCCACGTGGCTGCGTCCAAGAAAGGCGCAAGTTTCATCTTTTTATTTAAAAAATATTAAAGCTACTGTGGTGGTGGTGGAGGAGTGGTGGTGAGCCGGTATGGTGGTGCATGGAGTGGTGGTGAGGCGGCTGGTGGTAGGTGTAATACCCCATATTTTCACGTATTTTAAGAAGTTACTTTCGTATTTCATACGTATGTTTTTAATATTTTTATTGAGAAATTAAGTTCAATAAAAATATTAAAGAAAGGAAATTTAAATAAATTTTAATCAAAGTAATTATTTTATATTTATAAATAATATTTCATGTTATTTTAAGTTTTATTAAATATTTTGAAAAGTTTCTAAAAATAGAATTTTTAAAGTTTCCTAAATTGTTTTAAAACAAGGACATAAAAGTAATTTCAAGCATTGAGGGTATTTATGTAATTGCACCAAATCCTACTTTGGGGCCTATAAATACCCCTTAAAACCCAAAATTTCAAATTTAATTTGCAAACTTAGAGTTATAGGATTTCAAAAAAGAAAAAAAAATTGAGAGAGAGAAAAAAAGAGTTCGAAAAAATTCCGAAAAAAAAAAACCTTTGTTGCTTCCCTTCGCTGGAGTCCCCTTGCTGCGCAGTTGCTGCCGTCGCCACCCTCACCGGCCCTCCTTCCTCTCTTTGGTAATTTTCGAAGCTTTTATTAAAAAAAATCTTGTTCTTTTCTTGTTAATTTAATCTTGCAAAAATTTATGTTTATAATTATGTTTAATCATGTTTTTATGGTTTTAATCGTGTTTTATAAAGTTATATATGTTTATGTTTAAAGTATGAATTTATAAAGTTAATCATGAAATTTTAAATTAGGGATTATGAAATTATGAAATTCATGATTTTATGGTTTTTAATAACTTAAACTTCAATATTATGTTCATGAATTGTTGTTGTATGATTTTTTGATGATTTTATGAAATTTAGATTGATTTTAAATAGTTTTAAAGTTGTTTTATAATGCTGTCCAATTTTTATAATCATGCAAACTAATATTATAAAATATTGAACATGTTTTACTTCATGAAAAATTCTTTAAAATCATAAATTTGATTCATGATGATGATAATAGATTGTAAAAGAATTTTATGATGGATTTATGATGTTTAGATGAGTTTTTCATGAGTTTTAAATAATTAAACAAAGCTGTGAATTTTTATTAACACATGTTTATGCACAATAAAAATAGTGACACGTGAAATAAGTAGTCATAATTATTTTTAATGCATCAAAATATTGTATGATGATCTTAGAACATGACTATAGTGTTTTATGATCAAAATATGATGTTAGAAGGGTTTTAAAGTGATTTTAAGGAATTTTACAAAGCTGCCTTTTTTGAAAAATTATCGAAAATCAAGTATTTTGCAATGAAAAAATTAAAATAAAGTATGGAATTAAATAGAGACCATATAGGGAACGTTTTGGACAAGTTTCCCACATAAAGGTAGTTTATAGTTGTTGCAGAAGTTAGTCGATAAGGTTTTGATTTAGATTCGATTTTCTCTATGTAGGAGACTTCGAGCTAGTTGATTTCTAGGAGTTGAGACGGATCACCACTACTTTACAAGGTAAGTAAGTACTAAAGGCGGTTATAGAATTAGAGTTCACACTTGGTTAATGATCTTGTATGTATGCTTGCAAACCTAAGTTGTTGCTTGATTGACTTTGAGTTGACATGCATGAGAAGTTTAAGAAAGTATGAAAAGCATGATTTTATATTGTTTTGATATTCCACATCTATAGTAATATAAATTCTTCATAATTAAATTGGAATGTTAAATTTATTTTTAAAGTTGGCCAATAGCTTAATGAAGAAGAAAGAAAGTTATTTAAGTTGGTTAGTTACTTAATCAACAAGAAAGGTACTTTGTGAATTTCTATTCACATGATTTTTAGAATTAATGAGCAAATATTTATTTACATGTAACCACTCACAGTTAAAATGTGGTAAAGGAATTTTAGTTTAATTAATGGACACACACAACTATTTTTAGAATCACCTTAAATCAAAGATAGTTAATATGGCTTGTTTGATTCTATGCATGCTTTTATGTGATGTTGTATGTGAGTCATAACATTGTTAAACCGGTTAATCACGTAAAGTGAAAGAGAATTTGCACCAAAACTCTTGGAACGTATATACCTTGAGTATGAACAATGGGGGGAGTCATATGGAACAGTGATCTATACATGAATTCTAATTGGGGTACAAGACGTTGTACTCTTTTATATTTTTAATGCGCTTGAATTCCGTCACTTTATGTGACATATGTAATACCTTCTTGGAGTTGCTCCCAAGTTGGTGCCCAATAGGGCGATTTTAAAGGAAAGGAAACCCGTTCGATGCGAAATCCAAAGTTTAAATATAATAAATATTTTGTTTAAACTGAGTCTATGCACAGCTGAAGAGTTGTCAATGGTAAGAAATATGTGATTTATACTTTTATTTTATTTTCATTATTAATCATGTTTTGCCTAATCTCTGGTATTTATGTACTCAGCTTTACTAACTGCATGTTTTGTGTGCATGGCTTTGTCTTTGACTCGGCCTACGATGACCCACTTGATGTTGATTAGTTGTCTAGAATAAGAAAAGGTTGTAGGTACAAGTGGGCATAAGTCAATCCTGTTGGGTTGGAGTGTGAGCGCTTGCATTGTAGTTTTCGTAGTTGTGTGAACTAGATACTTTTTATTGCTTTTGTTGGATGTTGACTTTTAATTTCCGAAGTTTTAAGTTTATTTGGTTTTGAAGGGCCATTAAGATGGTTTCAAAGTGTAATAAAGACTTATTTGGCTTTCTTTTGATTTGGACTTTGGTTTGTTTTAAGTTTATTTAAGTTTCGTTTCCAGTTTTAATATTGGTTTTGGTTTTTAAAGACTTCCGCTGTAGTACCTTGGTAAAAGCCTTAGCCGTTATCACGGTGGCGATAATACTTTGGTTTTTCCTGGTTAATTAGGAGTTTTTATAATTATTATTCTTTATTTATATTATAATACTTTCCGGAAAATCTTGAGAAGGAAGTTAGGAAATTTCAGGAAGTTACAGTAGGCGGGCTTGTGGTGGTTGGGTGGTTGTTTAATTTTTTTTTTAAATTTTGTTTTAAATTATTAAAGGGTATTGGTGGTTGTGAAGTAATGGTGCGTCGGCATAGTGGTGCGAGGATCGGTGGTGCGACGACTTGGTGGTGCGCGATCGGTGGTAGGTCGACTGGTGGTGGTTACGAGGTTGTTTAATTTTTTTAATTTTGTTTTAAATTTATTAAAGGAGGTTGGTGGTGGAGCTAGCGGTGGTGTGTCGGTCTGGTGGTGCGGCGCCTTGTGGTAGGTGGGCTGGTAGTGGCTGGGAGGTTTGGTGGTTGTTTAACTTTTTTTAATTTTTAACTTTAAAAGGGTGGTGGTGGTGCTGCGACCAGGTTGTGTGGCGGCCTGGTGGTGCAGTAGCTAGGTAGTGCGATGGCTGGTGGTAAGTGGGCTAGGTGATGGTGCCGTGGTGCGATGACGAGTGGTCGCGTTTGTGAGAAAAAAGGCAAAAAGGGAAGTTTGGCATAAAATATGGGCAATAGTAAGAATATTGTGGGCGATGAATAACGTTTCAATTTCAGAAAATGTTTGTACTATGATGAATTGGTGTGAAAATTAACCTTTTAAAGGTTTGTTAAGTTGTTTTTGCTCTTTGTTTGGTCATCTAACCAACTTTAGTGGGCTCATAAGTTTGTAGCTTATACTCCTGCTTTTCTTTTAATTGCAACAAATTAATATTTTATATCTCACAAAAAATACCTATTTGTTCCAACAACAAAAAATAGAGGTAGCATTTTTCTTTATCATCTTAGTTTAGCTCAACTTTAAAAAAAATCTAAATATCTCATATGATTTGTTTAATTAGGACTCCGAAGTTTTAAAAAAAGGTGGTTTAAAAAAAGAAAAAAGAAGATTTGACCATCTTAAAAAGCTCGTTGATGAAAGTTTTTAATAACAGCAATTTTGAATGAGAGTTTTATGTGAAAAAGTTAATCTTGAAAAAGCTCATACGATAATGCTATATATAGCCCTTAGTCCCTTATGAATAAGAATATGAACCAAATATATATCAACAATTAGTACTATTTTGTAAAATCTAACTAAACTCATACAAATGTAATTAAGGCTTATATTGAAGTAATTAAATTAGGTGCTGATTTAGGCCCTGTTCTACTCGTCTTAATTTTACTTATTTTCAGCAAAAATAAGTTCAGTTCAGCAAAAATAAGTTTAGTTAAGCAAAAATAAGTTCAGTTCAGCAAAAATAAGTTTAGTTCAAAAAAACAAAAATCTATATGTATTATGCAAATTAATTTGTACATGGATACTTATATGTGCACATCTTTTTAAATGAGAAATTATGGTATAAAAATAGTAGAATATAATTTTAAAAATATTTAGGTAGCATTTTCGAAGAGAATATGTATTGTATGGAAATAATATGTAAAAAAAATATTTACATATGATTTTATATTTTTGATGGAAAATTGGAAATATATTATTTTATATGAAAATAAATATATGTTAATATAGATATATGATAATATTATAATACATGGAAACTATATGATACTAAAAAGAAGATGATAAAATATTGTGCATTCCTTTGTCCATAAGATTCTTGAAATTCGAGGGAAAAAATCAGATTATATATAATTTAGAGATTATAATAAATCGATTATTTTCACCTAAATAAAATTCAATTATAGTATTTAATTGTCCTATAATTTTTAATTAGTATAAAACAAATTCAGCAAAAATAAGTTCAGATCAGCAAAAATAAGTTCAGTTCAGCAAAAATAAGTTCAAATAAGTTCAGTTCAGCAAAAATAAGTTCGGATCAGCAAAAATAAGTTCAGATCAGCAAAAATAAGTTTAGTTCAGCAAAAATAAGTTCAGATAAACAAAAATAAGACGAAGAGAACATGGCCTTACACACTTAAGGTAATTAAATTAAATAAACGAAGTTGTAGGGGGTTATTTTCAAAAACATGACACTCTTAGGGATTTATTGACAATTTTTCCTAACATTTATTGGTGCATTGTCATGGTTGACTTTACTTATTTATAATTGGTTAAACTAAAAAAACATATCAATTAAATTACTATGAGCATTAATTTACACATTGAAATATGTTTTTTCCTATAAAAAAAAAAGCTAAACTCTTTATATCTATGCAAAATTCCAAATGCAACAATATCTTTGAAATGGAGGGAATACCTTGTAAAAGAATACAATCATCTACATATTACCTTATTCAATGTTTGGTAACTTTTATTTGAATATACGGAGTAATGTCATTTATATAGTCAAAATTTCAAATCAAATACAAAAATTGAAAATATCTAAAAACAATTAATCAAAAACTGTTTCAAATTAGATATATATGAACTAAATACAATTATGCGCGTATAATTTTATTAGTTTAATTTAGGTTGCACTGAGTCAAAAACAAAGTAAGTAACAAATGTGGATACAAGGACTAGAAGCGACAGATCTAAAAAATTAATTTTATTGAATGCTTCCCAATTATAACTAGGGGAGTCAGTTTGAGTTATAGCCCGTTGGGTAAACTAAACTGGCCTTGATCGAAACTGAAACAACCTGAACTAAAAGAGATTTGTAACTTGAAAATGACTTGAACTAAAAGTGATCTATACTGTTATTGACCGGTAAAACAACGAATTAAACCTGAATTGAAAAGAGTTGAAACTTTGTTTTGTACAAAACCCCGAAAAAAAGTCAAATGAACCAAACTAAATTTAACTAAACAACAGGCAACCTGTTTGATCGATTCACCAAACCAAACCAAACCAAACCTGGAGTGAATTGAATGACCCAAAGCTCAATGTTATGTAAAAATAAATTTCTTCTTTATCTTGTATTAATTTAAAACTTAATAAGTTGTTTTTAAAATTGACTAACATGATACATTACATTTGAATCAATGTAATCAACCATGAAATATTTCAAATATACGAGGTATGAATTAAACGTTTATGTTCAAGTTTATCTATACCAAACTCCACCTATTTTCTTAATTCGCTTATTGTAATAAACCTAAAATATAATTAAAAAAAATCACAAGCATGTTCATTATTTAAGTTTCATTCAAATTGATAAAAAAGTTCACGAGAATCCGAAATTAACCAGAAAATTAAATTAAAAAACCGCGACATCTTTCTAAGTTGGTTTTACTTGATCCATTTTAGATTATACTGATGTTGATTTGACCAAGATGATTTGACACTGAAGTGAACTGTTTCAAAATTTAGAACAAATTATTTTGATCTGCTTCAATGATTTTTCCTGACTTTGTTCGTGTCAACAAACAATTCGACTCGACTTTCTTAGAACAGGTCTGAGTCAAATAGCAATGATTCGAAGCACTTCTTTTTATTTTTACACTATTTCGGAAACCCAAGGACTCAATCGTATGGATATGGAAAATACAGGATTTCCAACCCTAGCAGGAAAAGGAGGGAAACTGATACTCAATTTAAAGTGAGTAAGCAGGCTTGATTGATACGAGTTGATTTTCTATTTCGATAAATTGAAGAAACAATAGCCGATCCAATAGCTGCTTTAGCGGCCAAAATAACTATAAAATTAAATTGGATTGAATTGAACCAAAGGAAAAAAATGACCAATGTTAACTTAGATTGAAATAACCAAATTCTCATTAAATTAACCCAAACCTACATCGTCAAGTTAAATGAACACCCCTTAGTTATAACGTGAAGTTTCAAAATCATATTAATACGAGGATGACACGGATCCGCAACCTCTTCTACATACAATAGAGTGAATAGACTTTTATTTAAGGGAGAGCTTCGAAAGTACTCCAATAATAAACCACATGCAAGATTTGTTGTCATCTAACCATAACTCAAGGGACCCACACATACCTCAATTTGCAAAAATTAAAAATACACAAATCCAGAATTTTAGATGCTCTAGTTTTAAATTTATTTATTTATTTTTTTTTGCCCTGATAATGACTCTTTCTTTCCTTTGTTAATCCCAAATCCAAATCACATTCTTCATAACTTTCTTTCTTTTCTCACTTTCTCTCTCTTCACTCAAACACACAAGAGTGATGGCTAGAACCACCTCACTCACATCACCTGAAAATCCACCATCTTCTTCTGCAGCTCCATCACCTGACAACAACAACAACAACAATGGCGGCGATCTAGGGTTTCGCGATCGATCCTTATTCAAGCGTCTTCACCATTCCGAAACCTCTAAATTCTCTGATCGTCACTCCATTGATCGTCATCGTTTTCGCAGTCGTCGTAAATCTTTTCAATTTAAAGCAAACTCCGTCATTTACGCCGTCATTTTACTCGCTGTTTTTGGATTTGCTTTCGCTTCTATGGTGTTGCAGAGCTCCATTACGTCGGTGTTTCGACAAGGAGTTAATAGTAGTAGTAGTGGTGGTGAAACGTCTTCGTTACGCCGTGGATTGAAGCTTGGGACTGTGTTGAGGTTTGTTCCGCCGATGAGATTTCAACAGGAAGGTCGCATTGATCTAATGAGGAAGATGAATAGAAATGGTGTTCGGCCTCCTAGGCTTGCTGTCGTAAGTTTTCGATTTTTGTTGTTGTTTCTTTTGTAATATTGATCATTGGTTTATCTGTCTTCATGGCGGAAATGGAGTATCGAGGATTCGTTCTGCTACTTCTCTGTTACATATTTTCATTTTTTTTCGCAGATTATTTTAAATGAAAAAGTTTGTGTTCAACCTGATTTTTACTGATGGAATTTGATTCTTCATGATTTTTTAAATTTTCTTAATTATTTCCTTCACTTACTTTTTGTTCAAGTGAGATTATTGCTAATAACAAAAATTTGTGAATAAACTGATATTTAGTTTTTTTATTGATTGATTTTAGTAACTCAAACAGTTTATTACGTTTGAAAATTGTTGATTCTATGCTAGTGTTAGTGAACCCAATGATTTTATTGATTAAACTCTTTGATATTTAATATTAAACAATAGGTTCTTAAATTCGAAGCTATTAAATGAATTGAAACGCAGACGAATTGATTCTTAGATTAAGTTGGAAAATATGTTTATAAGGGTACCTATATATCCGCAATTCTATTTTTAAAGGTATCAGCTATTGATTACACGACATAGGTACCAAAGATAATAAGCATTGTATTTTCTTGACACAATAGTTTATTGAACCTTCGCTTTAGTAAACAATCAAATTTTAATTAATTTATTGCATTTTTCATATTATAGAGTTATTATGTTCTACAATTCTGATTGAAATTAAGTGGGGTGGAATTATTTGAATATGAGAGAGTACTTAATGAAGCTGAAATAAACAAGGCACGAGCATTATTGATCCTCATGAATTCACAATTTGTTAAACACTTAACCCTGGTTATTTACAAATAGTTATTGCTATGACATTTTGATTTAAGTTTTATCCCACAAGGGTTGAAAACTATTGGCGTCAACCAAAAAATTTTCGTTTTGACAAAAAACTTTTGCAATCGTTATTATGTGTAGGGGTATAGAATGTGGTGAGGTGATTAATAAAAAGATGAGAGGAAGGTAATAACAGTAGAATTTGGAAATTAAAATTAGGTCAAGGAAAAAAAACCTGTGAGTAGAGTGACGGAAATGAAAGAATGATTTGGGAACAAATAATTATGTAAAGTGAAAGTGAATGTTAAAAGAAAAAATGTAGACTTCCACTAGTTCCATAGAAAGGAAATTCGGAGTAAGAAAAACAAGTTTAGATACCCATTTAGCAGAAATGTGAAAAATGTTATGTGTGAAAGGGATATGAGCAATGCCGTTAAATTTTTATTGATGTTGCTCTCCTACTTGTAGAAACTAGGTAAATCCAGGAAACGCAAATACTTCATTTGGGTAGATCTATTGGATATGATACCCATACTTGATATATACTAGTTACTAAACTTCTAAATCTCTTTTTGGACATATACAACTGTAGTTTTCTTTGTTTTTTCATCATTTTATATTCTTTTCAAAAATTCTTTTATCTCCATGTATGTTTTTTTGAAAAAAATGATGACATTTACTTAGCTGTAGTAGTATCCTTATCTTTAAACTATCTTGTCTTCTCTCTATGTTGTGTCCTTGCACCTTTCTGCGCAACCTCGGGTCTATTGAATCTGAGAAATCTTTTTTCAGCACTTGGCTGTTTTTAAGTTTAATGTAAGAAGGGAAAAGGGTCTACAATTCCGATCTATAGTGAGGACTTATTGTGTGCTCTAGCTTTTGATCTAAATTAACTGAAGTGCTTATGAGTTATGCCTGATGGTAAATAATAACTTTATGCTTTTGTAAAAAAATTTTAATTCTTGATATTTTGATAGACCTTCCTTCATTATGGCACTTTATTTACTTATTTTTTTGTGAAAGATTTGATATCATATTAAAGTAATCCTTCCATATTCTAACCACCTACAATAGAAATGTCTTTTGTGTAATCATTTGTTATTTTGTCAGATTCTGGGAAACATGAAAAAAAATTCTGAGTCATTAATGATGTTCACAGTGATGAAGAACTTAAGGAACATTGGCTACGTACTAAAGGTATTCTCTTGAAATGTATATAGTTGTGTTGTTTATCGTTATCTTGTATATTATTGGCTCTTTTCCAAATTAACTACTACCTCCGGTCCAAGTTATTTGCAACACTTGGGTATTATTGTGAGGTATAAAATATTCAAGTGTTGCAAATAACTTGGACAGGAGGTAGTAATTGTGTTCTCAATAATTAGGATTTATTATCCCTGCTGCGTGCTAAGTTTCGATTGCTAATTAGCAAATTTGAATTGGTGATTGTATATTCATGTAGCATTTCATGACGATGCTTAAATTGGTAATTTCCTTTAGGCTTTAGTAGTGTCTTTGTATGTGATTGATTATTAGTTCCTTCATCTTGTGTACCAAACACTATGAAGCTGTCATTTCTCCTTTCATATTGAGTCTTTTGGGGTTTGTTGTACTGGCTGTTGCTCCATCTTATTTATCAACAATTTTAAATGGTGATGCAATATCATTTAATAAAAGTCATGATCCTCATGCGTACTTGTGTTGCTTGTCGGCAGTTATATGCTCTGAAGGATGGAGAAGCAAGGACAATGTGGGAAGAAATAGGAGGTCAAATGACAATTCTAAGTCTTGAAAGATATGACCGTTTTGATTGGTCGCTGTATGTTTACTCAATATACTACTGCACTTTGTCTATTTGTAACAAGAGAGCTCATGCACAATGATACACCTGATATAGGCATATAGCTGTAGCTTATAATATATTTACATCTTCTTTTCTTTTAACAGTTTTGAAGGTGTCATTGCAGATTCTCTTGAAGCAAAAGAAGTAATATCAAGGTATCTTCTGTCCCTCTCATGCAATTCATATTCAAGATACAAGATATCTGTTTTTCTTACTGCTCTTAGTGAACATGATACTATTGGGAGTGACAAATGTAACAGTAAGAATAGTGATAACGAACTAATTTAATTTCCTCTAAAGTGGCTCTTTTTGGGAGCCTTTTTATACAGAACATAAATTCATCAGTGCTGGATTATATTTGTGCTGTGTAAAATTCTATTTATTGCAATCACAGAAGTATAGCAAGAATCCTGGACTATCCAATGAAATTGAAGGCCAAGCGGCACTTTTTCTGCACACTAACTGCCTGTACATGTTATAAATGTATGCTCAGTGTTACCTTCCGAACGATGGGTTTTGGGGACAGTGCATCTGGATGCATATAATTTTGTTCCACTTTGAGCAAAAAAGAAACAGCAGCTGCTAAATTATCTTGTCCCCTCTGCATGGCGCTATCCCTTTTTGAATTTTGATCCTTGCTTTAGAGCATAGTGCTTTCACATATTCATGGTGATAGCATATCTTTCATATCTCCTATATTATAATTTAAAACATTGATGGGAACAGGGCACCCTGTAGTATATTAGGTTCTTGTAGTGTCAATTGGATGTAGGAAATTATGACGTTCCTCTAGGATCTAGATAAAGATGTTATGGTCAGTGAGTTTTATATTTTTGCAGCCTTATGCAGGAGCCATTTTGTTCTGTGCCACTTGTATGGATTATTCAAGAAGATAGACTTGCAAAACGCCTTCTACATTATGACAAAATGGGATGGGACCATCTGATTTCACATTGGAAACATGCACTTGAAAGAGCTGATGTTGTTCTTTTCCATGATTTTTCCTTGCTGGTAATTCATTTGAAATTTGGGACTGTGATCAGACTCTTTATTCTCCAGCTTATGTTTGAGACTTTGATTTGTTCTCAGTTCATATGTTTGATGTACAGATGCTATATAGCTCCCTTGACAGTGGAAACTTCTTTGTGATTCCTGGATCACCAGTAGATGTGTGGGCTGCTGAAAGCTATCTTAAGACCCACTCAAAATATGAATTGCGGAAGAGAAATCACTATGATGCTAACGATGTGCTGATTGTGGTTCTTGGAAGTTCCATCTTCTACAATGAACTATCTTGGGATTATGCTGTTGCAATGCATACTATAGGACCGCTTCTAGCTAAATATGCCAAGGGGAATGATGCAGTTGGATCCTTTAAATTCATTTTTTTATGTGGAAACACCAGTAGCGGTTCTAATGATGCTTTAGAGGTAACTTGAACGCCACTTTTGCATGCTATGCTATTACTGCACAGGTTCCGACGGTAAATAATTTATGAAACAGTCTCCTGACCAGTTTTGATGTAACATTGTTTGAAACAAACACTTTTCAAGTAAGTGAGCTGTATATATATATATATATATAATATTTTCATTAAGAATCTGCAAACAGAACTTTGGGGTTAATGCTTTGATTGTTGATAAGGTATTGATAGTAATCGTCCGCTACAACTTTTCTGAGGTCTGTTTGGTTAGATTGGCTTGCAAGTTACAAATATAAGCAGGTCGCAACTAAACTCACAAAAAGATTATGGAGACTGATTTTCATTGAAAAATCACTTGTAGGCTTGAAGCTTTAATCAGCTAAACCTTTTTGATTATTTATATTTTAAAAATCCTATCTAGTTATGGAAGCTGATTATGAAACAACCTACTAATTATCTTGTGGTTTTTTAAAATAAAACTTTATCATCACTTGCTTAGTGATAGATCGTTCTAAAAAAGCTGGCATAATCTCTCATTTTATGCCCTCATGTATATACCAAAATTAGAATCTAAATCTGGTCATTGGATGCCTTGGAATTTCTTCTGTCCAAGAGAAGACTTGCCTTATCTATGGAAGAAAATTTACTTGGTGACATATTTTTATCCTAAGTTTATACTTTATAGCTTTGATTTTTACCCTTGATACAATCTTCATGTATTTCAATTTAGTAAACAATGCTTTGGACATTAAGCATATTCACCCAAAATGAGCTGGTTGGCCATAAGAAACATTTTCAGAAGTTGCTTTTTGGACGGGTAAAACACCTATCATGCTTAAGCTATATTTACGGTCTTTTGGTGAAGTATGCTTAGAAATGGTGTTATTCATATAATCATATCACAGCGCGCGATATTATAGGTTTTCAAAAGTCAAAATTTATGTCACACTAATGCAGTTCAAAGGTTAGACACTAACACACTATGATCTACGATTGATCCTTCTCTCTTGAGTCCCAATTGTTATTGCTGCTTTTATTAGCTGGTTAGTTTGCAGTATTGTTAAGTAGAATGAGGGAAGATGAGGGAGGGATTGTTATCAACTTTTGAGATTCTCAATATAGATTTGTTGACTTGCTGTGAATTGATATTCTCTTATTATGTGACATAGAGTCCATAATATGGATGATAAGACCATTTGAAATTAAACGTCATACATTTGTATCTCAGTGACAATCACTTCGCTTTTCATGTCATCTTTTATAATGCTTGTATATTGCATGCTGATTACGTTATGAAATCATTTCCTAAGTTGAGTTTTCCTTTTCAAGGCTTGTCAAAATACTGTTTTTTCATTATTTTGTAAAAGTCCACTTTTTTTTTTAGTTGAGGTTACTGTGTTTTGGCTTATTTTCCTCAAAATTGTAGTGATTTGTTTCTAACCTTTGAATTGTTACTTTAAGTCATCATATNTTTCGTCCCTCTTTATCCGTAGGTAATCTTTCCTTTTTTTTTTTTTTTTTTTTTTTTTTTGTTTCTTTTTTTCCTTTTTTTTTTTTTTTTTTTTTTTTTTTTTTTTTTTTTTTTTTTTGTGTGTGTGTGTGTGTGTGTGTGTATGTGTGTGTGTGTTTTGTTTTGTTTTGAAGAAAGCTTTGTTATGTTGTTACAATGCAGTATAATTTTTTTTTATCTGGTGTGTAGGGCATTGCTGCTCATCTAAGACTTAGTCCTGGTTCCATGAGGCACTATAGCATGGACCAAGATGTGAATGGAGTATTGTTGATGGCTGATGTAGTTTTATATGGATCATCGCAAGATGAAGAAGCTTTCCCGTCAATGCTAATCAGAGCAATGTCCTTTGGGATTCCCATAGCTGTACCCGATCTTCCAGTCATCAGACGTCATGTGAGTTGGTTAATCTTTTTTTATGGCTCCAAGTCAGTTTAACATGAAGATTGAGAAATTGTTTTCCATGCTTCCCAATAGTAAGACTTCAGAAATGCAGGTTGCTGATGGCGTCCATGGGATGATTTTTTCTAAACATAATCCAGATGATTTGCTGAAAATCTTCTCACTTTTTATATCAAGTGAAGGGAAGCTCTCTGAATTTGCTGTTGCAGTTGGCTCTGCTGGAAAGCTTCTTGCCAGAAACCTGTTAGCTTTTGAATCTATAACTGGTCATGCAAGGCTTATGGAAAATGTTCTAAATTTCCCATCAGATGCTTTACTTCCTGCTCCAATATCTCAAATCCGAGAAGATTCTTGGGAATGGAATTCATTTAGTGAAGTGGTGGAACATACACCTGGTGAGATGTTAAATATTGATGAGGAAGGGTCTAGCATCATTCAATTGCTTGAGGATGATTTTAATAGTTTTGCGGCCTTAAAGAATTATTCCTTGGACAAAAATGACAGCACTGAACAGGATCTTCTGACCACTGAAGACTTTTATAGTGTTGAAGAAGTAGCAAGTCTTGAAGAATTTGAGAGGCGGGAAATGGATCAGGCACATTTCTATTTCTTATATCTGTTGTTTTGTTCGTCAATTCATTTTTTCTTCATTTTTACCTTATTGAGTTGCCACATGAACTTATGGGGGCAAAAAATATCTGGTCTATAGATTGATGAGAGAATGGAGAAGGATCCTGGTGTTTGGGATGAGGTATACAGAAATGCTCGCAAATCTGAGAAACTTAAGTTTGAAGCTAATGAAAGGGATGATGGAGAGCTACAAAGAACTGGCCGTTTGATGTGCATTTATGAAGTTTATAATGGTGCTGGTGCTTGGCCACTTTTGCATCAAGGTTCCCTGTATCGTGGTTTAAGTCTTGTAAGCTCTATTATCACTTCATCATTATTTTCTGGAAGTTCTGTCTCCAGATTACGTTTAAATGCTTCAATGATACTTCCATCATAAATCTTAATGCCTCCAATCATTTAATCATTTACCAAAATTCTATCTCAAATATTTAGCAGTCAAGATCTTTGGCAACGTCATTTGTTAAGCCGTATTTGCACATCCAAAACATGCAGTAATTTCACTCCAAAACTAAAGATATCAAATGATGTGAATTTGCTGCTTGTTAAGCAAGGAAATGGTGTAGTCACTGAAATATAATATTTGTTATTACTACGTATTAGTTGCATAATGTATTTATCGTTCTCTTTTTGTTTTCCTTGCCTTTTTCTTAATCAGTCCAGAAGATCGCGGAGGTTAAGCTCAGATGATGTGGATGCAGCTTATAGACTTCCCCTTTTAAATGATCCCCACTATCGAGATATCCTCTGCGAAATGGGAGGCATGTTTTCGATTGCATATAAAGTGGATGTTATACACAAGAGGCCATGGATTGGATTTCAATCATGGAGGGCTTCGGGTAGAGAGGTAATATTTGACCCCCCCCCTCCCCCCCCTCTTTTTTAATTCGAAATTATAATCTGGACCATACTCCTGCAATTTGAATTATAAACTTTAAAAAATGTGCTTAGAACATTGAACAAAATGATCGAAAGCCTCTGTTATTATAGGCTATGCTGCTTATTCTTATATTCCTTTTAAAGATCAAATTGTTGGTTTGATCTTATGGTGGAAAACAGGTGTCATTATCTTTGAAAGCAGAAAAGGCTCTTGAAGAAACAGTACAATACCAAGTCAAAGGAGATACTATGTACTTTTGGACACGATTAGACATGGATTCAGGTGTTTCAGAAAGCAATGGCATGAAGTCCTTTTGGTCAGCATGCGATGTCTTGAATGGAGGATATTGCAGGTACGGTGTTGAGTTTCTAATTACACTTATTTTCTGTTAAACATTCTGGAGGCCTATTTTTGATGTGTTGGAATGTCTTCAATCAATCAATCAATCACATCCTTAATCCCAAAAAAATTGGGGTCGGCTACATGAACCAAAATTAATCATTCCATGTGGTCTTCCGCATAAATTTTCCTCCTCCATCCCCTGTGATCGAGAACCTTATTCTCTTGTAAATCTAAAAGCTTCATATCCTTTTTAACCCCTTCCCACCAAGTCATTTTTGGTCTATGTGTTGGAATGTCTTCAACATTCTAATTTATCACACTTATTTTCTGTTAGACATTCTGGAGGCCTATTTTTGATGTGTTGGAATGTTTTTCAACATTCTTTTTCATCTTAACTCTTTTTATGCACTTCAATTCATAGCTGAAGTTTCAACTTACAGTGGGATAAGGGCAATACTTGTTATTGATGATAATTAGTTTTCTGTCCTATTAGTACTTTCATGTAAACAAGTTACTTTAATTTTTCTGAGAAGAATTATATAATGAATTGTTAACGCAAAATTGCTAGGGTTATTAAATGATGTTCATGAAACCACATGCTGTTTGCTGACTATGACAGTCAATGTTATTCGGTTATTCCCCATTTTGTATCATAGTATTAGTTGGGTTTAAAAAAATCTCATATTTTCTGACATATAATTTATTCTTTTGACTTAACATTTCTTTGAATGTGTGTGCTTTCGTCTGCATTTTCTCAGAACTGCATTTGAGAGTGCTTTCCGTCATATGTATGGTTTGCCTCTTAATGTTGATGCTCTACCCCCAATGCCCAAAGGCTCTGGCCACTGGTCTGCCTTGCACAGCTGGGTCATGCCAACTTCTTCCTTTCTAGAGTTCATAATGTTCACCAGGTATTTATTTTACGGGATAGGAATTTTCTTTTGCGTTACACTGTTTTTTGCTTTGACTCTGTTTGACTCTTTTAGACCTCTTGCTCTATTTGATGTTCGTATAATTTCAACGTGTTTTTAGGATGTTTGTTGATTCTCTCGATGCTGTACATAGTCATAGCAGTGGAACAACTCAATGTCCACTGGGAGTTTCAGAAGTTGAGGTAATTTCATCATCCAACTTGTTGTGCACATGTCCAAGGAAATGCATGGCTTAAACTTGAAAGTATATCTCTCCTGATGCTTGTTTCACCTTGTAGCAAAAGCACTGCTACTGCCGGGTTTTGGACCTTCTAGTCAACGTATGGGCTTATCATAGTGCACGAAGAATGGTATATGTTGATCCACGTACAGGTACGTTTGAAGAGCAGCATCCAGTAAAGCAACGGAAGGGAAGTATGTGGGTTAAATATTTCAACTTTACACTCTTGAAAGCCATGGATGAAGACCTTGCAGAAGCTGCTGATGATGGTGACCTACAACGTGAAGGCTGGTTGTGGCCACTAACAGGTGAAGTGCATTGGCATGGTATCTATGAAAGAGAACGGGAACAAAGATATAGGGTAAAGATGGATAAGAAACGCAAACTTAAGGAAAAACTATTTGAAAGGATGAAATACGGATATAGACAAAAATCTCTTGGAGGGTAAGAGATCTTTACTGCTGAATCCACAAAATTTGGTTCAAGTACTGAAGATTGTTTTTGACTTCTTCGTTGGGAAAGGATTAAGCCAACCAACATCAGCAAGATACTATGCTAACCCCCTTAACAGATCGCTCATCAGTTGTGCATATACATATTCATTTTAGTGGAGATGACAGACCTTCAGAGTATAGTTTTTTTTTTTTTTTTTTTTTTTTTTTTTTTTTTCTATAACCTGAAGGTCTGTCATCTCCACTAAATGAATATGTATATGCACAACTGATGAGCGATCTGTTAGGGGTTAGCATAGTATCTTGCTGATGTTGGTTGTGCTAATCCTTTCCCAACGAGAAGTCAAAACCATCTCCAGTACTTGAACCAAATTTTGTGGATTCAGCAGTAAAGATCTCTTACCCTCCAAGAGATTTTTGTCTATACCGTATTTCATCCTTTCAAATAGTTTTTTCCTTAAGTTTGCGTTTCTTATCCATCTTTACCCTATATCTTTGTTCCCGTTCTCTTTCATAGATACCATGCCAATGCACTTCACCTGTTAGTGGCCACAACCAGCCTTCACGTTGTAGGTCACCATCATCAGCACTCTGCAAGGTTCATCATCCATGGCTTTCAAGAGTGTAAGTTGAAATATTTAACCCACATACTTCCCTTCCGTTGCTTTACTGGATGCTCCTCTTCAAACGTACCTGTACGTGGATCAACATATACCATTCTTCGTGCACTATGATAAGCCCATACGTTGACTAGAAGGTCCAAAACCGGCAGTACAGTGCTTTTGCTACAGGTGAAACAACCATCAGGAGAGATAACTTTCAAGTTTAAGAGCCATGCATTTCCTTGACATGTGCACACAAGTTGGATGATAATTACCTCACTTCTGAAACTCCCAGTGGACATTGAGTTGTTCCACTGCTATGACTATGTACATCATCGAGAGAATCAACAACACCCTAAAAACACGTTGAAATTATACGAACATCAAATAGACAAGAGGTCAAAAAGAGTCAAACAGAGTCAAAGCAAAAAACAGTGTAACGCAAAAGAAAATTCCTATCCCGTAAAATACCTGGTGAACATTATAACTCTAGAAAGGAGAAGTTGCATGACCCAGCTTGTGCAAGGCAAGACCGTGGCCAGAGCCTTTGGGCATTGGGGGTAGAGCATCAACATTAAGAGCAAACCATACATATGACGAAAGCTAGCCTCTCAAATGCAGTTCTAAATGCAGACGAAGCACACACATTCAAGAATGTTAAGTCAAGAATAAATTATATGTCAGAAAATATGAGATTTTTTTAACCCACTAATACTATGATAACAAATGGGGAAAACCGAATAACTTGACTGTCATAGTCAGCAAACGCATGTGGTTTCATGAACATCATTTAATAACCCTAGCAATTTTGCGTTAACAATTCATATATAATTCTTCTCAGAAAAATTAAAGTAACTTGTTTACATGAAAGTACTAAACAGAAACTAATTATCATCAATAACAGTATTGCCCTTATCCCACTGTAGTTGAAACTTCAGCTATGAATTGAAGTGCATAAAAGAGTTAAGATGAAAAAGAATGTTGAAAAACATTCCAACACATCAAAATAGGCCTCCAGAATGTCTAACGAAAATAAGTGTGATAAATTAGAATGTTGAAACATCCAACACATAGACCAATGACTTGGTGGGAAGGGGTTAAAAGGATATGAAGCTTTTAGATTTACAAGAGAATAAGGTTCTCGATCACAGGGATGAGGAGGAAAATTTATGCGAAGACCCATGATGATTAATTTTGTTCATGTAGCCGACCCCAATTTTTTTGGGATTAAGAATGTGATTGATTGATTGATGAAGACATTCCAACACATCAAAAATAGGCCTCCAGAATGTTTAACAGAAAATAGTGTAATTAGAAACTCAACACCGTACCTGCAATATCCTCCATTCAAGACATCGCATGCTGACCAAAAGGACTCATGCCATTGCTTTCTGAACACCTGAACCATGTCTAACGTGTCCAAAATTACATAGTATCTCCTTTGACTTGGTATTGTACTGTTCTTTCAAGAGCCTTTCTGCTTTCAAAGATAATGACACCTTTTTTCCACCATAATCAAACCAACAATTTATCTAAAAGGAATATAAGAATAAGCAGCATAGCCTATAATAACAGAGGCTTTCGATCATTTTGTTCAATGTTCTAAGCACATTTTTAAAGTTTATAATTCAAATTGCAGGAGTATGGTCCAGATTATAATTTCGAATTAAAAAGAGGGGGGGGGGTGGGGGGGGGGAGGGGGGGGTCAATATTACCTCCTACCCAACCCTCCATGATTGAAATCCAATCCATGGCCTCTGTGTGTATAACATCCACTTTATATGCAATCGAAACATGCCTCCCATTCGCAGAGGATATCTCGATAGTGGGGATCATTTAAAAGGGGAAAGTCAATAAGCTGCATCCACATCACTGAGCTAACCTCCGCGACTTCTGGACTGATTAAGAAAAAGGCAGGAAAACAAAAGAGAACGATAATCATTAGCAACTAATACGTAGAATACAATATTTTTCGACTACACACATCCTTCTTAACACAGCATCCACATCATTGTACTTAGTTGGAGTGAAATTCTGCATGTTTGGAGTGCAAATACGGCTAACAATGACGTTGCCAAGATCTGACGCTAAATATTGGATGAATTTGGGTAAATGATAAATGATTGGAGGCATTAAGATTTTGATGAAGTACATTGAAGCATTTAAACAATCTGGAGACAGAACTTCCATAAATAATGATGAAGTGATAATAGAGCTTACAAGACTTAAACCACGATACAGGGAACCTTGATGCAAAAGTGGCCACACCAGCACCATTATAAACTTCATAAATGCACATCAAACGGCCAGTTCTTTTGTAGCTCTCCATCATCCTTTCATTAGCTTCAAACTTAAGTTTCTCAGATTGCGAGCATTTCTGTATACCTCATCCCAAACACCAGGATCCTTCTCCATTCTCTCATCAATCTATAGACCAGAATATTTTTGCCCCCATAAGTTCATGTGGCAACTCATAAGGTAAAAATGAAGAAAAAATGAATTGCCGAACAAACAACTATTAAGAATAGAAATGTGCCGATCCTTTCCCGCCTCTCAAATTCTTCAAGACTTGCTACTTCTTCAACACTATAAAAGTCTTCATGGGTCAAAGATCCTGTTTCAGTGCTGTCATTTTGTCCAGGAATATTCTTTAAGGCCGCAAACTATTAAATCACCTCAAGCAATTGAATGATGCTAGACCCTTCCTCATCAATATTTAACATCCCCCAGGTGTATGTTCCACCACTTCACTAAATGAATTCCATTCCCAGAATCTTCTCGGATTTGAGTAATTGGAGCAGGGTAAGCATCTGATGGGAAATTTAGAACATTTTCCATAAGCCTTGCATGACCAGTTATAGATTCAAAGCTAACAGGTTTCTGGCAAGAAGCTTTCCAGCAGAGCCAACTGCAACAGCAAATTCAGAGAGCTTCCCTTCACTTGATATAA
The DNA here is from genome assembly GCA_016808085.1 of Suaeda aralocaspica. Classification (NCBI taxonomy): domain Eukaryota; kingdom Viridiplantae; phylum Streptophyta; class Magnoliopsida; order Caryophyllales; family Amaranthaceae; genus Suaeda; species Suaeda aralocaspica. Next base: position 1,258,914 of record PYUH01000060.1, on the reverse strand, counting down.
AAGGTGAAGATTTTCAGCAAATCATCTGGATTATGTTTGAAAAAATCATCCCCATGGACGCCATCAGCAACCTGCATTTCTGAAGTCTTACTATTGGGAAGCATGGAAAACAATTTCTCAATCTTCATGTTAAACTGACTTGGAGCCATAAAAAAGATTAACCAACTCACATGACGTCTGATGACTGGAAGATCGGTACGCTATGGGAATCCCAAAGGACATTGCTCTGATTAGCATTGACGGGAAAGCTTCTTCATCTTGCGATGATCCTAAAAACAACATCACGCCATCAACATACTCCATTCACATCTTGGTCCATGCTAAGTGCCTCATGAACCAGGACTAAGTCTTAGATGAGCAGCAATGCCCTACCCCAGATAAAAAAAAATTATACTGCATTGTAAACACATACAAAGCTTCTTCAAAACAAAAAAACACACACACCATACACCACACACACACACCCACCACACACACACACACCCACACCCACACACAAAAAAAAGAACAACAAAACCAAACAACAAGAGGGTAATGAAGGAGCCTACAAGTTTTTGTCTTCAATTTTGATGACACAAAAAAATGCAGAGTCAAAAAAAAAAATGAAGGAAGAAAGAAAGAAAAAAGGAACTATATGATGACTTAGTAACAATTCAAAGGTTAGAAACAAATCACTACAATTTTGAGGAAAATAAGCCAAAACACAGTAACCTCAACTAAAAAAAAGTGGACTTTTACAAAATAATGAAAAACAGTATTTTGACAAGCCTTGAAAAGGAAACTCAACTTAGGAAATGATTTCATAACGTAATCAGCAGCATATACAAGCATTATAAAAATGCATGAAAAAGCGAAGTGATTGTCACTGAGATACAATGTATAGACGTTTAATTTCAAATGTCTTATCATCCATATATGGACTCTATGTCACAATAAGAGAATTCATCAAGCAGTCACAAAACAATCTATATGAGAACTCAAAAGTTGAAACAATCCCTCCTCCTCTTCCCATTCTACTTAACATACTGCAACTAACCAGCTAATAAAGCCTCAATACAATTGGGCTCAAGAGAGAAGGATCAAGCGTAGATCATAGTGGGTTAGTGTCTAACCTTTGAACTGCATTAGTGTCATAAATTTTGACTTTTGAAAACCTATAATATCGCGCGCTGTATAGATTAATGAATAACACCATTTCTAAGCATACTTCACCAAAGACCGTAAATAGCTTAAGCATGATAGGTGTTTTACCCGTCCAAAAACACACTTCGAAAATGTTTCTTATGGCCAACCAGCTCATTTGGGTGAATATGCTTAATGTCCAAAGCATTGTTTACTAAATTGAAATACAGAAGATTGTATCAAGGGTAAAATCAAAGCTATAAAGTTAAACTTAGATAAAAATATGTCACCAAGTAAATTTTCTTCCTAGATAAGGCAAGTCTTCTCTTGGACAGAAATTCCAAGGCATCCAATGACCAGATTTAGATTCTAATTTTGGTATATACATGAGGGCATAAAATGAGAGATTATGCCAGCTTTTTTAGAACGATCTTCACTAAGCAAGTGATGATAAGTTTTATTTTAAAAAACCACAAGATAATGTAGGTTGTTTCATAATCAGCTTCCATAACTAGATAGGATTTTTAAATATAAATAATCAAAAAGGTTTAGCTGATTAAAGCTTCAAGCCTACAAGTGATTTCTCAATGAAACAGTCTCCTAATCTTTTGTGAGTTGAGTTGCGACCTTGCTTATTTGTAACTTGCAAGCCAATCTAACCAAACAGACCTCAGAAAGAGTTGTAGCGGACGATACTATCAATACCTTATCAACAATCAAGCTAACAACCCCAAAGTTCTGTTGCAGATTCTTAATGAAAATATTATATATATATATATACAGCTCCTTACTTGAAAAGTGTTTGTTTCAAACATGTTACATCAAAACTGGTCAGAGACTGTTTCATAAATTATTTCCCGTCGGAACCTGTGCTAATAGCATGCATATGCATGCAAAGTGGCGTTCAAGTTACCTCTAAAGCATCATTAGAACCGCTACGGTGTTTCCACATAAAAATGAATTAAAGGATCCAACTGCATCATTCCTTTGGCATATTTAGCTAGAAGCGTCCTATAGTATGCATTGCACAGCATAATCCCAAGATAGTTCATTGTAAAGATGGAACTTCCAAGACCACAATCAGCACATCGTTAGCATCATAGTGATTCTCTTTCCGCAATCATATTTTGAGTGGGTCTTAAGATAGCTTTCAGCAGCCCACACATCTACTGGTGATCCCGGAATCACAAAGAAGTTTCCACTGTCAAGGGAGCTATATAGCATCTGAATCAAACATATGAACTGAGAACAATCAAATTCTCAAACATAAGCTGGAGAATAAAGAGTCTGATCACAGTCCCAATTTCAAATGAATTACCAGCAGGAAAAATCATGGAAAGAACAACATCAGCTCTTCAAGTGCATGTTTCCATGTGAAATCAGATGGTCCCATCCCATTTGTCATAATGTAGAAGGCGTTTTGCAAGTCTATTTCTTGAATAATCCATACAAGTGGCACAGAACAAAATGGCTCCTGCATAAGGCTGCAAAAATATACAACTCACTGACCATAACATCTTTATCTAGATCCGTAGAGAACGTCATAGTTTCCTACATCCAATTGACACTACAAGAACCTAATATACTACAGGTGCCCTGTTCCCATCAATGTTTTAAATTATAATATAGGAATATGAAGATATGCTATCACCATGAATATGTGAAAGCACTATGCTCTAAAGCAAGGATCAAAATTCAAAAAGGATAGCGCCATGCAGAGGGGACAAGATAATTTAGCAGCTGCTGTTTCTTTTTGCTCAAAGTGGAACAATTATATGCATCCAGATGCACTGTCCCAAAACCCATCGTTCGGAAGGTAACACTGAGCATACATTTATAACATGTACAGGCAGAGTTGTGCAGAAAAGTGCCGCTTGGCCTTCAATTTCATTGGATAGTCAGGATTCTTGCTATACTTCTGTGATTGCAATAATAGAATTTTACACAGCACAAATATAATCCAGCACTGATAATTTATGTTCTGTATAAAAAGGCTCCCAAAAAGAGCCACTTTAGAGGAAATTAATTAGTTGGTTATCACTATTCTTCTGTTACATTTGTCACTCCCTATGTATCATGTTCACTAAGAGCAGTAGAAGAAAAACAGATATCTTGTATCTTGAATATGAATTGCAGAGAGGGACAGAAGATACCTTGATATTACTTCTTTTGCTTCAAGAGAATCTGCAATGAACCCTTCAAAACTGTTAAAAAAAAAAGATGTAATATATTATAAGCTACAGCTATATGCCTATATCAGGTGATCATTGTGCATGAGCTCTCTTGTTACAAATAGACAAAGTGCAGCAGTATATTTAGTAAACTACAGCGACCAATCAAAACGTTCATATCTTTTCAAGACTTAGAATTGTCATTTGACCTCCTATTTCTTCCCACATTGTCCTTGCTTCTCTCATCCTTCAAGCATATAACTGCCGACAAGCAACACAAGTACGCATGAGATCATGACTTTTATTATGATATTGCATCACCATTTAAATTGTTGATAAATAAGATGGAGCAACAGCCAGTACAACAAACCCCAAAGACTCAATATGAAAGGAGAAATGACATTCATAGTGTTTGGTACACAAGATGAAGGAACTAATAATCAATCACATACAAAGACACTACTAAACCTAAAGGAAATTACCAATTTAAGCATCGTCATGAAATGCTACAGAATATACAATCACCATTCAAATTTGCTATTAGCACGAAACTTACACCACGCAGCAGGGATAATAAATCCAATTATTGAGAACACAATTACTACCTCCTGTCCAGTTATTTGCAACACTTGAATATTTATAACCTCACAATAATACCCAAGTGTTGCAAATAACTTGGACCGGGGTAGTAGTTAATTTGGAAAAGACCAATAATATACAAGATAACGATAAACAACAAACTATATACATTTCAAGAGAATACCTTTAGTACGTAGCCAAGGTTCCTTAATGTTCTTCATCACTGTGAACATCATTAATGACTCAAATTTTTTTTCATGTTTCCCAGAATCTGACAAATAACAAATGATTACCCAAAAGACATTTCTATGTAGGTGGTTAGAATGGGGAAGGATTACTTTAATATGATATCAAATCTTCACAAAAAAATAATAAATAAAGTGCCATAATGAAGGAGGTCATCAAAATATCAAGAATTAAAATTTTTTACAAAGCATAAAGTTATTATTTACCATCAGGCATAACCATAACACTTCAGTTAATTAGATCAAAAGCTAGAGCACACAATAAGTCCTCACATAATCGGAATTGTAGACCCTTTTCCCTCTACATTAAACTTAAAACAGCCAAGGCTGAAAAAAGATTTCTCAGATCAATAGACCCGAGGTTGCGCAGAAATGGTCAAGGACCAACATAGAGAAGAACAGATAGTTTTAAAGATAAGGATACTACTACACTAAGTAAATGTCATCATTTTTTTCAAAAAACATACATGGAGATAAAAGAATTTTGAAAGAATATAAAATGATGAAAACAAAGAAAACTACAGTTGTATATGTCCAAAAAAGATTTAGAATTTTAGTTACTAACTTCAATCTCTTGTTGGACATTACACCTGTAGTTTTCTTGGTTTTTTCATCATTTTATCTATCTTTTCAAAATTCTGTTTATCTCATGGTATGTTTTTTTGAAAAAAATATGACATTTACTTAGGCTGTATTAGGATCCTTATCTTTAAAACTATCTTGTCTCTCTCTAGTGTGTGTCCTTGCAGCCTTTCTGCGCAACCCCGGGTCTAGTTGAATCGAGAGAATCTTTTTTCAGCACTTGGCTGTTTTTAAGTTTAATGTAAGTAGGAAAGGTCTACAATTCCGATCTATAGTGAGGACTTATTGGTGCTCTACTTTTTGTCTAAATTAACTGAAGTGCTTTATTGAGTTATGCCTGATGGTAATATAACTTATGCTTTTGGTAAAAAATTTTAATTCTTGATTTTGATAACCTTCCTTCACTTATGTGCCGTTTATTTAGCTTATTATTTTTGGTGAAAGCATTTGAATATCATATTAAAGTAATCCTTCCATATTCTAACCACCTACATAAAATGTCTTTTGTTGTAATCATTTGTTACTTTTGTCAGATTCTGGAAACATAAAAAAATTCTGAGATCATTAATGATGTTCACAGTGATGAAGAACTTAAGGAACATGGCTACGCTAAAGGTAGTCTCTTAAATGTATTAGTTTGTGTTTGTGTTATCGTTATCTTGTATTTATTGGGCTCTTTCCAAATTAAACTAACTACCTCCGGTCCAAGTTATTTGCAACACTTGGGTATGTCTTGTGAGGTTAAAATATCAAGTGTTGCAAATAACTTGGACAGAGGTAGTAATTGTGTCGTCTCATAAAGTTAGGATTTAGTATCCCTGCGCGTGTTAAGTTGATTGCTATGTAGCAAATGTTGATTGGTGTATTGTATTTCATGTCACTTTCAGTCGATGCTTAAATGTGGTAATTTCCCTTTAGGCTTTATATAGTGTCTTGTATGTGATTGTTATTATTCCGTCATCTTGATGTACCAACACTATGAAGCTGTCATTTCTCCTTTTCAATTGAGTCTCTTGGGGTTGTTGTACTGGCTTTGCTCCATCTTATTTATCAACAATTTTAATGGTGAGCATATCCATTTAATAAAAGTCATGATCCTCATGCTACTTGTGTGCTTGTCGCAGTTTATAGCTCTGAAGGATGGAGAAGCAGGACAATGTGGGAAAATAGGAGGTCAATACAATTCTAACCCCCCCCCCCCCACCCCCACTCTTGAAGATATGACCGTGTTGATTGGTCGCCTGTATTTTTTACTCACTATACTCTGCACTTGTCTCTATTTGTAAACAAGAGCTCATGCACATGAACACCTGATATAGGCATATAGCTGTAGCTTATAATGATATTACCATCTTCTTTGCTTTTAACAGTTTGAAGGTGTCATTGCAAGATCTCTTGAGCCAAAAGAATAATATCAAGGTATCTTCTGTCCCCTCTCATGCAATCATATTCAAGATACAACGATATCTGTTTTTCTTACTGCTCTTTGTGAACAGTAGTACATTGGAGTGCAAATTGTTAACAGTAGAATAGGGATACCAGCTAATGTAATTTCCTCTAAAGTGGCTCTTTTGTGGGAGCCTTTTTAATACGAACATACAATTCCTCAGTGCTGGATATATTTGTGCTGTGTAAGATTCTATTTGGCAACTCACAAAGTATAGCAAGAAGCCTGGACTATTCCATGAAATTGAAGGCCAAGACGGCATTTTTCTGCACACTACTGCCTACATGTTTAAATTAATGCGCAGTGTTACCTTCTCGAACGTGTGTTTTGGGGACGTGCTCTGGATGCTATATAGTTGGTTCCACTTTGATCAAAAAAGAAACAGCACTGCTAGTAATATCTTGTCCCCTCTCATGGCGCTATTCCCTTTTTGAATTTTGATCCTTGCTTTAGAGCATAGTGCTTTCACATATCATGGTGAGTAGCATATCTTTTCATATCTACTTATGTATAATTTAAAACTTGATGGAACAAAAAGTGCACCCTGTAGTATATTAGGTTTCTTGTTGTCCATTGGAAAGTAAGGAAACTTATGACGTTCCTCAGGAGCTAGATAAGATGTTTAGGGTCATGAGTTTTTATATTGCTTTGCAGCCTTACAGTGAGCCATTTTGTTCTGTGCCACTTGTATGAGGTATTATCAAGATATAGACTTGCAAAACGCCTTCCCCTACATTAGACAAAATGGATGGGGACCATCGAGGTCACATTGGAAACAGGCACTTGAAAGAGACTGCATGTTGTTCTTTTCATGTTTTTCCTTGCGGTAACTTCATTTGAAATTTGGGCTGTTGATCAGACTCTTTATTCTCCAGCTTATGTTGTGAGACTTGATTTGTTCTCATTCATATGTTTGATGTCAGATTCTATAGTAGCTCCTTGACAGTGGAAACTTCTTTGTGATTCCTGGATCACCATAATGTGTGGGCTTGCTGAAAGCTATCTTAAACCCACTCAAAATATGATTGCGGAAGAGAAAGTCACTAGAGCTAGATGTCTGATTTGTGGTTTGGAATTCCATCTTCTACAATGACCGTGCTTGGGATTAATGCGTTGCATGCATACTATAGGTACCGCTTCTAGGCTAAATATGCCAAGGGGTAATGATGCAGTTGGAGTCCTTTTAAATTCATTTTTTTATGTGGAAACCCCATACGGTTCCTAATGATGCTTTAGAGGTACTTGAACCCACTTTTGCATGCTATGCTATTATGCATCAGGTTCCGCGGTAAATAATTTATGAACAGTCTCCTGACCGTTTGTTGATGTAACATTGGTTTGAAACAAACCTTTCAAGTAGTGAGCTGTATATATTATATATATAGGGGATATTTTCATTCAGAATCGCAAACAGAACTTGTGGGTAATGCTTGAGTGTTGATAAGGTATTGATAGTAATCGTCCGCTAACTTTTCTGAGGTCGTTGGTTAGATTGGCTTGCAAGTTACAAATATAGCAGTCGCAACTAAACTCACAGAAAAATTATGAACTGATTTTCATTGAGAAAATCACTGTGGCTTAAGCTTAAATCAGCTACACCTTGTTGGATTATTTATCATTTTATAAAATCCTATCTGTTATGGAAGCTGAGTTATGAACAACCTACTAATTATCTTGTGGTTTTTTTAAAATAAACTTTATATCACAACTTGCTTAGGAGTAGATCGTTCTAAAACGGCATAATCTCTCATTTAATGCCCCATGTAATACAAATTGAGATCTAATCGTGGTCATGATGCCTTGGAATTCTTCTGTCCAGAAAGACTTGCCTTATCTCATGGAATAAAATTTCTTGTGGATGCTATTTTATCCTAAGTTTATACTATATGCTTGATTTTTACCCGTTGATACAATCTGTCATGTATTCAATTAGTCAGACCAATGCGTTGGGACATTAGCATATTCCCCAAATGAGCTGGTTTGGCCATAAGAAACATTTTCAGAAGTTGCTTTTTTGTGACGGTGTAAAACACCTATCATGCTTAAGCTATATTTACGGTCTTTTGGTGAAGTATGCTTAGAAATGGTGTTATTCATATACGCATGATCACATCGTCGCGATATTATGGTTTTTCAAAATCAAATTTAGTCCACTAATGTCATTCAAAGTTAGACCCTAACACACTATGATCTACGATTGATCCTTCTCTCTTAGTCCCATTGTTATTTGCTGCGTTTTATTAGCTGTTGGTTTTGGCGTATTGTTAAGTACGAATGATGGAAGATGAGGAGTGGATTGGTTATCACTTTTGAGATTCTCAATATGAGATTTGTTGACTTGCTGTGAATTGTATTCTCTTATGATGTGACATAGAGTCCCATAATTGATGATATAGACTCATTTTGAAATTAAACTCATATCATTTGTATCTCTTGAAATCACTTCGCTTTTCATGTCATCTTTTAATGCTTTATCATTGCATCTGATTACGTTATGAAATCATTTCCTAAGTTGAGTTTTCCTTTTCAAGGCTTGTCAAATATCTGTTTTTTTCATATTTTTGTAAAAGTCCACTTTTTTTTAGTTGAGGTTACTTGGTTTTGCTTAATTTTCCTCAAAATTGTATGATGTTGTTTTCTAACCTTTGAATTGTTTACTTAAGTCATCATATGTTCCCTTTCTTTCTTTCTTTCCTCTTCCTTTTTGTTATTGACTCTGCATTTTGTTTGTGTTCATCAAAATTGAAGACAAAAACTTGTAGGCTCCTTCTTACCCTCTTTTTGTTTGTTTTTGTTTCTTTTTTTTTTTGTTGGTTGTGTTTGTGTGTGTGTGTGTTTGTGTATGGTGTGTGTTTGTAGTGTGTTGTGTTTTTTTTGTTTAAGCGCCACTTTGTTACTGTTGTTACATGCCAGTTAATTTTTTTTTTCTGTGTGTAGGCATTGCTGCTCATCTAAGACTTATGTCCTGGTTCCATGAAGTCACTATAGCATGGACCAAGATGTGAATGGAGTATTGTTGATGGCTGATGTAGTTTTATTATGGATCTCGCAAGATGAAGAAGCTTTCCCGTCAATGCTATCAGAAGCAATGTCCTTTGGGTTCCCTAGCTTACCCGATCTTCCAGTCAACAACGTCATGTGATTGGTAATCTTTTGTTTATGCTCCAGTCAGTTTTTAACATGAAGATTGAGAAATTGTTTTCCCTTCTTCCCAATACGTAAGACTTCAGAAATGCAGTTGCTGGGGCGTCCATGGGATGATGTTTTCTAAACATAATCCAGTGATTTGTGAAAATCTTCTCACTTTTTATCATCAAGTGAAGGCAGCTCCTGATTTCTGTTGCATTGGCTCTGCTGGAAAGCTTCTGCCAGAACCTGTTAGCTTTGAATCTATAACTGGTCATTGCTGGCTTATGGAAAGTTCTAAAATTTCCCATCAGATGTCTTTACTTCCTGCTCCAATATCTCAAATCCGAGAAGATTCTTGGAAGGGATCATTAGTGAATGGTGGAACATACACCTGTGAGATGTTAAACTATTGATGAGAAGGGTCTAGCATCATCAATTTTGAGGATGATTGTTAATAGTTTTTGGCGCCCTAAAACGAATAATTCCTTGACAAATGACACACTGAACAGGATGCTTCTGACCACTGAAGACTTTATAGTGTTGAGAAGTACCCCCCCAAGTCTTGAAGAAGTTGGAGAGGCGGAAATGGATCAGGCACATTTCTCTATTTCTTATATCTGTTGTTTTGTTCGTCAATTCATTTTTTCTTATTTTGCCTTATGGAGTTGCCACATGAACTTTGGGGGCAAAATAGTTGGTCTATAGATTGATGAGAAATGGAGAAGGATCCTGGTGTTTGGATAGGTATACAGAATGCCGCAAATCGAGAACTTAATTGAAGCTAATGAAGGGATGATGGAGAGCTACAAAAACTGGCCGTTTGATGTGACTTTATGAAGTTTATAATGGCTGGTGCTTGGCCACTTTGCATCAGGTTCCCGGTATCGTGGTTTAAGTCTTGTAACTCTATTATCACTTCATCATGTAGTTTCTGGAAGTTCGTCCTCCAGATTACGTTTAAAGGCTTCAAGTATACTTCCATCTAATCTTAATGCCTCCAATCATTTAATCATTTACCAAATTCATCTCAAATTATTTAGCATTCAAGACTTTGGTCAACGTCATTTGTTAAGCCGTATTTCACATCCAAAACATGCAGTAACTTCACCTCCAAAACTAAGATATCAATGATGAATTTGCTGCTGTTAAGCAAGGAAATGGGAGTCACTGAAATATAATATTTGTTAATTACTACTTATTAGTTTGCATAATGTATTTATCGTTCTCTTTTGTTTTCCTTGCCTATTTGTGTTGGTGTTTTTTTTTTTTTTTTTTTTGTTTTTTTTTTTTTTTTCTTTTTTTTATTTTTTTTTTTGATTTGCTTAGTCCACAAGTATCGCGGAGGTAGCTCAGATGGTGATTGCAGCTTATAACTTGCCCCTTTAAATATCCCCACTATCGAGATATCCCTCTGCGAAATTGGAGGCAGGTTTTCGATTGCATATAGTGGCTGTTATACACAAGAGGTCCATGGATTGGATTTCAATCATAGGAGGCTCTGTGTAAGAGAGTTAATTTTGACCCCCCCCCTCCTCCCCCCCCCCACCTCTTGTTTAATTCGAATATAATCTGGACCATACTCCTGCAATTTGAATTATAACCTTTAAAAAATGTGCTTAGAACATTGAGCAAAATGACGAAACGCCTCTGTTCATTATAGGCTATGCTGGCTTATTCTTATATGCTCCTTTTCAAGTCAATTGTTTGGTTTGATCTATGTGGGAAAACAGGTGTCATTATCTTTGGAAAGCAGAAAGGCTCTTGAGAACCGTACCTACCAAGTCAAAGGAGATACTATGTACTTTTGGACCACGTTAGAACATGGATTCAGGTTGTTTCAGAAAGCAAATGGCAGGAAGTCCTTTTGGGCAAGCATGTCGATGTCCTTGAATGGAGGATATTGCAGGTACGGTGTTGAGTTTCTAATTACACTTATTTTCTTTAAACATTCTGGAGGCCAGTTTTTGATGTGTTGGAATGTCTTCAATCAATCAATCCAATCACATCCTTAATCCCAAAAAATTGGGGTCGGCTACAGTAACCAAATTATCATCCATGTGGTCTTCCGCATAAATTTTTTCCTCTGCCACCCTGTGAATCGAGAACCTTATTCTCTTGTAATCTGAAAAGCTTCATATCCTTTTTTAACCCCTTCCACCAAGTCATTTTTTGTCTATGTTCGTTGGACTGTCTTCAACATTTCGAATTTATCACACTTATTTTCTGTTCGAGCATTCTGGAGCTCTAGTTTTTTGATGTTTGGAATGTTTTTCAACATCTTTTTTCCATCTTAACTCTTTTTATCACTTCAATTCAGCCGGAGTTTCAACTTACAGTGGTATAAGGGCAATCTTGTTATTGATGATAATAGTTTCTGTCCATTATGTACTTTCAGTCAATCACAGTTCTTATTTTTCTGATGAAGAATTATATAATATGTAACGCAATGCTAGGTTTAGTTACATGATGTTCTATGAAACCACATGCTGTTTGCTGACTATGACAGTCATGTTATTCGGGATATCCCCATTTTGTATCATCAGTATTCAGTTGTTAAAAAATCTCAATTTTCTGACATATAATTATTCTTTGCACTTAACATTTCTTGGAATGTGTGTGCTTTCGTCTGCATTTTCTCATACCTGCAATTTGAGAGTGCTTTCCGTCATATGTATGGTGTTGCCTCTATGTTGATGCTCGTACCCCCAATTCCCAAAGGCTCTGGCCACTGGTTCTGCCTTGCACAGTCTGGTCATGCCAACTTCTTCCTTTCTAGCTTTCAGAATGTTCACCAGTGTATTTATTTTACGGGGATGATTGTTCTTTTGCTTACACGTTTTTCTTGACCTATGTTTTGACCTTTTTAGACCTCTTCTGCTATTTGATGTCGTCTCCTT
>PYUH01000060.1:1217555-1246717 GCA_016808085.1 Suaeda aralocaspica | reverse complement strand
GTATATTTTTTTTTTTTTTTTTTTTTTTTTCTTTTTTTTTTCAGGAGCTTGTCGACATCACGTTGCCGAATTTCAAGCTGTGCCAGATACATGATGTGTGTAGCCGTGTAGGTTAAGTGACACCAATACCGAAAATCTTTTATCAGTAATGAGACTGAATGGAAGTGTATATTCTTTTGCAATTGTATGATTGCCAGAGGCATGCTTAGGAAATTTTGATCGGATAGGTTACTTTATATACATAGCTATTTCATTGTTGGTATCACTCAATGTTTCCCTTTATTTACAGGGACGTTTATCATAAAAGTACCGGTCAAATGTTCAAAATGAGTCAAAATTCTGAAATCCTGTGCGAGGAAGAATAACCACACCAAATTTCCTCATAACAGCTCAACAATTCATGGGTTATTTATTTTTAATTTATTACAAAAAATTAATAACTATTGGTTATTATTATTATTATTAAAATGGGTTTTCCCCAAATTATATCTTTTACATGGTGCTTTTGATCGTGACGTTTTTAAGAAAAAATCATGATTTAATAACTTAATGAATTTTAAGGTTACCCTGTAGAACTTAGGAAAACTTTTTTTTAGAGCAGAGGTGTTCAATCAATTTCATTTGTAATCACTTTTGGCCCTCTTCATTTATTACCTCCGTTAACAATTAGATGCAACATTTATATTGGAATGTTATCATATACTTATAACACTATTTTTTTTCCTTTATTTGGTAAACTTTTTGATGTAAATTTAATTTACAAAAATGCCCCTGCATTATTTTTAATCAAAATTGTAATGCTTACTGATTTTGCTTACTTTTTGGTGGCCTACCTTACTTTAGTTTTCTTTAATTATTTTTTTCTCTCTTCTCCGCATATAATCATGTCTTATATTTTGCTAAACATCATTCAGAAAAATTGTCTAGGAGTTTGTGCAACTCCAAGGGTTGCATATAAATGTTAACGGAGGTAGTATTATTTTTGTTGCAAGTTTGTTACTTGTTTGATTGGACTTTCTTATGCATGTATTGCCTTTGACTTACCCAATTAAGGGTGAATCATGTCCAATACTTCTACTTAGACCCTGTTCTCCTTAACTTATTTTTGTTGAAACCATTAACAATTTATTAAAGATCAGCAAAACCATTAACAATTTATTATAGAGATCAGCAAAAACCATTAACAATTTATTAACAATTTTTGCTAAGTTCAGATCAGCAATATTTTTGCTAACAATTTATACAATAATATAACAATTTTTATTAACTTATTTTTAATTATAAGAACTTATTTTTGCTAAAACCATTAACAATTTATTAAAGATTGAAACTGTTTTTTGCTGAATTGAATTTATTTTTGCTGATCTGAACTTATTTTTGCTTTAAATAAGTAAAAAAAAAAAGACGAGGAGAACATAACCTTAGTTCAAATATCATACGATTCAGATTGCAGACAAGAATATTCATGTATACTACAAAGATTTAAAAAAAAAACCGTACCAATCTTAAAAATAAATTGCAAGAACATAAAAATCACGTACCATGCACAACTGGATTGGAAAAGCAATACTAGGTATTATTTTATTCAACTCATAAAGAAAATAATCAATTCATAAAAATAACAAAAATATCGAATAGATTAAGAATTCTTCGAACTAATTTTTCAAGTGAACAACATGATCGCAGTAATACCCCTCGTTATGATTAAGGCATATTAAGTTTGGACAACAATCATCTTCAACATGGTTGCACTCGTACCCAAAACGTTCACATTTTTTAACAGTTATGTTATTATTGCTGTTGATGATATTGTTATTAGCAGTAGTTGTAGTTTGGCGAATAGCAATGGTGGATTGTGGTATGATACCCACAACTGAAATTAGGAGAACCATGAGTACTACATATTTAACCTCCATCTTATTAATGAATTTGTTTTAGCTATAAAAAATGGAGTTGTAATAAAAAGAAAAAAAAAAGTTGTGGGTGTATGTGCTTTCTTTTGGTGAGATGACATTCTAGTGTATGAAACTTCTTATTATATAGTGGTAAATGCATTTTTAAATTTATGGAAGTTGATCATAATTGATTTAGTGTATAATTCTTTGTTACCATATTTTTAAACAAGGGTCGAATTTGTGTCGTATTGATATCCATAATATTATTATCAATATCACATTTACCAATAATTCAAATTGATCATAGTTGATTTACTGTATATTGATTTTTTTTTTTTTTTTTACTGTCAATGTACGGGATATTGTGATATTGGTAATATTATTATAGAGATCAGTTAACCATAATTATAATTATTATAATATTAGGGTTGATCTTATACAATATAGTTGCAGTACACGGTGCATTGATTTAGAAAGTAGGTTACTATAATTATAGGCAAGTTCAATTGAAAATTTAGTAATAGCATTAGAGTTGAAGATAATTTTTTACAGTATCTGCTCTTGCAGTCTTGCTACTCCAATAATTGAGAAAATCTTTGAGCATGTGAATAAAATTAGGGTTTTTCTACGCCGGGTGCCCTATTGGGTTTTCTACGATATACCCTCTCATATTAAAAATTCTACCTCGTCCCCTTAAACTCTAATCACCATCTCCACAATACCCCTACCGTTAATTAATGGTTATGTTTAGCCGTTCATTTTTTCTACCCATATTTTCTCTTCTCATTTGACTCTTCTGTTACTCCTACCATAGCCTCATTTCTCAACAACTCACGTAATTCCTCAACCTCATCACATCACATTCATGCACTTCATCAACTCAACTCACCTCGCTCACTCCTCATCCAATCCTTGCAATTTCTCCAAAATCATATAAAATTATCAACAAAAACATTTAATTACGAATGTTTTTTAACATAAATCATTAACCACTGTAACTTCAAGCTTTATCTAAAATGAAGATTGGAGAATGTATTTTGGTTTGGTGAGGCTTCATCATGAGCAGGATGGTGACTTTTGGATATGTTTGGGGTTTTGTTGGTGGGTGGTATTGGTGAGAAAGGTAGGCGCGCGAGAGAGTTTCCACAGTGGAAGATTTGGACTAATTACAGATGTTGAGGTCAATTTTTTAACAAAGGCACTCGATTTCTTTTGGAAAAGTGGCCAATAATGCTCTTGTACCCATGTTTTGTCACTGAGTTTGAACAATTTCATTCAATTTGTTGTTGAGCATCAAAAGTAAAATTGATATACGAGATTAAATTTGATGAACAAATAAATGGGTGATTATTAAGTACAAAATGAAGTTTGGATTGCAAATAAAAGTGGGGTAATTGATTAGATTCTTTGGAGCTGCAATTAGGAGTGTTTCATGTTTGGTTGGGGTGGTTTTCTTTGGTGTTTTTGTGGGAAGAACAATAAATGATTAATTAGTTTTAGGGAGATGGAGGTTTTGTATTGTTGCAGAATGGAAAAGATGTTTGTTGTGATAGAATAGTGACTGTTGTTAGCCTAGGACCTTGAGGTTGAGGATGAAGATGATTGGAGCCTTGGAGGAGAGAGGGGCAATGGAAGAATTATGTGATGGGAGAAGAGAGGTTAAAGAATGTTTAACGGACATCCATCAAAAATTGTAATTAAGGGTAGGTTGGAGAGGACGATTACAATTTAAGGGCACCGTGTAGAATTTTTAATTTGAGAGGACACATCTTAGAAAACCCAATACCAGGGCACGACGTAGAAAAACCCATTAAATTAATATTCTATTGATTCCCTCAAGAAATTAAAAATTTTACTGATAAAAAATTGGCAGGTTTGTTATGAAATATAGTCAGTGAGAGTATAGATACTTAAGAGAATATAACATTTGTATTATTCAACTGTGTCTACTCCACACTAGGAGCCCTATATTTATACACATGACTACCTTGTGATTTCCTAAAAATATTGAAAGGTCATAAGTGACTATAATGAAAGAAGTTACATGGAGGAGTAAAATCATAAGTTATAAGAGAATTTACATAGGACACTTATGATGGGAATTAACACATGGGGAATATGGACATCCACCATTATGAAAGAGTTATAACACTCCCTGAATAAGCTATCGCGAACCTCTCAAAAATAACCGAACAACTCTAACTAATATAGCTAAGGAAGTAGGGATCGAATCCTCAGAGAGGCTATTAAATTCTACTAGCTCTAAAAAGCCTAAAGTGTGTAAGGGGCCTTGGTGGAAAACTCGGTAAATGATTACTAAACCTAAGAAGACTAAAACTGAAACTAAGGAAATGATGGGAAATTATTGATTAAACTCTATTAATGGAAACCTAGGGCTATCGGTTCACTATGATCAATCAACAAACTCAATTAACGGCTTGACGCTCACTAATCAATTCATTGGCATTCATTGAACTAGCGCTCTCTAATTCTCTTGAACTTAGACTCCCTCAAAACTCCTTTATTGGTTCTCGCTCGCATGCATAAATTTGTTTTTGCCTATTATTCAGTGGTCTAATTGTGGTAAACTTACCTCTCGGCCTCGATTTCGACAATAACCTAACTTACAACTAAATCTGGTCACAATTTAATTGCAATCGATAGAATTCAATAATAGTAATTCAGTTAAAAGCCAAGAACTAATTAGAAAACATATATTAAATTCACACCATTATCATAGATCCCCTAACCCAACAGAAAACGACTACTCTTTCATAATTAAGGGAACAAAAACAAAATCAAAATTAAATAACATGATCATAAACAAAAACTAGTTAAAACTAGAATTAAAACTAAATTAATTACTAATAAAACTAAATTAAGAATCAAAATAGCAAAACTAATTAATCTAAACTAAAAACTAAGAAACTAAAGAGATTCGTGAAATTAAAGGAATTGCAAAGCATATGGAAAGAGATTACCAAAATAATGATTGAATTGCATTAATGGAAAGTTTGAATTGTTGAAACAAAGTACTCAATGCGAAAATTTTAGAGAGAATAAGGGTTTTTGGATTCCTAGGTCTAAAAATATCATAAAAACTAGTTAGGGTGTTCCCCCTTTACAATGAGTATAAATAGTATTTAGGTTTTATTAAAAGAAAACCCACGAAGCAAAACCGCGAAGAAAAGCCGAACAGATCAAAATCCGCTTCACCTGCGCTCGCATAGGTCAAATCCAGTTTGTTCCCTGCGCCCGCATGGTGAATATTGAGTGAGTTATGATACTTCTAATCTATGTTGCGGGCGCATAGGTCAGAGAAGCTTTAAAGGCTGCGCCCGCATGAACAATGGTGAACAACATTTTGACGATCTTGCTTGAGTTCTTCGCTCGATTCTTCGAATCTCGTTCGTGACTTTTCGTGACTTGGCACACATCCCGAGGCAAGTGCTTTTTGACTCAATTTAGCTTCCAATGACTTCATAACTCTCTATTACGCTCCTGTAGCATATAAAACAAAACCGAAAACCGCACGTAATAACCGAAAGAGTATAAAATAACCGAAAAAGGTTCTAAAAGTCAACTAAAGACGCTAAAACCGATACAAAACATAACTTAACATCGAAAGACGATATTTAATCAAAACAAAGCCACAAACTTAACTATTTAGTACAAGAATCCACCGAAAATGAGGGGAAAACACAACATAAAACATGTATATCACTCCCCCTTGGATGTCCATTAACTAAATTAATGCATTTGATATGCCGCCTCATTAAAAACCTTACCAGGAAAACCCAGTGGGAAAAAACCATGGTTAGGGGAAAAAGAGTGCAGCACGCATTTTATTCCTCATCACCATATCACTGGAAATCTCTTAAATGACGCAATCCAATATCGTTGGAAGCGCTTTAGTAAATAAATCTGCTAAATTCTCAATTTAAAGAATTTGCACCACTTTTATGTTTCTAGTCTTTTGAAGCTCATGAGTAAAAAAGAATTTTTGTGAAATGTGCTTTGTTCTATAGCCTTTGATGTATCCTTCTTTGAGTTGTGCAATACAAGCTGCATTATCTACATACAAAACTGTTGGTGCTTCTCTCCCATAGGATAAACCACAATCCACTTTTATGTGTTGAACTACCGACCTTAGCCATACACATTCACGACTTGCCTCATGGATTGCTAAAATCTCTTTCATAGATCGCCACGAAATAGCAGTTACACCATATGTAAACACATATCCAGTTTGTGAATGAGCATTATGTGGGTCTGATAAATAGCCTGCATCTGCATAACCAATCAAATCTTCTTTGGAAAGTTTAGAGAAAAATAAACCCATATCTTTTGTACCTTGAAGGTAACGAAGTACATGTTTGATCCCATCCCAATGCCTTCTAGTTGGACATGCACTAAACCTTGCTAATAAATTCACTGAGAATGATATGCCAGGTCGTGTATGACTTTCAAGGTACATTAATGCTCCTATTGCGCTTAAGTATGGTACTTCAGGACCAAGAATCTACTCCTCATTTTCCCGAGGGCAGAAGGGATCTTTCTTTACATCAAGTGATCTTACAACCATAGAGTTGCTCAATGGATGTGCTTTGTCCATATAAAATCTTCTAAGGACCTTTTCTATGTATGTTGATTAATGCACCGGTATACCATTCTTTAAATGCTCAATTTGTAACCCCAAACAAAATTTTGTTTTTCCAAGATCCTTCATTTCAAAACCTTTATTTAAAAAATCCACATTCACTGAAATCTCTTTAGGAGTTCCAATGATATTCAAATCATCAACATACACTACGATTATAACGAATCCAAATCCAAATTTCTTAATAAAAATGCATGGGCTAATAGGATCATTCTTATATCCTTCTTTCAATAAGTATTCAATAAGACGATTATACCACATACGCCCAGATTGTTTTAATCCATATGAGATCTATTCAATTTGATAGAGTAGTATTCTCGAGAACTAGGTTGTACTGCTTTAGGCAATTTAAAACCTTTTGGAAGTTTCATATTGATATCATTATCCAATGGGCCATATAAATAAGCTGTGACTACGTCCCTCAGACGTAAGTCAAGTCCTTCTCTTATTGCCAGACTAATTAGGAATCTAAAAGTAGTTGTACCCACCACGGGAGAGTATGTCTCCTCATAAACAATACCAGGTCTTTGTGAGAATCCTTGTGCTACTAAACGTGCTTTATATCTTACAATTTCATCATTTTCATTTCTCTTTCGCACAAAAACCCATTTATATCCCACTGGTTTCACACCTGTAGGTGTGCAGACTACTGGTCCAAATACTTCTCTCTTTGCAATAGATTTCAATTCTGCATCAATTGCTTCTTTCCATTTTTGCCAATCATTTCTTTGTCTAAATTGATCTGTGGACCTTAGTTCTTGATCCTCTACATTATCTATGGCATCAAGTGCTATATTATATGCAAAAACATCATCGACGTCGATTTCATTTCGGTTCCATTTAATTCCAGACATGATATAATTAATCGAAATCCCTTCATTTTCAGGTACCTGAATTTCTTTTTGTATCATGTCTATATTCTCTTCTAGAGATCCTTCAAAACTTATTGTATCTTTAATTTGGCCTTTACCAATCATTGCTCCTTTTCTTTTCCAAAGATTTTTATATTTGGAACCTATAGGTCTTCTACGCTTCTGGTGTGCTTTAGATTCATTAGCAACATGATGTTGTCCTTTTGGGACATCAATCTTTATAGGAGCATTTACAACTGGTATATGTGACTTGGTCACTTCGTTTAGGCCAGAAAATGCATCTGACAATTGATTTGCTAAGCTTTGTTAATGAATTATCTTTTGAAATTCTAATTCACACTGTTTAGTATGAGGATCAAGATGAGATAATGTCTTTTCATTCCAACTTATTTCTTTTACCAGCTGTTTATTTTCTCCCCCTAATGTTGGGAGAACTGTCTCATTAAAATGACAATCTGCAAAACAAGCCGTGAACAAATCCCCTGTTAATGGCTCTAAATTTTTAATTATTGATGGAGATTCGTATCCAACATAAATTCCTAACCTTCTTTGAGGACCCATCTAGTACGTTGCGGTGGGGCAATTGGAACATATACAACACATCCAAAAATTCTTAAATGGGAAATATTTGGTTCCTGACCAAAAACCAATTGTGATGGGAAGACTTTATGATAACTTGTTGGCCTGATGCGAATTAATGATGTTGCACGTAATACAGCATGCCCCAAGCAAAAACTAGGAGTTTTGATTTCATTAACAATGGTCTAGTAATTAACTGCAAACGTTTGATTAATGACTCGGCCATACTATTTTGTGTATGAACATGTGCTATAGGATGTTCAACATTTATCCCAATGGACATACAATAGTCATTGAAAGCTTGAGACGTGAATTCACCAGCATTATCAAGATGAATAGTCTTAATAGCATTATCTAGAAAATGTGCTCGTAATTTAATCAATTGAGCAAGTAATCTTGCAAAAGCAAGGTACGAGCTGATAACAAAGATACATGTGACCATCTAGTTGATGCATTTATCAACACCATAAATTATCTAAATGGTCTACATGGGGGATGTATGGGCCCACAAATATCTGCATGTATATGTTCTAGATAATTAATCGAATCAAAATTTATCTTAGTTGGTGATGGCTGAATTATTAACTTGCCTTCTGAGCAAGCTACACATTAAAAACCCTTATGAAGAATCTCCTGGCTCTTCAATGAATGTCCACAAGAATATTGTTGAACCGGGACGGTCTAATCGGTCATGCCAAACAACAAAATTATTAGTAAACTTCTGGTTTACAATAGAATGTGCTTCAATTGCATTGTTTTTAGTGTAGTACAAACCAGTGGAGAATGTAGATAATTTTTCCAAGATATGTTCTTTGCCTTGGATTATTCTTGTGATGTGAAGGAATTCATCATTTCCTTCACAAATTGTCTCTATATGATAGCCATTACTACGAATACCTTTAAAACTTAATAAATTTCTTTGAGACAATAGGGAGTATAAAGCATCAACAATTTCAATTTTTGTTCCCCAAGGCAACAATATATTTGCTCTTCCGGAGTCTTCTATAATATCTGTACTACCCGATATAGTGTTCACATTAGCCTTTTACATCAACAAGTGAGAAAAATATTTTTTATTCTTATGTATAGTATGAGTGGTTGCACTATTAGTAAGACATAATTCTTCTCCACATGTTGCAAGTTGAACTTGAAGGGTATTCATATTCTTCAAAATAAAATAAAGTGTCATAAATTAAACATATTATTTAAATGTGATAAATAGCCAATAACCATATTATTATAAAATAAAACAAAAACAAGTCATAATGTCTGAATTAATTAAAAGCATATAAAAGTCTTATAACAACCATAAGGAAAAAAAAATTAATTTATTCTAAACCAAACACACAACTAACATAAATAAATGCGAGAGTTTTATTCTAAACCAAACACACACAAATTGTAAAGTTTAATTATTCCCTTCAGGGGCTGTGAGAAAATTGGCAACATCTAAATGAGTTATGTCACCTAAATCAAAGTCAAAATCCCCTTCGTCATCTTCAAAGACAAGATTAGTCTCAACCTTTTTTTCCTTTTTCCAATGATTGTTGATAAAGGTCAACAAGATGTTTTGGCATCCGACACACATGAGACCAATGACCTTTTACTCCACAGCGATAACAAAAAGTGGTCTCATTTTTCACTTTCTCAATCTTATCATCCTTACGTTCCCACTTCTGGTGAGAATGTGGACTCTTGAAATAACCTCCACAACCCCTACTATATCCACCAAAACCACGTCCAAGACCACGACCACGCCATTGGCCACGACCACGACCTTGACCACTATTGCTGGAATGGTCTTTGTTTTTGAGTTTTTTCTCATTATCATGAGAAGTCACATTCACTTCAGGGAATAGAGTAGAGCCAGTAGGACGTGATTCATGAATTTTCATTAACAGCTTATTATTTTGCTCAACAGCAGGAAGACAAGATATTAATTCTAAATATTTTGTAAAGCCTTTTTCTCGATATTGTGTCTGCGGGACAATATCATTTGCATGACAAGTGGAGTATGTCTTTTCCAACATTTCTGCATCAGTAATTTTCTCACCACATTTTGATTGAGAAGTTATTCTAAACATAGCTAAGTTATATTCACTAACGGATTTAAAATCTTGTAACCTCAAATTCTACCAATCATAACGAGCTTTAGGGAGTATAACAGTTTTTTGATGATCATATCTTTCTTTTAGACCATTCCAAAGAACATATAAGTCTTTAACAGTTAAATATTCAAATTTTTAGCTCTTCGTGGAGGTGATGACGAAGGAATATCATGGCCTTAGCCTGATCTTGAGGTGTTGCTGTATTACCCTCCTTAATCGTTTCACTTAGCCCTTTAGCGGCTAGATGTATTTCAGCATCTAACACCCATGACAAATAATTTTTTCCTGTGATATCAAGAGCTACAAATTCCAATTTGGCAAGGTTTGACATTTTCACTATAGAGACAATATCACAAAATAGTAAAATAAGTAAAAATTATTCAATTAATAAATATACTTTATCGTAATGCATATTGGTAATAATGAAAATTAAAATAACTATAATATAAGCATGAAATAAGATAAGTGTAGAAAGAAAAATAAAGATAATAATATATAATCTAACTATAATACATGACAAGTAATATATGAATGAGACTTATATAAATATACCATGTTAGTGAATAGATACTTAAGAACGCTAATGTGAATATTAAAATGACAAATATAGAGAATATTAATATAAGGTTTGAATGTTAAACAAAGTATCGTCATTTTATCATATCTTTATATAGTGAATATTCCATGTACTTTAAAGTATAACATTAAATTAAAAATAAGTATATAAAGAGAGAAATGAGATTTGTAACGTGTATATTAAAATAATATGTAATATTATTACATGGAATAAATTGTGACTTGGATAATTATCTCAAGTATCCATTGTGGTAACGTGTATTAATAGTGACTTTAATGTATTACTTGTGCTGTTTTTCTTCTTCTTTTAAATTACATAATATCAAAGAATACATATACAATAAGAAAATACATAATAACATGTATGATATCGTTAGTGAATAGTGATACTTATAAAAATAAATATATATCAAGATATGTTGAAACATGGTATGGTATTACATGATTGACAACATTTATTTTTTATATAATAGAAATAAGTTTGTACGTATATGTCATAATTCATTATTAACATGAAAAACTATTTTGTATTGCAATACTAATATCGAAAGAACCTTTTCATAAGCATTATTAGATTAGAGATTGCATACCATTTGTAGTCTATGAATATGACTTGATAGAAACTGATTCAACTAGGATAGAACTATCGCGCTGATAACGTGTTATGAAATATAGAGAGTGAGAGTATAGATACTTAAGAGAATATATCATTTGTATTATATTCCAAGTGTTTCTACTCCACATCAGGATCCCTATATTTATACACATGACTACCTTATGATTTCCTAAGAACATTGAAAGGTCATAAGTGACTATAATGAAGGGAGTTACATGGAGGAGTAAAATCATAAGTTACAAGAGAATTTACACAGGAAACTTATGATGGGAATTAAAACATGGGGAATATGGACATCCACCATTGTGAAAGAATTATAACAAGGTTATATTTGTTAGTTTTGGAAATAGTTTTTAGAGTATCTCGATCTTAAGAATACCTTTAAATATATGTGAATAATTAATACCGTGTTATGGAATGTTATTGTGTCAGTCCATTATTCCCATGTGTAACTACTACTTTGTAAACCCATATTATTTACACTTCTCTTGTAACATCTTGTGTTATTACATCTTCTCTTGTAACTCCCTTGTGTCTTAACTCATATGTAACTCTCAAGATATTATGGTGTCTCTTCAATATTCTTGGAAAAGTTACTAGCTTAATTATGATCAAGTGTATAAATGTGTAATATTGGCTCATGGAATAGAGTGAGAATGAGATTACATACTATTTACTATATTCTTCTTTTAATGTTCATCTTCACTATTTTATAACACGTTATCAGCACGAAACTCTAACAAATTGCGCATATGATAAACAAAGAAACCCAGGTCAGTTTTTCCCTATGCATTTTACTATATAGATGCAGAGATTCATCGCATATATTTACAATTTTACATAGGTCTTTGCATTTTCCTTTTCCTCTTATAAACGTTCTATACAATTGCTAAATTAGACGGAAATTAATAATACTATGAATCAACAATAGTTTGCACTGGTCTATACAAGATTATTCAAACTAATAATTACCAAAGTACTGAAACCAAAATATCAATAAGATAGGTAACTTAGTCTTACATTAGTATATAACGTACTTATTCATGCCATTAAAAGATTTGCAACATGTTTATTCATTGATATTCTTATCTTCAACCTACATCTTTTATAATAATAAGACTTAGGTGTCTATTAACTTGATCCTTGCAAATTAGATTCAATCATAGCACACTCTCTTATGCTATAATTTCAGTCATTGTATGTGATTAAACTAGCAGAAATAGCACTGATTTGTGGCGGCCGAAGATAATCTTGTCAATTCGTGAGTTATTTTGTCTCTTTGAGAATTACGATCAAAACTATTGATAAACTATTTGCTAATTTAATTACAAATTAATTTGTTTTTTTAATGCAATGTTATAAATTAGTTTAAAGTTGACTAAGACGACCATTTAATTTGTACATTAGATGGTGAAAACCAAAAAGAATTGATTGATAAGTTACAATATGTAACCACGTAAGTATTAATGAGATAATGAGATAAACTTGTAACTTGCAAATTAATATAACTTTCCATCTACTAAATATGCAGCTCCAAAATTTGTATATGTACATCTATTATATTTGACATCAACTTGGAATCATGATCATATTATCAATATCCTTATAAGTTGATATAATTATTATACATATCATCAAAATTTTCATAAGTATATATTCATTGTTGTATGATAGTTGAATCCGATCAATCATAAATATAGTATATCATATCCGTATTACATACTCCCTCAAACAATGTATGAATTGAATTTATGCCAAAAGAGTTATTAAATGTCGCATGAATGCGTGATGATTATAAATCATGCATGGCAAAGTAAATTATAAAAATTGCGGAGATGAATACATAGTATTCTTTTGAGTAAGAAATAAATTGGTGAGTTTAAAAGGTTGAGCATGAAATTGTGAGAAACTTATATATTTATTATGCTCATACTTTGTTTGAGAAAGAGTTATGAGTACGAGTTTTATTATGATAATTTTTCTTTGCCTGATACATACATTGCTTAAAGAATTTATAGCTTAAAAGGTGCAAAAGATTTTACACGATTATTAGACTAATTTAATACCCCCATATACATATACAAGGATTAGGGGGAGATAGTATTTATTTCATTGTTTTTGCACATGAATAATAAAAGGTATTGAAGGTCGGTTACAACTATGTATTAGCTACATAATAATTAAATATTTAGCATGATACCATCCTAAAGATAGAAATGTATGAATGTCATTGACTATATACTAATTGTAAATGCTCCAATTAAATATCATGTCCTGAAAAACCAACATCATATCAATTGCTAATGAAACTAGAACACGCTTGAAGCGTGGTATACAATGATCAAAATCCTCAAAAGAGGAATAAAGCATAATAGCCAATGAAAAATTCAAGAAAAAGCTACACAATTTGATGATATGAATCTCCAATATAGAAATATGTTTAGTTTAATGAATATGTGATATGATACGTGCTTCTAAAGAGTATAAAATGTGCAACAAAAAAAAAATTAGCATGTATCAAGATACTCCAGTAGAGTATGAGTTTTGAATCAAAGATTATTTGATTGTCTTGCCAATTGTTGAAAGAAACACGTTGATGTTCTTATAACACAACCCTTTCATGGACATGCACGAAATACATCTAATGAAGTGATCACTAGTAGAACTAGAAACTGACTATACATTGTTTATGTTCGAAAATGTGATTGGATGCGATAATAATATTAGGCCATCCGGGTTTAATGATTACCCTTTATTGAAAACCAAAGTTTCATTTGATATAAAAATAGTGTGTTGGCGCTGTCTCATGTTAAATATATGATGTGTGGCAAGACATAACATTGAGATTGAGACATATATTTGAATTGTGATTTTAATAGTTTGTTTTGAAGAAAACTTCAAGAGATCATATATCAGTTTCTAAGAACATTATATAGGCATATGTGATAAGGTGGCTAGAGGTTCACCATGTTCACCATAACAACTTATATATTGTTAATATTAGGTGACTAGAAGCTCCACATATTAGATGACTGGAAGCTCACCATGATACTTGTATGTAGAAATTTTAAGTAATAAATAGTTTCTCATTATTCAAGTCTTTAATGATCCAGAAGATAACTATCTAGTGGAATTACATACAAGTGACTTCTATTTATATAATAATTCTTTTGATTGGAGCTAAAGTAAATCAGCACACAAGAAATAAGAAAAGAAGTTAGACAACAGCACATAATATATCTCCCCATTGATATTGATCTCCAAAACAGAACAAATTATGAAAGCTTTATTTACAGATACATTTGCGTTGTACATTATATATATGTTAATGAAAGAAATAATTTTCCTTTGAAAGATTACTCTCGAAAACATGAAAATTTTGTTGAATATAATTCTCTTAACCGATGAAAATTGTTGAAAAGTTTCCTTTGTGATGAAATTCTTTCCACATGTAATTATACAATAAGTTGGTATTGCATTTGTCACCCCTATGTATGAGATATTTTACCAACATAGGGGGAGAATTGGAGTAAGTTGGCAAAATTGATTAAACTGATGATCCCTATAATGATAAGTTGAAAGGTTATCAGCCAATTTTCATCTACATGTTATCAAGGTATGTTGCACATATATGATTTGATTTGTATACCGATATAAACCTTCTAGAAACATGTAGAGATACATTTTGTTCATATTATGTGTATACATTGAGATAAATCTTTCCAATTATACTTGAAATGCGACACCTGAAGTGTAGATCGAGATCGGTTCCACAACAAAATAAAAATAAATAAAGATTTGATACATGGCAAGATGGTGCAGTTGACACTTTTAAAAGTATAATGGTATATTAAAATCCTAGTGTATGAAATATCCTATAAGTGATATAGATATCTGAAGTTTCTTTTAGATGGCCTATATATGATATAAGAAAAGTTATGATGGTACCAATGTAAAATTAATTCAGATATCATAGTGAGATAGCATGCAAATTATATCTTGAAAAATATGGTGGTATTGGTATGTGATATTGGAACTGATGAATAATATGCATATGCAGAAAGGAGTGGACTTGATAATAAGAGATTTACAACAAACGTCCACTTTGATGTCGTCAATAATGATGTAAATTGAAATCAATTGGAAGACACAAAACTAAGCTTGACTTAAATTATTTTAATTATTTATATTTTTTAATATTTAATTTTTACATTTTTATTTTTAATTAATTAACATAATTTAACTTTAAATTTTTTTATTTCTATCAAGCTTATTTATATAAAAACTAAAAAACAAAAATAAGTGAACAAAAAAATATATGAATTTAATTGAATTAAATTGAATTGAACTAAACTGAGCATAAATGCAAAAACATAAAGCTTACGTAGAATTAGGATATTACCCAATTGAGTTGTTGATTAACCATCTCAAGGGCATTATATTATTTGGTATATAGCTGGGGTGTTTTTGTACCAACAGGTATGCTGAGAGTAGTGGATTATGCATGGGTAAGGCCTTGTTCTCCTCGTTTTATTTTTACTTATTTTCAGTAAAAATAAGTTCAGATAATCAAAATTAAATAAGTTCAGTTCAGCAAAATTAAGTTCAAATCAGCAAAAATAAGTTCAGCAAAAAATAAGTTCATATCAGCAAAAATAAGTTCAATTCAAAAAAACAAAAATCGATTAGTATTATGCAAATTAATTTGTACATGGATATTTATATGAGCTTATCTTTTTACATGAGAAATTATGACATGAAAATAGTAGAAAATGATTTTAAAATATTTATTTATGTAGCATTTTTGAAGAGAATATGTATTGAATGGAAATAATATGGAAAAAAAATATTTACATAGGATTATATATATATATGGAAATTATATGCAGACCCGACCCTCTCCCTGTGCAAACAGTCCAATTGCACAGGGCACCTAATTTTATGGGGCCCCAAATGTAATACCCCACATTTTCATGTATTTTAAGGAAGTATTTTTGTATTTTATACGTGTAATTTTAATATTTTTATTGAAAAAGTTGTATTCAATAAGAATGTCAAATAAAAGAATTTAAATAAATATTAATTAAATATAATTATTTGTGTTTATAAATAATATTTTATGTTTTATAAAATATTTTGAATGTTTCTAAAAATAGAATTTTAAGAGTTTCCTAATTTAATCTTAAAGCAAGGGCATAAAAGTATTTTCCACTATTTAGGATAATTATGGGCTTCACCAAATCCTACTTTGGTGCCTATAAATACCCTTTGAAACCCAAATTTTCAGATTTCATCTTTCATAATTGTCATTAGGATTCCAAAATTTAGAGAGAGAAAGAGAGAAAAAAAAAGAGCAACATTTCCAAAAAAAATTGTTCGGTTTTTCCGAGAAGGAAATTTTTTTTTTTTTTGGTTCGTTGGAGCCCCGACGCCGCCGTTGCCTGTGGTCGCCGGCCACCTCACTCCTCCCACACTCGGTATTTCCGAGTATTTAAAATTTTTTTTTCTTCTCTTTCTTTTTGATTCAATTTTACAAATTCATGTTCATATTTATGTTTAATCATGATTTTATAAGTTTCAATCATGTTTTATGAAGTTATAATTTGTTTTAAGGCATGAATTAATTTGTTGTTCATGAAATTTTAGATTAGGGTATATAAAGTAATAAATTCTTGATTTTTATGAGTTTTAATGATTTAAACTTCAATATTATGATCATGAATTGTTGTTGTGCGGATTTATGATGATTTTATGAAGTTTAGATTGATTTTTAAAGGCTTTAAACATAAAATAAATTGCTGTCCAAATTTTGTAATCATGAAATTCAATAGAATAAATATTATGAACATGTTTTGGCTTATGAAGAATTATTCTAAAGCATAGATTGGTTTCATAATGATGTTAGTAGATTGTAAAAGAGTTTTGCCATGAATTTATGATGCTTCTTTAATTTTTTCATGACTTTAAAGTTAATTAATAAATCTGAAAATTTTATAAGAACAAGTTAAAATAAGTTTTAAGTGTTCTTATTATGCTAGTATGATCACATATTAATCCTATGATGTTACGATTTTTAGTATGTGTCATGAAGTTTAAAAGTGATTTTAAGCATGTTAAACATGCTGTCCAGATTTTATAAAGTGAATAATTAGGCTTTTAAAGTATGTAATTAGCATGAATTGATCATATAAATTAAGTAATACATTGTATGATTGATTTGTGTTGTTTTTGAGGTTTTTCAAGGAGTTTTGGTTATTTTAAATTGATGTCCACTTTTCTAAAGTGACATAAAATTTATGTCGAGGTTTTATAAAGTGTAAATGAGTCCCGAAAATCAATTAATCTTGCAATAGAAAAATTTAAGTTGTGGCGGAGCACCACTATTTCACAAGGTTTTAATTTAGTTTCGGTTTTCTTCATGTAGGATACTTTGAATTAGTCAACTTTTAGAAGTTGTGGCGGAGCACCACTATTTTACAAGGTACGTAAGTACTAAAGACAAACATAAGAACTAGAATCATGCTTGGATGATCCTCTATGTTATGAAATATTGTTATGCTTGTTTGAATTATGAATTGATGTGTATGACAAGTTTTATTAGAAGTATGATTATATTATCTTGACATTCCATGTTGTTTAGCAATATACATTTTATGAGATTAAATTGGAATGTTATGATCAGTTTAATTTGGCCAATAGTTTATTATTAAAGAAAGGAAGTTATTTTAAAGTTGGTTAGTTACTTAATCAACAAGAAAGGTAGTTGTGAATTTTTTTTCACATGATTAAAAGGAGTTAATGAGCAATTATTTTATACATGTTGCCACTCATAGTTAATGAGTGGTCAAGGAGAAAGTAAATAGTTAGCCACTCACAGTTAATGTGTGGTAAAGGAAGTTCAGTTTAATTAAAGGACACACATGAGATTATTTTTGAATCACCTTAAATTGAAGATAATTAATATGGCTTGCTTGATTTGATGCATGTTTTTATGTGATGTCGTATGTGAGTCATAAAATTGTTGAACCGGTTAATCACGTAAAGTGTAAGAGGATTTGCATCAAAACTCTTGGAACGTATGTACCTTGAGTATGAACAATGGGGGGAGTTGTAAGGAACAAAGATCTATGACTTCTAATTATTGGAGTACAAGACGTTATACTCTTTTATATTTTTAATGCGCTGGAATTCTGTTAGTTATTGTGACATAGGTAATACCTTCTTGGAGTTGCTCCCAAGTTGGTGCTCAATAGGACGATTTTAAAAGGAAAGGAAACCCGTTCGATGCAGAATCCAAAAGTTTAAATATATTATTTAATTTGTTGAGTCTATGCACAGGTGAAAGGTTGTCAAAGGTAAGTTGTGTGTATGTTTTAGTTCATGTTATATTGTTGTATAGTCTTTAGTAGTTATCTACTCAGCTTTGCTGACGGTTTGTTTTGTGTGCATGGTTATGTCTTGGACTTGGCCCTACAATGACCCACTTGTTGGTGAGTAGTTGTCTAGAATAAGAAAAGCTACAAGTATAAGTGGGCATATGTCATTTCATGCTGGGCTGGAGTGAGAGCGCTTGCTTGCAGTTTTGTAGTTTTATTTTTAATGCTTATGAAGTACTAACTTTTATTTGGATGTTGTTTTATTTCTATTGATTTTAGTTGGTTTTTAAGGGCCATTAGAATGGTTCAGAAGTGTAATAAAGTTTTAAGTTGATTTTTATTTTGGATGTTGGCTTGAATTTTGTTTTTAGGCTGTTTTGAAGTTTAAGTTTTAAATTGGTTTATGGTCTTAAAACTTCCGCTGTAATACTTTGATAAATGCCTTAGCCGTTATCACGATGGCGGTAATACTTTGGTTTTTCCCCTTATTGAGGAATTTTAATAATTATAATTCTTCCATATTTATAATATGTTTTCCGGAAAATTATAGAGTAGAAAGTTAGGAATTCAAGGGTCTTACATGAAATTGAAGCCCAACTGCCCAACCTCATTGAATACAAAAAAAAAAAAAAAAACAAAGCAAAGTCACGCACAAAACTCAATTACTCCATTACTCCAACAATTTCAATCTTTTCATATTACAGTCTAAATTTTCCTTAATTTCCTTCATTTTTTTCTATTCCATATTTCATTTATAACTAATTTCTCATTAACTTTCTTATTTTACTCAAAAATTTTTTGCAATTACTTCACTTTCCCCTATCATTTTCCAATGCTGGAATCAATTTTCAATTTATCTCTTGATTTTCGTTTCAACCAAACGGTTAAATTTTTCATTGTTCATAAACAATTTCAATTTTTTTTTCAACTTCTAGCAGAATTTTATTTCAGAAGGAAAAAAATTACGATCTTTATATTGAACGGACGAACGATGAGATTCGATTGCGGAGTTGTGAATTTCTAATAATCTTGCTGGGAATTTCTAATGGAAGTGGGCTCGTTTATTATCCTGGACGAGATGAAAATATTGTATCTTAAGACTCTTTCAATGAATCTGTGTGAAGTATGCTTGAGTTGTTCTGTAACAACTTTGGCAAATGCTGGTGTCTTTATTTGAAACGCTTATTGGTTTTTTAATCGCTGATCTTTGAATTAATAATTGGATTAAATCTGATTTGTGAATCAGTTGTGTATATAGGTTGTTTTTCTGCGGGTAGTTCATAGTTTTTTTCATTGTGGTTCACTTTCATATTTTTCATGGTCATCATGTAAGTTATAGCAGTCCTGACCTGAGGCAAAAAAGGCGATCTTCGGATCTTGGTAGATATTTTTTTTAGGTGTTAAAGAAGTTGTTTTTTTTAGTTCATTTTCATGTTTTTTTATAGCTTAGTAACTACTTTAATAGCTATTTTTGAAATGGGTATTTGTTGTATTTTAATGGATATTTGTTAATTTTTGATGATTGAGTGAAGAAAATGGAGGAAAAGAAGAAGGTGAGTTACTACCGAGTTTTACTAAGTTCAAATTGGACGAGTTAAGGGTAGCAGCTTCAACTTGTTTCTATCCTTTCAGTTTGTTTGTTAATTAAATTTATAAATTATTTAATTATACCTCTTATTAGAAAGTATAATTCTGGATATGAGAAGCGTAAGAAAAAGAAATTAAAAGATTAGAGGAATTAACTAGATTGAAAAGAGGGTCTCTTGATAAATATGTGATAAAAGAGCCACAAAGTTCTTTTGAAAATCGAAATACTGATGAAGTTAATGTGTTTAAATAATGTTTAGTATTATATATTTAAAAATATTTTATTAGGGCCCAATTTTTTAAGATTGGAATAGGGCCTCGGAAATGAACGGGACAACCCTGATTATATGATGATAAAAAGAAAATGATATTAATGATGTAAATAAAATATTTTGCATGCCTTTGTCCATAAGATTTTTGAAATTTGAGGAAACAAAACTGATTATATATAATTTAGAGACTATAATAAATCAATTATCTCCACCTAAATAAGACTCAATTATAGTATATAATTTGACTATAAATAATGGCGCCAAAATAAAAGCATTCTATTGCATTTCAAAATTTTCTTTTCTTTTTTAAATAATAGTGCCGCATAACACTGCCTACATTCCAGTATTCCACAAGGTTAGTTTGTTCCGATTTTTCCCCTATTTTTAAAGTTATTTTATTTTTACTTTTTTGTTCTTAAATTGTATTGTATATTAATTAATTATAGGTTGTGCAAGTTGATGTATGTCATCTTAATTTGTCACTTATATGATTTAATAAAAGTATGGTTTGAAAGTCATACTAAATTAACTAGTACATAGTGCGTATCTAACCTTATGTTTGAATGCCATAGTGTATAAGAACGAACCCTCATGTTTGAAAGCCACATATATTAAGTAACCTTATAACTCATGTATTGTCAACCATATTAATTAACTTGTTTAACCTTATATTCAACATAATGAAATAGAACACTCAACCTTATATATATATATATATATATATATTGTGTGTTTGTGTGTGTGTTTAAGTAGTCAGCTTTCAAATTAAAATAGATATATGCTCTTGACATAATATCCTAATAATGTTGTATTGTCACATTCTGATTATTCAAGTGCTAAATTTACCATTACTCATAAGTATAAATAGTCACCTTCTATATGAGTTTTGAGAGATGTTTTGTTATGAAACACTTGCATGAGTTCCATGCCCGACCCTCTCCCTGTGCAAACAAACCAATTGCACATGGCCCCCAATTTTATGGGACCCCAAATTAAAGCCCAACTGTCCAACCTCATTGAATACAAAAAAAAAAAAGAAAGAAAGAAAAAGTCACGCACAAAACTCAATTACTCCATTACTATAAGAAATTCAATATTTTCAATGGTGGAATCAATTTTCAATTTATCTCTTGATTTTCGTTTTCAATCAAACGGTTAAATTTTTCATTCTTGTTAAATTTTCAAACAGTTTCAATTTTTTTCAACTTCTACTCAAATTTTATTTAGGAAGGAAAAAAATTACGATCCTTAGATTTAACGAATGAACGATGAGATTCGATTGCAGAGTTGTGAATTTGTAATTATCTTACTGGGGATTTCTAATGGAAGTGGGCTCGTTTATTATCCTGGACGAGGTGAAAATATTGCATCTTAAGACTGTTTCAATCAATTTCTGTGACGTATGCTTGAGTTGTTCTGTAACAGCTTTGGGAAATGCTGGTTTCTTTATTTGAAACGCTTATTGTTTCTTTATATCGCTGACCTTTGAATGAATAATTGGATTAAATCTAATTTGTGAATTAGTTGTGTATATAGGTTGTTTTTCCGTTGATAGTTCATAGTTTTTTTCATTGTGGTTCACCTTCATATTTTTCGTGGTCTATATGATGCGAGTTATAGCAGTCCTAAACTAAGGCGAAGAAGGCGATCTTCGGATCTTGGTTATATATATATTTTTTGGTGTTAAAGAAGTTGTTTTTTTCAGTTCATTTTCCTGTTTTTTATAGCTTAGTAACTACTTTAATCGCTAATTTCGAAATGGCTATTTTTTGCATATTAATGGGTATTTGTAAATTTTTGATGATTGAGTGTGGAAAATGAAGGAAAAGAAGAAGGTGAGTTACTACCGAGTTTTACTGAGTTCAAATTGGACGAGTTAAGGGTAGCAGCTTCAGCTTGTTTCTATCCTTTCAGTTTGTTTGTTAATTAAATTTATAAATTGTTTAATTATGCCTCCTATTAGAAAGTATAATTCTAGATATGAGAAGCGTAAGAAAAAGAAATTAAAAGATTAGATGAATTAACTACATTACAAAGAGGGTCTCTTGATAAATATGTGATTAAAGAGCCACAAAGTTCTTTTGAAAATCGAAACATTGATGAAGTTTATGTGTTTAAATAATGTTTAGTATTATATATTTAAAAATATTTCATCAGGGCCCCATATTTTAAGATTGGAACATGGCCCTGGAATTGAACGGGATGCCCTGATTATATATATGATGATAAAAAGAAAATGATATTAATGATGTAAATAAAATATTTTGCTTGCCTTTGTCCATAAGATTTTTGAAAATTGAGGAAACAAATCAGAATATGTATAATTTAGAGACTGTAATAAATCAATTATTTCCACCTAAATAAAATTCAATTATAGTATATAATTTCCCTATAAATAATTAGGGGTGAAACTAATTCGGTTTAAAACCGAAAACCACACCGCACCAAACCATTTTTAAATTACGGTTCGGTCTTTTTATAATTTTGGTGCGGTTTGGAGCGAAATTTTTTAAAAATTCGGTGTTCGGTTTGGAGTTGGTGCGGAGAACTAGAAACCGAACTCCAAACCGTACACCAAACCGTATAAAAGCCTAAATTATATCAAGGGCTTAAGGCCCAAAAATGAATAAAACCCTAAAAATATAAATGGAGTTAGTGACTCTATTTCAATCTCCTTTAGACTCTCTTTAAATCCCATGTTCCTTATGTTTTTCATTTTTCGCCATTTGTAGTTCTTTCTTTTTTAATTTCGTTCTTCATTCCTTCTTTTGCTTTCTCTAGCTAAATACCTCAATCCCCCAAAGTCACTATTCTTTTTCATTATTTGTTCTACAGTCCTTGTTCTTTTGCGTCATTTCTTTCACTCCTTAACACATCGATCTTCAATCAATTGATTCAACACTTATCTAGTATTATTGAAATTTTAAACTAACTAACTTGGTGTTATTTTAAAGAATGATGTAAACTACTACTAGTAGCCCTAATATTTAACTTCTCTTTGTTTCTAATTTGTTATTGTGGAACATAAATTTTGAACTAGTTTGAACGTAAGGCATTATGCCAAGATTCAAGATTGAATTTTCTAGATTTCTGGTAAACAATTAAGTATGACTAGAAATTCGGTTTGGTTTGGATCCAAAACCCAAACACCGAATTTTTTTGGTCTGGTTTGGTTTGGACTGAAATTTAGATTGGTTTGGATTGGAGTGGAAATTCATAAACCGAAATAATATGGTTTGGATTTGGAGTTTGCTATAATCCAAACCGTACACCGAACTTTCACCCCTATAAATAATGGTGCTAAATAAAAGCATTCTATTTCATTTCAAATTTGTCATTGCTTCTGATGTGGCACGCCATATCATGCCACGTGTCAGCATAATACTGGGCCACGTGTCCCATTATTCATGCTAATTGCCAAATGATATTCAGTCTACGGACTGCATGGACGACTACGTGTCGCCCTTGTGATCGTGCCACGTGTTCGAAGAGACTACTCTATGCTATGGGCCAAAGGCTAAATGTTAGAAAGGCCCAACAAAGGGCTCATAAAGGCACAATCCAATCACCAAGGGACAAGTGTCCCAAAACCCTAGGTCACCCTTGGTGATCTTGCCTATAAATACCCCATGGGGGCATTCAATCTTCATTCATTTTTATATCATACAAAGAGAATTTGTCTCACTAGTTTCCTTCTCTAGATTACCAAGTTGTTAAGTATTGTTAATTTGTCTTAATCCTCATACAAATACTTACTTAAGCATCGGAGGGGGAAAAAATCCTACAAGGATTTTATTCCCTTGTTTTGCAGGAATCGAGGTCCGAGCCATCAGGAAGTGAACAAGCCAACACCTGTCCGTCCGAAGTGTAGCTCTCTAGTTCCCTCTCCACGTATTCCGTTGAAGAGACCCTTCCAAGAACTCTTTCTACATCATTTGGCGCCGTATGTGGGGAGGGCACTTGAGGATGACCGGTGGTTCACTTCCAACCGCGGATGAGACTCGGTACCTTGATCAATCCGGGAACTATGAAACGGGACAAGGAACTGGCTCTCCTAAGGGGAAAGCAACAGAGGATCAACCCGTGACTATGGATGGGTTAACTCAAGAGTATCTTGGAAGGTCTCAAAGAGTCCTTTACGGATGCTCTACGGGAGCATTCCTCCAAGAGAACTCATGAGGAGGGTGATCCTCGTCAGAGAAAGCTTAAAGGAAAGATGTATCAGGAAGATCAACGTGAAGGAAGACTAACTTTCCAAGAGAAAGTTGAAAGAATCAAAAAGGAAAGAACTCCATTGAAAACTCATTGGGGCACACTCAGAAAGTATCCTGTCACTCCTATGTATAAACCAAAAAGGGAGCTGGCGAAAGGACACACTGAAGTAAGCAGGACAAGATCTAATGCTAGAGAATTCATCGAATTCAAGAAGTCATTAGCTCATGATGGTAGAGGGTATCTTGAGGCTAAAAGAACTTCGAGTAAAGATGCTAGAGAGGTCATCAATGAAAGGAGGGCATCTAGCAAAGATGCAAGAGAATATTTGAACTCCAAGCGAGCCCAACGTGAACAGAGTCGCTCTGACTCGTCGGGTTCAACTGCAACCAAAAAGATGTCTGATTCCCATCCATTCGCTCTTGAATTAGATAAGCGCGATGATGAAGAGAATCTGAGATACAAGATTGAGAAGAAGAATGCTGAAAAAGCAGATCAAGCTAGAAGATAGCAAATGATCCAATACTGGGAGAACAGGGTGAGACCCGAGGAGCTTTATATGGCGAAACAGGTACCTGATGATCCTACGGGGATCATCGGGGATAAAGTGGGTTCTATGTCTATGAACTGGACAACCCCATTTGCTGCATCAATCATGATGGCTCCTCGCCCAGTTAAGTTTAAGATGCCTAATGTAGAGGCTTTTGATGGAACAACTGATCCAGAAGAGCACTTGGCAACCTAAAAACACTTGATGTACTTTCAAGGTTTAGATGATGCAACCTGGTGCCGCTATTTCCCGGCAACACTTAAAGGAATAGCGCAGAAGTGGTTCAATACCCTACCAAATCAGTCTATTAAAAATTTTCATGAACTAAGCACAACTTTTGTACATCACTTCATGGCCAACAAACGTGAGAAAAAGACTAGCATACACTTAGCTAAGATAGTGCAAGGTGAAAAAGAATCCTTAAGAAGCTATGTACAGCGATTTAATCTTGAATCATTGCAGATACCTAACCTTTCTGAAGGAGTTGCTTTTGATAGCTTCTTTAGAGGGCTCCGTGATGGAACCTTTAAGTTTGATGTGGTCAGAAGGAATTGTAAAACCTTGAAAGGGATCTTGGAGGAGGCTGAATGCTTCATCCATGCTCGGGAGCTATGTGCTTCAACCCGCAAGGACAGGAAGGACGATAAGAAGAATGATCATGGTTCAAAGAATATGGATCAAAAGAGGCATACCGCATGGATGGCTAGCTCATCAAGCAAGGGAAATTATCAACATCGTAAGAGAAAGTTGAATGATACACCAAGGTTTGTGTTCACTAAGGATCTCCATTCTGTCTTCAAGGAGATCCGAGGTAAAGTTGATATTGACGATCCTCCACCTTTGAGAAGTCCAAAGGAAGATTGGGATTCGAGTAAGTATTGCTACTTTCATAAAGATGTGGGGCATCATACAAACGATTGCTTCAATCTTAGAAGAACTCTTGACGCTCTTGCTGCTAAAGGGAAGATTGGTCAGCACCTGATCAAGTCATCCGACAAGAATGTAAAACAGAAGTCAGATTCTAAAGACGAAAAGCCAAAGGAGGATTATGATACTGACAAAGAAGATGTTATCTATGTAATCTCGGGTGGGTTTGCAGCTAGCGGACCTACCATGAGAGGAAGAAAAGAGTAAGTTCGAAGCCTTGCTCGAGAATCATCCCCTGAAACAGGGGCAGATGCAAAAACCAAGTTTCCTGAAGTATTGATCATCGACAGAGATCGAGGCAAGGTTCAAACACCTCATGATGATCCCTTGGTGGTAGAGTTAAAAGTAGCAAACATGAAAGTAAAAAGAATACTTCTTGATACGGGAAGTTCATCCGATATCATCAGTTACAGTTGTCTGAGGAAGTTGAAATACGATTCTTTTAAGCTTGAGCCTATCCACCATCCCATCATTGGGTTTGGAGGAGGAGTTATCAATCCATTAGGAACTGTCACCTTGTCGGTTCGAATGGGAGATAAAGATTGTGCTAGAAACATGTTCGTCAAGTTCCTTGAGGTGAAAGAGCTACAAGCGTATAATGTGATCCTTGGAAGACCAACTCTGAATGCTGTTAGGGCAGTAATTGTTACTCATCTCATGCTCATGAAGTATGAGTGTAACAATGGAACTGTGGGAATAATCCATGAAGATCAGCAGTTGGCAAGAGAATACTATGTTACAACACTTAAAGCTGAAGCGTGGTCAAGTGATGTTGGGGAAACAAGTAAGAAAAGAAAGATTAAAGAAGCCCCCAAAGATCAAGTGATGGTTATTCATAGTTTGAATCAAGTTCCTAGACCTTAACCTGGAGGTGAACATGAAGACTTTGTGTTGGATGAGTTGAAGCCTGACAGAACGGTGAAAATTAAACAGAGCAGGGCACTTTTGCTAACTTTGCTTCCGTAGGCTATCCTCGGGCCAATGGACAAGTTGAAGCTTTCAATAACATAATCAGTGATAGACTGAGGAAGAAGCTTGAGAAGGCTAAAGGATTATGGGTCGATGAATTATACAATGTCTTATGGGCGATAAGGACCACCGTCAAGAACTCAACCGGAGAAACTCCCTTCATGTTGGTGTACGGAGCTGAAGATGTTCTTCCCATAGAAATGTGTGAACCTACTTGATGCAGGTTGTCGCACACCTCTAAAAAATAACCGAGCAACTCTAACTAGTATAGCTAGGGAAGTAGGGATCGAATCCTCAGGAAAGCTATTAAATTCTACTAGCTCTAAAAAGCCTAAAGCATGTAAGGGGCCTTGGTGGAAATTTCGGTAAATGGTTTCTAAAACTAAGAAGACTAAGAATTGAAACTAAGGAAATGACGGGAAATTAACGATTAAATTCTATTAATGGAAACCTAGGGCTATCGGTTCACTATGATCAATCAACAAACTCAATTAACGCTCACTAATCAATTCATTGGCATTCATTGAACTAGGGCTCACTAATTCTCTCGAACTTAGACTCCCTCAAAACTCCTTTACCGGCTCTCGCTCGCATAAATTCGTTTTTGCCTATTATTCAGTGGTCTAATTGTGGTAATCTTACCTCTCGGCCTCGATTTCAACAATAACCTAACTTACAACTAAATCTGGCCACAATTTAATTGCAATCGCTAGAAATCAATAATAGGAATTCATTAGAGGCCAAGAACTAATTAGAAAACTTAATTTAAATTCAAGTCATGATCATAGATCCCCTAACCCTAGAGAAAACGACTACTCACTCATAATTAAGGGAACAAAAGCAAAATTGAAATTAAATAACATGATCAGGAACAAGAAATTAATTAAAACTAAATTAATTACTAATAAAACTAAATTAAGAGCAAAAACAACAAACTAATTAATCTAGACTAAAAACTAAGAAATTAAAGAGAATCATGAAACTAAAAGAATCAAAGAGCATAAGGAAAGAGATTACCAAAATAAAGATTGAATTGCATTGATTGAAAGCTTGAATTCAAGAACAAAGTAATTAATCCTAAAATTCTAGAGAGAAAAAGTAATTTTAGAAAACCTAGGTCTAAAAATATGATAAAAACTAGGTAGGTTCGTGCCCCCCTTTACAATCTATATATATAGTATTTTGGGTTTTATTAAAATAAAACCCACGAAGCAAAACCGCGCGGAAAAATCAATCGGGGCAAGAAAATGAGGACTTGCGCCCGCATAGAAGATGGCCTTGCGCCCGCAGCCCTTGTGGTTTGCCAGTTTTGAGGCTGCTGATCTATGTTGCGGGCGCATAGATCAAATAAGCATTCAAGGCTGCGCCCGCATGGACAATGATGAACGACATTTTGATGATCTTGCTTGAGTTCTTTGCTCGATTCTTCGAATCCCATTCGTGGTTTCTCGTGACTTGGCACGCATCCCGAGGCAAGTACATTTTGTCTTATTTTAGCTTCAAATGACTTCATAACTCTCTATTACGCTCCTGTAACCTATAAACAAAACCGAAAACCACGCGTAATAACCGAAAAAGTATAAAATAACCGTAAAAGGCTCTAAAAGTCAACTAAAGATGCGAAAACCGTTCCAAAACATAACTTAACATTGAAATACGATATTTAATCAAAACAAAGCCATAAACTTAACTATTTAGCACAAGAATCAACCGAAAATGGGAGAAAAAACACAACATAAAACACGTATATCACTACTCTCAGTGTGATGCTGTATGATGAGGATGCAAATTGGGAATTGATGAAAGCTGCTCTTGATACCCTACCTGAAGTGAGAGGTAATGCCTTGCTTAGACAGCAATTGTACAAGCTTCGGATGGCTAGAGAACATAATAAAAGGGTTAATCATAGGCCCATGAAGCTTGGAGATCTAGTTTTGAGAAATATGGAAGCCATAGGAAGGGC
>PYUH01000060.1:1104006-1217508 GCA_016808085.1 Suaeda aralocaspica | reverse complement strand
AAGTTGACTCCGAATTGGGAAGGACCCTACGAGATTGTGGAAATTGTTCGAGATGGTACTTATCGACTCAAGAGTTTGGATGGTTATGAGGTGCCACGAACTTGGAATGCTAATAACTTAAAGAAATATTACACGTAATCCTGATTTACGGAATCAGATGAATAGGCTACGGCCATATAAATAAGGTCCAAGTTGATCTTTTTTATAGAAACTGGAGTTTACATTTGTATTAAAATTGGCTACGAGCCATAATTAATGAAAACTCTATTTCTGCATGTGCGATAATTTAATTTATTACATTTTATTTTGCTTATTAAGCAAGGCTAGGGCAAGACCCTAGAGCCCTGGTGAATCTTATGAATTCCCATTAGGGCAAGACTAGGGCAAGATCCCAAAGTCATACTTTGTTACTTAAGCAAAAAGAGACTTAAGACAAAGGAAGTAGGACTAAGGGTCTTACAATTAGACCAAGTGTCTTAAAAGTAGGACTAAGGGTCTTACAATTAGACCAAGTGTCTTAAAAGTAGGACTAAGGGTCTTACAATTAGACCAAGTGTCTTAAAAGTAGGACTAAGGGTCTTACAATTAGACCAAGTGTCTTAAAAGTAGGACTAAGGGTCTTACAATTAGACCAAGTGTCTTAAAAGTAGGACTAAGGGTCTTACAATTAGACCAAGTGTCTTAAAAGTAGGACTAAGGGTCTTACAATTAGACCAAGTGTCTTAAAAGTAGGACTAAGGGTCTTACAATTAGACCAAGTGTCTTAAAAGTAGGACTAAGGGTCTTACAATTAGACCAAGTGTCTTAAAAGTAGGACTAAGGGTCTTACAATTAGACCAAGTGTCTTAAAAGTAGGACTAAGGGTCTTACAATTAGACCAAGTGTCTTAAAAGTAGGACTAAGGGTCTTACAATTAGACCAAGTGTCTTAAAAGTAGGACTAAGGGTCTTACAATTAGACCAAGTGTCTTAAAAGTAGGACTAAGGGTCTTACAATTAGACCAAGTGTCTTAAAAGTAGGACTAAGGGTCTTACAATTAGACCAAGTGTCTTAAAAGTAGGACTAAGGGTCTTACAATTAGACCAAGTGTCTTAAAAGTAGGACTAAGGGTCTTACAATTAGACCAAGTGTCTTAAAAGTAGGACTAAGGGTCTTACAATTAGACCAAGTGTCTTAAAAGTAGGACTAAGGGTCTTACAATTAGACCAAGTGTCTTAAAAGTAGGACTAAGGGTCTTACAATTAGACCAAGTGTCTTAAAATTAGGACTAAGGGTCTTACAATTAGACCAAGTGTCTTAAAAGTAGGACTAAGGGTCTTACAATTAGATCAAGCGTCTTAAAAGTAGGACTAAGGGTCTTACAAATTAGACCAACTGCCTTAAAAATGTGACTAAGAGTCCTTGAAAATGCTAAGGGCATTAAGATTGAAAAGCTATAATACTTGCTTTGATTCCTTAAGTTTAAGGGCAATCAATACTAGAACTTCTAGTAAACTTAGGGATCTCAGCAAAAGGCTGATCTTGGTAAACTTGAAGCTTAATTTGGGGCAAAGAGAACCCTACAAGTCTATGAGAAATGGAAAAAGGAGATAAAATTTCAAAGTTACATTTAAAATACTTCTTATGAGGAAGTATTCTCCATAGGGAACAATAAGTATTAAGATTGGTGGATGAGTAGTTATGAATTTCCTAAGGGAAATCATAAGTAAAGTTCCTAAGATCTCATGGGGAACCTTAAGAAGATGAACCAAGAGTTCATATTTTTAAACCTGTGATGTAAGATCCCATGGGAACCTTGAGAAGATGAACCAAGAGTTCATATTTTTGTGCAAGGAAATCAAGCTTCAAGATTTAATAGAGTTAGAATAAAGATTGCATTGAAAGAAATCTAAATCAAATATTACAAGAAACACTTTAAAAGTGTTCCTACTAAAATCACTGTTCTAAACCTTCTAAATTAATGTTGTTCAAACAAATTAAATACAATCATTAAAATTTTGAAGAAGAGCATCAGCCTTGATGTTTGTCATTATGGACTTCTGAAGCTTCTTTGCTCTTCTCTTCTTCTTCTTGCTTCTCTTTCTCAACACTCTCTTCTTCTTCATCTTCACTCCCTTCTTGAATTTCTTCTTCTTTTGAATAGTCAAAGGAAGGAGGAGGAGTTGCTTCAGCTTGTTTTTTGATATGAACCATGTTGACATAGTTCAATCTTCTTTCAAAGGAGTCAAAGGCTAGATATTCCTCTAACCCCATTCCCCAAGCTTCTAAGCACATCTCTCTAAGGAAAGCTTGACCCTCTATGTACTTCTCAACAGCAGTGGTTGAGATCTTTTGTTCAGCTTCTTCCTTTTCATTTTTTTAGCTTCTCCTTTTCCTCCTCAGCTTCCTTGAGCTTCCTCTTCAGCTCATCCACTTCCTCTCTAAGTCTTTTGGCCTCTTCCTTGGCATCCTTGGCGTCTTTTTCAACGCGGCCTTGGTTAGCAATGACAGAAGAAGCCTTCTCCACAGTCTCTTTGTCAGCATGGATCTAGTTAGCCAGTTCCATGCTCCTCTCCAAGACTACTTGGTAGTCTTCCTTGGTTTTGTGGAGATCTTTGGAGAGAGCATTCATTACATGCTGCCATTTGGCCTCAATCTTATTTGTTTGAGCCACTACATAGGTAGCAGCTTTGTCACAAAACTCCATGCATTTCTTGTTTTCAGCCTTCATGGATCCATAAAGTTTGGCCAGGTGTTCCAGACGGAACATAGACTGCAAGGGAAGTGAAACAAAGAGTTAGTTGATAAAATAATAATAATGGGAAGAGAATGGAGAAGAACACAGTTTTTGGAAGCATACCTCAGAAAGATTATTGAAGATGGGAAGAAGGTGGCCTCTGACAGATTCCTTGAGTGACTCCTTGTACTCAAGTTCTCCACAGCTTAAGATCTCCCTAATCAACCCCCTTTTGTAGTTGGAGTTTAATTTTTTGCTGGTTGAAGGGAGATCCTCTTCGTCATCAAGGAAGTTGGGGGATTCAACCTCATCTGTTATGGGAACCGGTAAAACTATGGCATTAGAGTTCCTGGGAGAGTTAATGGTATCTGAAAATGAGCGTATAGTTTGACAAAATCTGTG
Source organism: Suaeda aralocaspica (assembly GCA_016808085.1). NCBI lineage: Eukaryota > Viridiplantae > Streptophyta > Magnoliopsida > Caryophyllales > Amaranthaceae > Suaeda > Suaeda aralocaspica. The sequence continues at coordinate 1,214,390 of PYUH01000060.1, read as the reverse complement.
ACTAAACTTACCCCCAGAAGCTCTAGCTTGAGCCTTAACACTTTCAGGAATGTTTCTCTCAACATATTTGGAGAGTCGAATGACAGGATCCTCATCAGGAGGAGAAGAAGGAGGTTCAGAAGCGCCAGCTGATTGGGAAGCAGGCATTGTGTTGAGGGAAGTGGCAGAAATGCTTTCCTTTTGGAGAATGGTTAAGGCAGTCAAAGGATCAACCAACTCATTGTCACTCTCCAAGGGGTTATCTTGTTCAGTTGGAGGAGTTCTGTTCCTCACCCCGATCATGAAATCACTCTCCCCAATCATAAAGGCACTCTTCCCAAAAAGGGAGGAAGTGTGGGGACTTGACTCAGTAAGCTCAATAGGAGCAGCAACAACTTTGGAGGAAGCACTCTTTATCCTGCTCTTCTTTAAGCTTGTATCTTGTGCCTCAGGTGCTTCCTCCTTCTTCCTCTTGTGGGAGGGTTTTGGCTTCCTCCCAGAAGGTTTGTAGGTCTCCTGGAAAATATAAGTGTTAGAAAAGTACAAAGGAATATTCAACAGATCCTACTAAGATGAATAAATTTCAGAGCAAAATCAATAACTTCCCTCTTTGTGTACATCCTAGTTTGCCGACTTGAACGTACATTGACACAAAGTGGGGAAGCCACTGCTTACAACTTCCTAGGTGGAGACATCAAAAAAAACTTCCTCTCTTGTGCCTCCCCAAGTTCAACTTGCAACTTCCAAAGCCTAAGCTTCCTAGTTTGTCGAGTTGAACCTAGAATGACACAAAAGAGGGAAGTTAAACTTACCTAACCACACTTCTTAAGGTGAAGTCATGAATTAATACTTCCTAAAGGGAAGTGTCATATTAAATCTTCCTAAGGGGAAGCAATGAATTAATACTTCCTAAGGGGAAGTGTCATATTAAATCTTCCAAAGGGGAAGTAATGAATTAACACTTCCTAAATGGAAGTGTTAAATTAAATCTTCCTAAGGAGAAGTAATGAATTGATACTTCCTAAAAGGAAGTGTCATATTTAATTTTCCCAAGGGGAAGTATGATCTTAAAGCTTCCTTAGGGGAAGTAAAAGGACTTCCCCTCCTTGTGCCGTTCTACGTTCAACTCGGCAAACAAGGAAGTCAAAGACTTCCCACTTTTTCAAGTTGAACGCACATGGACATAAAGGAGGGAAGTCTAAAAAATTCTAACTTCCTAAGGAAAGAGACTTCCTATGAAAGGAAGTCTAAACATACTTTTTAAGGGGAAGTATGAACTTAAAGCTTCCTAAGGGGAAGTAAAAGGACTTCCCCTCCTTGTGCCGTTCTATGTTCAACCCGGCAAACAAGGAAGTCAAAGACTTCCCAATTTGCCGAGTTAAACACACATGGACACAAAGGAGGGAAGTCTAAAAAATTCTAACTTCCTATGGAAGGAAGTCTAAACATACTTCCTAAGGGGAAGTATGTCCTTAAATGCTTCCTAAGGGGAAGTAAAGGGGACTTCCCCTCCTTATGCCATTGTACGTTCAACCCGGCAAACAAGGAAGTCAAAGACTTCCCACTTTGCCGAGTTGAACGCACATGGACACAAAGGAGGGAAGTCTAAAAAAATTCTAACTTCCTAAGGGAAGAGACTTCCTATGAAAGGAAGTCTAAACATACTTCCTAAGGGGAAGTATGATCTTAAAGCTTCCTATGGGGAAGTAAAAAGACTTCCCCTCCTTGTGCCATTCTACGTTCAACCCGGCAAACAAGGAAGTCAAAGACTTCCCACTTTGCCGAGTTGAACGCACATGGACACAAAGAGGAGAACTCTAAAGTCATTCTAAATTCCTAAGGGGAAGAGACTTCCTATGAAGGGAAGTCTAAATATACTTCCTAAGGGGAAGTATGATCCTAAAACTTCCTACGGGGAAGTCTGAAATATTTTAGCTTCCTACGAGGGAGGAACTTCCTATAAAAGGAAGTCTACACATACTTCCTAAGTAAAAGTAAAGTTTTAAACTTCCTAAGGAGAGGGAAGACTTGTAACTATTATACAACTTCCCTACATAGTGCCCACCTGCGTTCAAGTCGGCAAAGTGGGAAGTCACTAAGTAGGGAAGTCCCTAATAACGTTTCTAAGAGGAAGTGTTTAAGTACCCAACTTCCCCATTTAGTGCCCGCTTGCGTTCAAGCCGGCAAAATGGGAAGACTCTAAGTGAGGAAGTCTGTCCATATGATTGATAAGTAAAAAAATAAAATAATAATGCAAGTCTTAAGTTTTGAAAAGATGTAACAGTTAAATACCTAAGTCTTCCCCTTCTTCGAGGAAGTGTCCTCCCCCAGCTTTTGAGATACTTGTTTCCAGAAGTCCATTTGGTTCATGCTTCCTTTTTTGAATGAAGGGAGGTTAGCAAGAGCTTCTTCTGCAGAAAGAAAAGACACTTGGTTAGATAAGTGGAGAAAAGGAACATAGGTTCAGTGTTAAATAATAAAGCAAAAATTACCCTGGTTATACTCATCCCCATAAATTACACCAGCAGCAACAAGGAAGTTGCGATCTAAGAAGAACTCGCTAAAGGGGATCCAGTTGAAGGGAACTGTCAGAAATTGCTTCTTGATCTCCACTGTGGTAGATCTGAAATATTCTAAGTTTTGTTGCTCAGAATCACTCAATCTAGGAAGCTCAAAGGATCTTCCTAGGCACTTTGGAAAAGGATTCCAATTTTTCAACACTTTACAAGTTTTTTGTCATGGGACTTCACAAACACAAAATGGTTCCTCCAGTTGGGAACCTTGTTGGCCTTTTCCACACAAGTGAGGAACCCCTCACCATTTTTCAGGTAGAACCACCCACGTTTGCAGTGGGAGGCTTTTGACAGATGGTGAAGATGAAGGAAGACCTTAGAAGAAGCTTTCACTCCTCTAAGGCCACAAGAAGTCACATAAAACATTATGTGAACCCGAGAATTGGGAGTAAGTTGACATAGGCCAATGTCATATTTTTTGAAGTGATTAAAAATGAATAAGGAAGTGGGGAACCTAAGCCCTAAGTCAATAACTTCAGTATAAACAGGGAAGCAGTCTTCAGGGGCATCCAAAATAGTATCCCCCTTGTTAGGGATGATCAGTTCAAAATACTCATTATTAAAAATCAAGTCACTACTCAGTTTATCTTTATTTACACCATCTACATATTCATCAGAGATGACTACATCATCAGCACCAGGATAGGCACCTCTCTTCTTCCTAGGCTTGGAAGTGGTAGCCTCAGAAGCCTCTCTCTTCCTAGTAGGAATCTCCCTTACTTCCTCCTCAGGAGCTTCCTGTACAGCTTCAGCATCCTCTCTTCCCTCAACCAGGGGAGTAGGATCTTGCTGATCAAGAGGATTCACATCTGAAACTTCAGATGCTGGAACTCTCAAAGTGGCAGTTTCTCTATAGGCAGTTTGTTTAGTTCTTGCCATTGCAACTTCCTGCACAGGAAGAGAAGGAAGTAGGAAAGACCCAGACAAAGAGAAGATTGAGTTCCAACAGAAGAAGTAGTATGAGGAGAAGGAAGTAATTTAATAGAGTTCTCATTATTATTTGGGAAGAAGAGGATGAATAAGCCATTGATAGATTCAAAGGAAAATAAAGACAAAGAAGTAAAAGAAAAACAAGAAAGAAAAAGAATTCAGATAAATACCTGAAAAAGAGAAGAAAACTAGGATCTACTGTTCACATCGGAAACCACCCCACCAACTTGCCGGAAATCGCACCACAGGTTGCCGGAAATCGCCTCTGAAGTTTCTTGGGAGCTTGAGAGGATTCTTGGGAACTTTTAGAGAGAGAAAGTGAAGTAAAATGATTGAAAATGATTGTTTCATAATCATTTTCAATCATCATATATATATATAGAAATTTGAAGGAGTATAAAAGTAAATTCCCCCTTCAAATTTGAATTCCCCCCCCCCCCTAAAAAAACCAAAGGGGGTGGTTGAGGCATTAATAACTGCTAAGGAAGGTTACAAAATTACTTCCGAAAGGGAAAGAGACGTCAGTTGGGGCATGGATTATGGATCCGAACACCCAACTGATGGGCAAATGATGTGGCACGCCATATCATGCCACGTGTCAGCATAATACTGGGCCACGTGCCCCATTATTCATGCTAATTGCCAAATGATATTCAGTTTACGGACTGCATGGACGACTACGTGTCGCCCTTGGGATCGTGCCACGTGTTCGAAGAGACTACTCTATGCTATGGGCCAAAGGCCAAAGGTTAGAAAGGCCCAACAAGGGCTCATAAAGGCACAAGCCGATCACCAAGGGACAAGTGTCCCAAAACCCTAGGTCACCCTTGGTGATCTTGCCTATAAATACCCCATGGGGGCATCCAATCTTCATTCATTCTTACATCATACTAAGAGAATTTCTCTCACTAGTTTCCCTCTCTAGATTACCAAGTTGTTAAGTATTGTTAATTTGCCTTAATCCTCATACAAATACTTACTTAAGCATCGGAGGGGGAAAAAATCCTACAAGGATTTTATTCCCTTGTTTTGCAGGAATCGAGGTCCGAGCCATCAGGAAGTGAACAAGCCAACACCTGTCCGTCCAAAGTATAGCTCTCTAGTTCCCTCTCCACGTATTCCGTTGAAGAGACCCTTCCAGGAACTCTTTCTACATCAGCTTGCACAAATAATAGTGCCGCATAACACTGCCTACATTCCAGTATACCACAAGGTTGGTTTGTTCCCATTTTCCCCCTATTTTTAAAGTTGCTTTATTTTTACTTTTTTGTTCTTAAATTGTATTGTATATTAATTAATTATAGGTTGTGGAAGTTGATGTATGTCACTTTAATTTGTCACATATATGATTTTAACGTATGGTTTAAAAGTCATACTAAATTAATTACTATATAGTGCATATCTAACCTTATGTTTTAGAGTAATAGTGTATAAAAACGAACCCCCATGTTTGAAAGCCACATATATTAAGTAACCTTCTAACTCATGTATTGTCAACCTTATTAATTAACTTGTTTAACCTTATATTCAACATAATGAATCAGAACACTCAACCTTTTATATATATATATATATATATATATATATATGTATGTATGTATGTATTTAAGTAGTTAGCTTTCAAACTAGATATACGCTGTTGACATAATATCTTAATAATGTTGTATTGTCAAATCATGATTACTCAAGGGCTAAATTTACAATTACTCATAAATATAAATTGTCAACTTATATATGAATTCCGAGAGATGTTTTGTTCGTAAACACTTGCATGAGTTCCAGGCTCGGCCCTCTCCCTGTGCAAATAGACCAATTGCACATGGCCCCCAATTTTAAGGGGCCCCAAATTGAAGCCCAACTGCCCAACCCAATTGAATACACAAAAAAAAAAAAAAAAACAAAATTCTTGCACATAACTCAATTACTTCATTACTCCAACAAATTCAATCTTTACATATTCCAATCTACATTTTCATTAATTTCCTACAATTTTTTTTCTGTTCCATATTTCATTCATTACTACTTTCTCATTATATTTCTTATTTTACTCAAATTTTTTTTTTTCAATTACTTCACCTTCCTCTATCATTTTTCAATGGTGGAATCATTTTTCAATTCATCTCTTGATTTTCGTTATCAATCAAACGGTTAAATATTTCATTCTTGATAAATTTTCAAACAATTTCAATTTTTTTTTCAACTTCTACTCAAATTTTATTTTGGGAGGAAAAAAATTACGATCTTTATATTGAACGAATGAACGATGAGATTCGATTGCGAAGTTGTGAATTTCTAATTATCTTGCTGGGAATTTCTAATGGAAGTGGGCTCGTTTATTATCCTAGACGAGGTGAAAATATTGTCTCTTAAGACTCTTTCAATGAATTTTTGTGAAGTATGCTTGATTTGATCTGTAACAGCTTTGGGAAATGCTGGTTTCTTTATATAAAACGCTTATTGATTTTTTAATCGTTGACCTTTGAATTAATAAGTGGATTAAATCTGACTTTTGAATCAGTTGTGTATATAGGCTGTTTTTCTACGGATAGTTCACAGTTTTTCTCATTGTGGTTCACCTTCATATTTTTCATGGTCTATATCATGCGAGTTATAGCAGTCCTGACCTAAGGCGAAGAAGACGATCTTTGGATCTTGGTAGATATTTGTTTTTTTTTGGTGTTAAAGAAGCTGTTTATTTTAGTTCATTTTTATGTTTTTTATAACATCGTAACTACTTTAATGGCTAATTTTGAAAAGAGTATTTGTTGTATTTTTATGGGTATTTGTTAATTTTTGTTGATTAGGTGTAGAAAATGGAGGAAAAGAAGAAGGTGAGTTACTACCGAGTTTTACTAAGTTCAAATTGGACGAGTTAAGGGTAGCAGCTTCAGGTTGTTTCTATCCTTTCTGTTTTTTTGTTAATTAAATTTATAATTCGAAAGTATAATTATGCCTCCTATTAGAAAGTATAATTCTAGATATGAGAAGCGTAAGATGAAGTTGATAAATATGTGATAAAGGAGCCACAAAGTTCTGATGAAAATCGAAATATTGATGAAGTTGATGTGTTTAAATAATGTTTAGTATTATATATTTAAAATTATTTCATTAGGGCCCAATTTTTTAAGATTGGTACAGGGCCCCGGAATTGAACGGGACAACCCTGATTATATGATGATAAAAAGAAAATGATATTAATGATGTAAATGAAATATTTTGCATGACTTTGTCCATAAGATTTTTGAAATTTGAGGAAACAAATATGATTATATATAATTTACAGACTATAATAAATCTATTATCTGCACCTAAATAAAATTCAATTGTAGTATATAATTTCCCGATAAATAATGGTGCTAAAATAAAAGCATTTTATTGCATTTCAAATTTTTCATTGCTTTCTCAAATAATAGTGCCGCATAACACTACCTACATTCCATTATTCCACAAGGTTGGTTTGTCCCCATTTTCCCCCTATTTTTTAAATTAATTTATTTCTACTTTTTTTTTCTTAAATTGTTTTGTATATTAATTAATTATAGGTTGTGCAAGTTGATGTATGTAACACCCTGGATTTTCCTATTTTCCTACTTCTCATTTTTCCGGAAAACATATTAAATTAATAAGAATTATATTTATTAAAACTACTAAATATGGAAAAACCAAAGTATTACCGCCACCGTGATAACGGCTAAGGCAATTATCAAAGTACTACAGCGGAAGTATGAAACCAAAACAATTTAAAACTAAACTTAAAAACAATCTCAAGTTAAAAAACAACCTTAAACTTGTTACACTTCGAAACCATATTAATGGCCCTTTAAAAAAAACCATACCAAAACTAATATTAAAAGTCTTTAGAAATCCAAACATCCAAAATAACTGTTAGTCTTCATAAGCAATTAAAATAAAGTAAAGCTACAAAACACAGCAAGTGCTCTAACTCCATCCCATCATGAAATGACTTATGCCCACTTGTACCTGCAACTTTTCTTTTTCTAGAGAACTAGTCACCACAAGTGGGTCATCGTAGGGCCAAGTCCAAGACAAAGCCATGCAAACAAAACAAACAGTCAGCAAAGACTATGCAGCAACAATAAGAAATAAAACATGCACTCAACTTACCTTTGACAATCTTTTTACCTGTACATGGACTCAATTATTTTAATTATTATATTTAAACTTATGGATCCTGCATCGAACAGGTTTCCTCCTTAAAATCATAGCCCTATTGGCACCAACTTGGGAGCAACTGCAAGAAGGTATTCCTATGTCACATGAAGTGACGGATATCAAGCGCATCATACAATATATTAAAAGGTGTTTCGGACAACGGCGATGCGCCACATAAGCCCCCCCCCCCCAACATTATGCCACATGACAACGTCTCGCCAACTTAGCGCCAGAAAGATAAGTTCTCTCCAACTTTGCGCCACGTATGACTAATTGATACGATATATCCAAAAATTACGAATGAAAGCAACATGAAGTTATTAAGAATTGAACTCGTGACCTTTCAAATGAAATATAAACACACAACCATCAATACGCTTTGTTTTTGTTGATTGGTTGTTCACAATAAAATATAATAAGGTGCTATAATTACATGTACTCATGTAGCTAAAAGTACATGCACGTACAAGTATGTACATCTCTAAGAGGTATAATAAGAGACTATTGCTATCACATTCTCTGATCTCAAGTGTCCGATAACTTTTATTTTCATCCCAAAAAAAGTGAGTGGTTTTTTTTTCCTAAAAAAATTTAACGACAAGCTTATCGTGGAAACATAATCTTTATCAGTTTTACATGAGCCAATTAACTACAAAATGATAATAAAATACTTAATAAAAATTTATGAATAATAAGATATTACCTTTTTCTTTTTTTACTTGCTACATTTACCTTTTCACATTTCCCAATAAACAACTTTAGAAATTATTATCTCGAGTTATATATTTCAATAAATTATAGAAAGTATATATTTCAAAAGTTTACATCGAAACGAATCAATCAAGATCCCATATAACTTTATTTTTCTTTACGTATAAAACACCAAAGTGAATCAAAGTTACACTACGACTGGTGTCGAAAACTCTAATGTAGCAAGTAAAAAGGTACAAAGGGAGTATTTGGTATTTTGAGATCGACCTGGGGCATTGCTCGGGCTAAATCACTAGTTAAAAATAGAAAAGAGTACAACGTCTTGTACTCCAATTAGAAGTCATAGATCACTGTTACATACGACTCCCCCCATCGTTCATACTCAAGGTATATATGTTCCAAGAGTTTTGATGCAAGTCCTCTTACACTTTACGTGATTTAACAGGTTTAACAATGTTATGACTCTCATGCAACTTCACATAAAGGCATGCATCCAATCAAGTAAGCCAATTTAATTATCTTCAACTTAAGGTGATTCCAAATTAAACTTATGTGTGTCCTTTAATTAAACTGAACTTCCTTTACCACACATTAACTGTGAGTGGCTAATAACTTACTTCCTTCTTTACCACACATTAAATTGTGAGTGGCAACATGTCTAAAAATAATTGCTCATAACTTCTTTTAATTATGTGAATAAAAATTCACAACTATCTTTCTTGTTGATTCAGTAACTAACCATCTTAAAAATAACTTTTTCCCTTGATCAATAAATTATTGGTCAAATCAAACTGATCATAATATTCCAATTCAAACTTATAAAAGTTCAACCTTCTATTTAGCATGGAATGCCATCATACTTTAAGAACATGCTACTAATAAACTTGCCATGGACATAAATTCATGATTCAAATAAAGCATACGAGAATTCATGTAACTAAGAATTGTTCAAGCATGCATTCTAACTCTTGTGTTTGTCTTTAGTACTTACGTACCTTGTAAAATAACTGTGCTCCGCCACAACTTCTAGAAGTGGACTAGTTCAAAGTCTCCTACATAAGGAAAAACCGAAACTAAATTAAAACCTTGTTCACCAAATTCTACAACAACTATAACTAACTTCTGTATTGGAAACTTTGTCCAAAACTTCCTTATATGGTCTCTATTCAATTCCATACTACACTTTAATTATTCTATTGCAACACAACTTAGTTTTCGAGACTTATTTACGCTTTATAAAACCTTAGTATAATTTTTATGCCACTTTAGAAAAGTGGACGGCAATATGAAATTATCAAAACTCCTTGAAAAACTTCAAAAACCACATAAATCAATCATACAATGTATTACTTAATTTATATGATCAATTTATGCTAATTACATACCTAAAAGCCAAATTATTAAATTTATAAATTCTGGACAACATGGTAAACATGCTTAAAACCACTTTTAGACTTCATAAAACATACTCAAAATTATATATATCAATATAGAATTGACGTGTGATCATACTAGTACAATTTGGACACTTAAAACCTAATTTAACTTGTTTTCATAAAAATTTCAGATTTGTTTCCTAACTTTAAAGTCATGAAAACCTATAAAAACGTCATAATTTCATGCAAAAACACTTCTACAATCTACTAACATATTTATGAAATCAATCTAGGCTTTAGAACAATTTTTCATATGCCAAAACATGTTTATAATATTTATTCAACTCAAATTCATGATTATAAAATTTGGACAGCTTTATAAATTAAGCTTAAAATCTGTAAAAATCAATCTAAACTTAATAACATCATCATAAATTCACCCAACAATAATTTATGATCATATTATCAAAGTTTAGAACATAAAAACTCACAAAATCATAACTTCATAATTTTTTCAAACCCTAATATATAATTTCATGAACAACAAAATTAATTCATGCCTTTAAACAATTCATACTAATATATATATATATATATATATATCAAAACATGATTAAACTTATAAAAACATGATTAAACATAATTATGAACATGAATTTGCAAGATTGAATCAAAAGAAAGAAGTAGAATTTTTTTTAATAAACATTTCGAAAATATACCAAAACCTGGGAGGAGGTGTAGCGGTGGTGGCGCGGCTGCTGAGGTGAAGTGGTGGGGTCTGGTGATGGCACGGGTCCTGAGGCAAACCCCAAAACCTTTTTTGTTCTTCTTCCGATTTTCTGAACATAAGTTTTTTTTTTCTCTCTCTAAATTTTTTGAAAACACAAATAACTACTTTCAACCAAAACTTGTTATTTATTTTATTTATTTTACTACTACTAATTCTTTTTATTTAATATGCCCATTGACATATTTATTACTTTTTTTCCAATAGAAATATTAAAATTAAACGAATAAATTTATATAAAAATAATAAAATTATCCGAATAAGATACAAAAATACTTTCTCAAAATACGTGAAAATGTGGGGTATTACAATGTATGTCATCTTAATTTGTCACATATATGATTTAATAAAAGTATGGTATGAAAGTCATACTAAATTAACTACTATATAGTGAGTATCTAACCTTATGTTTGAAAGCCATAGTGTATAAGAATGAACCCTCATGTTTGAAAGCCACATATCTTAAGTAACCTTATTACTCGTGTATTGTCAACCTTGTTAATTAACTTGTTTAACCTTATATTCAACATAATGAATCAGAACACTCAACCTTATATATATATATATTTAAGTAGTCAGCTTTCAAACTAGATATATGCTCTAGACATAATATCCTAATAATGTTGTATTGTCACATTCTGATTTTTCAAGTGCTAAATTTACAATTACTCTTAAGTATAAATAGTCAGCTTATATATGATTTCCGAGACATATTTTGTTAGTAAACACTTGCATGAGTTCCATGCCCGGCCTCTCCTGGTGAAAACAGACAAATTGTACAAGGCCCCCAATTTTATGGGGCCCCAAATTGAAGCCCAATTGCCCAACCTCATTGAATACAAAAAAAAAAAAAAAGAAGCAAAATTCAAGCACATAACTCAATTACTCTAACAAATTCAATATTTTCATATTCCAATCTAAGTTTTCATTAATTTCCTCAATTTCCTTCATTTTTTTTTCTATTCCATATTTCATTCATTACTAATTTCTCATTAACTTTCGTATTTTACTCAATTTTTTTTTTTTGTAATTACTTCACCTTCCTCTATCATTTTTCAATGGTGGAATCAATTTTTCATTTATCTCTTGATTTTTGTTTTCAATCAAATGGTTAAATTTTTCATTCTTTATAAATTTTCAAACAATTTCATTTTTTTTCAACTTCTACTCAATTTTTATTTTGAGAGGAAAAAAAAATTACTAAATTAAACTTTATGTATTGATTGTTGTATTTAAGCAACTGAGCAAGATAGAAACTTATCCCGGCTACATCAATTTCTAAGCCGCCCATGGTACTTAGGTCGGAGAAACTTCACATCTAACGGCTATTATACCGCAAAGTGTTGGAGCACACTCCTTAGTTGTAGGGCCTTTTTGACTGACCATGACTGGCCGTAGTTTGACTGCATTATTTTGTTATTATTGCTTCCTTTTTGTTTTGTATAGTTGCTTGTTTTGCTTTTTAATGTTTTGTGCATTTTTAGATTTTCTGAGATTTTCATATCTTTTCAATCACAATATTTTATTAGCTAACTAAATTAAATGATTACATAAAATATTTTCCATAATTTTAAATTATATTCTTTGATATCATTTGATTGCTTGGAAGATTTTTTTTATACACCAATATATTTGATTTAGTTAATAAAATATTTCAAAAAATATTATTAATTAAGTCCTTGGTCTTCTTAGGATTTGATTAATAGATTATTTGATTAAATAGAAACTAACTTATACATTTAACATTTATTAGGAAATTCAAATAACATTAACGATTTCAAAAATACTTTACCTTTTCGAGATTTTTAATATAATTCGAATCTTTTGGAAGTTTACTAATTAATTGCTTTCATTTAGAATTTTATTACTCCCTCCGTTCCCTATTTTTCTTTACATATCTTGTTTCTCTATGTTCCATATTTTTCTTTACATTACAACTTTATTAGACTTTTAACATTTTTTTTATTAAAATGGACCCCACACACCACCCACTAATAAGCTTCTATTAGTTGCAACTTGTTTCTCTCTCATCAATTATTACCCCAATTTGACCCCACCACCTATTATTATATCATATATCAAAATGAGAGGGTGAATAGTGACCGTCAAGAATAATAGGGAACGGATGGAGTAGTTTAATTTCAAATTTCTAATAAATCTAACTATCTCACTTTCCCTTGTATTATTTTCAAAAAATCAAACACTTTGAATTAAAAATTAAAAAAAAAAAAAACTCAAGAAACTAAAAAATCATCAAGGTTAATCATGAAATTTATACATTTTTTTATTTTATTATTTTTTCGTATGAGCTTCCCATCAATTAACCTTGATTGTTATAACTCTAAGTGTTGAGTCTTGTTTCTTTTTTCTTCTATCTTTTTTTGTCTTCCCTCATCATCTCTTTGTAAGGATCCGATAATGATAATCTAAAGTTTACTAATTGCTTGACAATGCACTATTTTGATCAATGCTTTTTAATAACTCACATATAAATAACATCATCACCAATCATTCAAAAGTTCAGTTTAATAATAGGCCCATTTAGGCCTAAATAATATATATATGGGCAACATGGACATGAATCCAAACCCATTAAATACAAATTTAATGATAACTTAGCGATAAATCAATAGAAACTTGCAGCTTAACTAACTCTACATCGCTACATAAATAGCGCAACTCTTCTAATTGCGCTACACTGTTAGTTTCACAAGTTTAATACCGCTACCTTGCTAGCGCTACTTCTTTTGTCACGCTACAGAGCTAGCACTAGAACTTTTTTTGCGCTAAAAAGTCATGTATTTGAATAATTTTGATGAATATTTAGTATTTATTTGAAATTACTTATACACGATTAAATCATAATTAACCCCAACTAAAAGGGTTTTATGTTATTTTAGAACCCGTTATGGTTCAATAAAAAACCCACTTTGGTGTTTTTCAACATTTTATCTATTAACACATACTAAATGGACACATTCTTTTAAGTGCAATCATTATAATAGGAAATTGCAAGGGTTGCTACATATTATTAGCATACAAAATGATGAAAAAATGCCTAATGTACACAAAAGAAAATATGTTTGCTTTAGAAAGTGATAATATGTGCTATATTGGCTACTATCTTCTTTTCTAAACACTCCATCCCACTTTTGCATCAAGCACATCATTCTAAGTGTTTAAATTATGAGCCTATGGTTCAACCTACTTCGAAATGTTTAATTTAGAATCTATTATCAATAGACCCAAGGTTTGTATATAGTTTGGACTGAAATATAATGAAGTTTCAATCAATTATGGTTATTATTTAAAGTTCTTCAAATGCAAGCTCAAGAAAATCCGAAGAACAGTATTCAAGACGATGTAGACTTATACATACAAGAAACATGATTTGGGCCAAAACTAGAACTCCATTCACTTCCCTAGTTTAATTTCTCTCTTTTATTTTCTTTTCTTCTTCTTTCATAGTAGAGTTTGAGACTTATGCAGCCAAGTATCATTTATGTACTAATCTCGACTATTAATAAAATGAAATTCATTTCATCTTCAAATTGTACATTCTCTCTCTACTCATCATGTCTTGCTTAAAAAATTACAAGTGAATGAACTCATCATGTTGAGTTAATCAACATGCCAATGAAGAGCAAGTTAAAGCATAATTGCCATAATATATACTACGTTGTTCATATCAAATGCATCCTCAATTTCACACATCCACACCTTGAACAACTTACTCTACATTTTACATCCTTTAAATTAAATGTGTCAATTCCTTAATTAAGTTATTAAAGCAAAGTGGTTCAAATAAATTCTCTTTTGGGAAACAAACTTTACTTTATTAACCATAGACCCAATTATCACGAGCCTAAAAGTTCAATTAAGGCTCAATTTAAGTCTTAAAAATTGCGGGCTCACTCCAAGTCCACTTAGTTTTTATTTAAAGATGTAATACACCAACATAAGAGGCACATTTGAAACCCTAAAAATGTCTCCCTTATCTTGAATAACCTACATTATGATCCAATTTCTTGGTAGCCCGTTTGTGCCTAAACACATAGCTTGTTTCTTTCAACTTACATCAAACTTAGCATGGGGATGGAAAAGCTACGAGTAGGGGTGTACACGGTCCAGTCTGGTGCGGCCTGAGGTCCAGACCAGACCAGACAAGACCGCAAAATTGCGGTCTAGATGTTTTCCAGACCAGACCAGACTGTATTTTAGACCAGACCAGACTAGACCGCAATTTTTTAAACAGCCGCAAATCCTGAAAAATTTTATGAAGCATAACTTTATAAGAACGAAATGCTAATACACAACAAACGATAAATTTACCTATACAACCAAGAGCAAGTCCACAATAGAAAATGACAATATAACGTCCATCAGTCAATCATAAAATGGAAAACCATACAGAGTTACAAATTTATAAGATTTATGCGGTTTATGGTTTACGGTCTAAAACCGCAAACCATAATTATTTACGGTTTACGGTCTGGTCTGGTCTAAAAAAATAAAAAAGCAGACCAGATCGCAAAAATTACGATCTAGCTTAAAATAAACGAAAATATAAATTTTGGACTACAAACCAAACCAGACCGCAAAAATACGGCTTGGTCTGCGGTTTGGTGCGGTCTAGACCGTTCTATGTGCAGCCCTAGCTACAAGGGCATAAATTAAAAAGCAACTCCATAAAGGAAATATATAATGTTAAAGCAGCTCTGATTTTCAATTTAAACAAATGGAAATGCATGAAAAGTTGTCAACAAGTAAAGTTTTAAGTAATAGAGTTGGTTAAGTCTAAGAACAGGTTTATAGCATAGTTTGGGTTAATTATGGGTATTTGAGCCTTCTTTTCCATTTCTTTCTTACACCCTAAGCTTATCCACGATACAACCCTAAAAAAGCCCTGCTTGAGGTGTAACAAAAATGCAAAAAACTTGTGTCTTTACCTTTAACACATCAATAACTAAGAAACAAGAGCTACGTAAGACCTAATTCCAACTCGAAATGGATACGTATGCAACCTTTCATAAGGTGCGGTCTTAATAATCTTACATCTTAACGACATGTAACATGGGCCCATGAAAAAAAAGGTCCTTTGAAAACAAGACACCTAAGGTCTTAGATACTACTTTATTTTAGGACGCACAATCGTCCTTAAAAGAAAATTGCCTTAATGTCACATAAAGCAAGTCATTTTCTACTACACATATCATTCTTGTTACCTTTTTTTTACACATAGCTTTCTTCATCAAGCTTCTTTCCTTTCTTATGCTCATCATCATCAACTCTTGTATTGTCATATTTTAACTCAAACACTCACATACTTCCTTTACTCGTTCCTTTTTATTCCGCAAAATCATCCGACTTCTTCATATTCTCTTAAAGAATGAATTTTCATAGCTATCTCATACCTATCCATGGCAGCATGAGGCATCACTTTGACTCCATATCATCTTCTCATCACCAAAATCTTTCCTATCTCTTCTAGTTTTGGTCTTCATAAACTTGGCAACTCATCTACTTCAAGCATTATAATCTTGAACACTACAAAACTTGAGCAATCATTTATAAATAATATTGATCTCTTATTTCTCTAAAGAGATTCACATTACTAGTAGGCTGATGTGGCTATCGCACACCTATCAAAAATACCCGGACAACTCTAACTAATGTAGCTAGGGAAGTAGGGATCGAATCCTCAGGGAAGCAATTAAACTCTATTAGTTCTAAAAAGCTAAAACTGTGTAAGGGGCCTTGGTTGAGAATTATAAATTAACTATTGCACTGATTAACTACTAATAAACTACGGGAAATGATGGTGGTTAAAACTAATATTTAAGGTCTAGGGTTACTCGGGTCACCAAGAACAACTAATGGATTCACTAACAAAGAAGGTTCAATCTCACAATTATCGTCAAATTAGGGCTCACTAATTCTCTCGAGCTTAGACTCCCTTGAAACTCATCTAGCGGCTCTCGCTCATGCCTAGACTATCAGTGGTCTTATTGTGGTATTTTTACCTCTCGGCATCAAATTCGACAATTACCAAAATTACTACTAAATCTGCGCACAATTCAATTGTAAACAAACAACCCAATAATAGAAATTTGACTACTAATTGCGAAACCGAAACAAACTAAGTCAATTAGTCCATTAATTATTCAGGGTTTCCCTGAACCTAGAAAACTAACTACTCACTCATGATCATAAAAACTAAAGCAATTATAGAAAACAAAACTAAAGACATGACCATAATTAATGAAGTAATCAACAATTATAAAACTAGAAATAAAACAAGAGATTAGGGCATAAGAGATTAAAGAAACTAAAACTAAAAACATAAACTAAAATTAAACATGAATTAAAGAGAATAGAATTAAGATTGAATTAAAACCTGAATTTGTATTGAATTGAATGATTGAAAGATCCACAATAATCACCTCTTTTTGAGAGAAAACTAAGCTAAAACTAGGGTTCTTGAATAATAAAGTACGTAAATGAAAACCTAGGGAAAATTTCATTAAGTACTAAGTCGAAGTTTGGTGAAAAACGAGCAAAATCACCTAAAATTCACTGTGCCCGGCTGGCCGGCTGTGATGCAACCGAACCGGGCACAGTGCACCTGGACCGGGTGGACTGATCAGGAAGCCTTTGGGCTTCCAGCTTTGCTCGTAACTTCTAAAACTTGACTTCTATGCTTCCCCGGGGCTTCTAAGTTATGTCCTAGCTTCCGTTTAGCTTCTCTAGGTGGTCTAGACTCTTACTAACTTGCCAAGTGCTCGGAATTCAGTGAAAACCGATAGAAAAGCATCAATTCTTGCGATAAACGTTAAAGCAAAGCAACAACACTAAAAGCAACCGAAGTTAGTAGAATAGGCTCAAAAAAGCCTTATTAGAGCCAAAAACCAATATAAATGGGGGCAAATGATGAATATAAAATGAACTTATCAAACTCCCTGATGAGGCTATCGCACACCTATCAAAAATAAACCAAACGACACTAACTAATGTAGCTAGGGAAGTAAGGATCGAATCCTCAGGGAAGCAATTGAACTCTATTAGTTCTAAAAAGCTTAAACCGTACAAAGGGCCTTGGTCGAGAAATGTTGATTAGCTAAGTGACTACTAATTACTACTAATTAATTACGGAAGAGACAAAGATTAAAACCAATAAACTAAGCCTAGGGTCATTCGGGTCACCAAGAACAACTAATGGATTCACTAACAAAGATCGTTCAACCTCACAATTATCGTCAAATTAGGGCTCACTAATTCTCTCGAATTTAGACTCCCTCGAAACTCATCTAGCGGCTCTCGCTCATGCCTAGACTAATTCCGCCTATTATTCAGTGGTCTTATTGTGGTATTTTTACCTCTCGGCATCAAATTCAACAATTACCAAAATTACAACTAAATCTGCGCACAATTCAATTGTAAGCGAAAAACCCAATAATAGGAAATTTACTACTAATTGTGGAATTGAAACAACCTAATTTAATTATTCCATTAATTAATCAAGGTTTCCCTAACCCTAGAAAATCGACTACTCACTCATGATTATGAAAATTAAAGCAAGATTAATTGTAAAATTCATAATTGAATTCATGAAGTAATTGACCAATAAACTAATTAACATCAACAATTAACTAAATTAATTAGACTAAAGAGACTAAAAAGCATAAATTAAACTAAAATAAAGAACAAAAGTAAAAGAATTACCAAATTGAAGAACAAATTGAAGACTTGAATTGAATTGAAATTTATTGTCAAGAACAAAAACCCTAATTCCCAAATTAATTTGAGAGAGAAAAAGTGCTTAATAATAAAACCTAAAAGTCTAATTCTAAATTATGAAAGGCATAAGTTATTTTGCCTAGAAAGTCGTGCCTATTGTACCCAAAGTTGGGCTTACAAAGCCTAAGTACGAAGAAAATAAAAGAAAAATAAAAATTCCGGAAAACTGGCTAATGCGGGCGCATAGGAGGTTTATGCGCCCGCATCAACCTCCCAGAACGCCTTTTCAGCCGAAAACTTCATTAAATGCGGGTGCATAGGTCTTTTATGCGGTCGCATATGGACTTCAGAAACTTAGTTTTCTTTTTCTTCTTATTTCTTCATGATTTCTTCAAGACTTGTTTACATAACTTTTTGGCACGCACTTCCATGCATATATCATTCGTATCCCGTCCAAGCTTTCCGGCTTCGTTCCGAGCCTCAGTTTCCGTGCCTGAAATTACCAAACACACCGAGCATTAGCAACACTTTTCTCAAATGCTCTTCATGCTCATCCTTGCTTCTTGAGTAGACCAAGATATCATCGATGACTACCACGAAAAAACAATCCATATATTCTTGGAAATTCCTATTCATGAGATCCATAAATTTGGCTAGGGCATTAGTGAGTCCAAAAGGCATAACCGTGAACTCATAATGTCCATATCTTGTTCTAAAAGTTGTCTTAGGTATATGTTCCTCGGCTACTCTTAGTTGATGATACCCAGACCTTTAATCGATCATCGAAAAGGTCGTAGCATCTTTTAACTGAGCGAACAAGTCCTCAATCCTAGGCAGAGGATACTTATTCTTAACTGTGACTTTGCTCAGTTCTCGATAATCGATGCATAACTTTAACGTTCCATCCTTCTTCTTCAGAAACAAAACTGTCGCTCCCCACGGCGAAACACTTGGCCTTATATATCCCTTCTCCAATAACTCCTCTAATTGCACCTTAAGTTCTTTCATTTTGGCTAGCGACATCTTATAGGGTGCCTTTGAAATAGCTCCTATTCTTGGCACAAGATCTATTTGAATTCCATCTCCCGTACCGGCAACATTCCTGGAATTTCATCCCGAAAAACATCTTCAAAGTCACTCATATCTTGAATTCCTTCCTCCTCCATGTTCACATCATGCGCATGGCATAAGTAAACAAGATACCCCTTCCTAACATAGCTTTGAAACACTATTGCAGAAACAATCCTAACTCCCGAATTTAAAATGACTCCTTGATACGAATTCCAATTCTCTCGCGGACCTCTAAGCGCTACCTTTTGATTACGACACTTAATCCTATCTTTATATTTACTCAACCAATTCATTCCGAGTATCACAACAAAATATTTTAAATCAAATTGAATAAGATTGGCAGGTAACTCAGTTCCAGCTATATTGACAGGAGTATCTAAGAATAAGGTCTTACAAGACACAATATCTCCCGTAGGCATTGTCACATTTAATTCACAAGTAGCAACAAATTCCATCTTATACTTATTCGCAAAAGAAGTTGCAAATGAGATGCTCCGATATCAAACAATTGATATGAAGGTTTAGAGTTGACAAGAAAAGTACCCATCACCATGTTGCCATTGTTGTCTGCTACATTCGGGTTCATCGAAACTAAAGAGCTCTAAAATTGCCAAAACGAGCATAACAACCGCAAATGATAAAATCAAACTAAAGAGCTCTAAAATTGCCGGAAATCAATCAAACTTGGTGAAACACTTCAAATTAGCTAAAGAACACCAAATGAGCTAAAATAAAGCCAGAATAACAACCACTAGGCATAAAACTGGCCCGAAACAAGGGGGAAAAACACAATAAAAACCGCACATATCAAATTCCCCCAAGCCAAGCCTTTGCTCGTCCCGAGCAAAGATAACGAAATGACTTTCACCGCATAAAAACATATGCATCACAACTCAAGGATCCTTCCGAGTTTACTAAGATCAAAGCAAGTCAAATGCTACACATTCCTAAGCAAAAGTCAAACAAAGCCAACCAAGCAAGTTTAATGAATTGATGACTAGAATAGCTCATGGGTTGTCACTCCATTCAATTGAGCATCTAACAATGTAGCTCACCCTCACCACCCAACCATAAGAAAATGGAATGCAAATGCAATAGTGTTTGAATGCAAGTTTTGAGGAGCCCAAATCCACATCTCACACCTCATGCAAGTGTTTAAAGGTATACACTCAATCCTAAAGTCGACTCGAAATGCAATTAATACTCTACGACCTTGCCAAAAGACTCTTCCACAATCAACCAAAGCATGCACATGAAGATCAAAGAGGACTTTATAAGCTTGTAACGTAAGGCTAGGGTGAAGGGTAAGATAAATTTGGGATAATGTGGCTGAAAATGCGAGGTATACGCATAAAACATCGGAGACTCACCAACACACCATTCAATAATATCAATGTCTCCCATCATCCTATTCCAATCGAATTAAACCAAACTTTTCAATTTTCATTCACTTCACACCTTTATCTTCATTTGAAGCACAAATATAAACCAAATTCAAGCTTTGCATTCATCTACTTCAATTTCAACTTGTTTTTCTCTTTTTTTTTTTCAATTCTTTTTTTCTTTTTTTTTTTCTTTCAATTTCATTGCTCTTTTTTTCTTCTTTTTTTTCATATCACTTCAGTTTCACGACTCTTAGTAGTTAGCCATTAAGACCAAACCATCACACGTACATAACTGGACTCCAAATCACAGTTATAAACCAACACATTGTGTTTTAAAACACAATTCCTGTCATTGGTACGCAGAGCCTTAATGTGAAACTTATAGAACCTCCTGTACATCAAAATTTCACAATTTCACGTAATCCTCCGAATACACCATCACAACAATCAACAACCACAACAAACCACAATGCGACTCCCCCAAGCCAAGCTTGGGCATACAATATGTTATCAAACACCAAAGCCAAAAAGGGTTGTAATGCGGTTAAATTTTGTGAGGGATAGAGGCTTAAGAAAACACAGGATCAAGGAGAAAAATGTTCAGCATGAAAATCCTAATAATGTGTCTGAAAGCTCTAACAACAATTGAATGCCTCTTATCATGCGCAACATGCAACAAAACCTCAATTAAAAGTTACTAAAGTCCAGAGGCAAACCCAAGATCATAAATGCACCAGGAAACTAAGCACACACGAAAAGAATACAATTTAATGTAGCCTATAAGATCAAAAGTGGTTGAAATCCTCCTGCTAACACAGTTCAAGTCCAAGACCCAAGCAAGGTTAGACAGAGTTGACAAATACAAGGAATGCTAGCAATTTAAGACTAAGTCATGTCCGGCAAATCACATAAGTAAACTCATCCAAATACAAGAATCATGAAGTTTCAGAAAATTTAAGCAAATGGGTAAATGAAGAGTCAAATCAACGAAGAATCGGGACGAGCAGCTAGCCAATCACAATAAGAATTCTCTTTTTAAAGCTGACTACATTAAACTAGGAAAGCTGTACAATTTTTTTGGTTACATGTAAACTCCCGGCCTTAAGGGACGGTACAAACCATGTAACGGTCCTACAAAAGCAGTAATAACTACACTAGAAAGCAGAAAAAAAAAACTTAAGGCTAAACAGCTATCCCCAAAGCATACAAGTACAAGCAAAAGGAGAACGGAGTTTAGGAACATCTGACCCAATGTAAATCAACCAAAACCGTAAATCCAATATCAGAAGTCCTAGTCCTGCTCCGAATGTCATATCTGCAAAGGAAAAAAAAAACCAAAACCAAGTCCAAAAAGAAAAATAAAAGGAAATAAAAAAAACAACTGTTTACAACTAATTACACCTAAACAAGAGTAACTAATCACCCCCCAAGCCAAACATTGTCTCGTCCCAGGATACATAATCAATAAAAATGGGGAGGGGAATAGAAGCTGCAGACCGTCCTACTGCTGCCCGGGCCCGCCATAGGGTGGAAACTGGGAGTAGTAGTGGTGGAGTGGGTAGGAGGTGGGGTCCACTTTGGGGTCGTACTGGGGTGGCCAGTTAGGGTGGTTGGGAAATGGTTGCACGTGGCCCTGGTCGACATGGTGCATGTGCTCTCTCCACTGGACCCGCTGTAGGTGATCCACATCGGTTCGGAGACCGCGGACACTATCATCTAATTTGTCAAACCGATGTCCGTATTGCTCGAACCGCTGGTCGATCTGATCGAACCGCTGAGTGTTGTAGGCATGCATTTCATCCAATCGGTTCATCAGTGGGGTCATGTCAAAGGCTCCCTGGGGAGGTGGGAGTGGCGGAGCTGGGTGTTGAGGAATGTCCTCCTGAGGGACACCCCCCGCCGGCTGCATTACTTGGGCCATTCTAAGGGCCCTCTTCTCGGCATCCGTCCTCTCGACCAGTGAGATAGGGTCTGAGGGGATCCTCCAGGGGTTCACGCCTTCGGGGTGGTCAAGGTAGTGGGTGGAGGTGAAGGCATTGGGAAGGTAGCACCAAGATAGTTCTCGGACATTCCATACCAAGCGTTCCTGCCGGCCCCTGGTGTATGTTCTGCAGAACCCGGCAGTCCGCAAGGAGGGAATGTCCATCAGTGGGATTTCTTCAATGGGGTGCAACCCTTCCAAGTTCTCTCGATGGCCCAACTGGTAGGCCAGCCAGGTAATCATGCCTCCACAGTAAATGACCCCCGTGTTTGTGGCACCTTCAGCTATTTCAGCAAATCTACGGGCAAGGAAGAACCCGTAGTTGTAGTCTCGGCCTCGTAGATGGGATCCCTCAATAGCTAACCACAGTAGTCTGAGCTCATCTGGATAGACTTGCCCCAACTCTCCTCGGGAAAATAGGCAATAGACAACGAAGCGGTGGAAGTACCGGAGGGCTGCATGCTGAACCTTCGAAGTCTTACTGGTGGATGAGGCATAGGGGGTGGTACCGTCAGTGATACGGAGCCACCAGGAGGCTTCCTCGTAGTTGGACCAACCATGCTCGAGAGCTACAGAAACCAAGTTGTCCGGGTCCCAGAAGAAGTGTTCGTTGAACTGTTGCAAGGTGAGCTCATAATGGGTGCTGAAGATTGTGAAACTGACCATCCCCGTTCGGGCTGTTGGGTTACTGGGGTTCCGTACAATAACCCTGAAATGGAAGGTGGAAAGGAACTCTAGAGTGAGTTCCCGGTATGTAGGTGGGGCCATTGGCTCGCCATCTGGTCCTGGCATGGTGACTCCAAGCCATGCACCCCAGCCGATATTATCAGCCATTTGGACCACTTGGTCAGTGATCCCCATCTCATCGCAGGTGCTACGGTCAAAGAATCTGGTGGAGCGGATAGGCCGCTTTTGCAGTCTCTCGAACCGGGCTTGTTGTTGGCGACGGTTTGGTGGTGCGGGGTCGCCAGGACTGGAGCCCGCAGGTTGTTTGCCCCTAGAAGCCGAGGTAGAAGACTCGGTCCTCTGTGATTTCCTCGAAGTTCTGTGAGAGCTCATGGTTCCTGAAAATCGAAAAGGGATACATTAGAACCATAGTGAAATTCGTGACAAAACAACATAACATAGCAAGCTCATGCAGTGAAAAATTCTTCAATTAGACAAATTGAGCGGAAATTTCGGCATGACCCGTCTATTTTATCAATCTAGCCAAAAGCCGTGAGGCTACCAACAATCACCCAAAACCAACATTTTTCAACAAAAATCCAAGATTTCCACACATTTCCAAGGGTTCCAACATAAGTTCAATAAAATCACCATTCTCGTGAAATCAAAAGCGCAACAACTACCAACACCTAAACCTCGATTAATAGTCCAAAGCACCATAGTTCACCAAGTAACTACTACACTCATGGGAGGGAGATATAATCAAACTTTCATGACATTATCAACACAAATTAAGGCAAAAGTTTGGCAAGTCAAGACTACAATATCATCTCAAAAAAAAAAGAGCATTGTTCACAAACTTAGAATAAGAACATGAATTTTACTAAGTTATAAACTTGAGATTGAAATTTAATAACGACTAAACAAGCAATTATTAACATCACACAAGCATAAAATTCAAGAAAATCATACTACAAATTCGTAACTACGAAACCCTATAGTGTGAACGCCATGAAAAATCAAGAAAACTTGTCAAAACTTACTCAAAGTTAGATTTATACCTTAATAGATGAAGATGAATTGGAAGCAAAGTAGAAAAAAACGCCCAAAGAGTCCAAAATTAATAAAAAAAAACGCCCCAAATTTTAGATTTTCGCGCGCCTCTATTAGCCCCAAATTGCAGATTTTTTCGAAAATTGATTGAGGGGTTTTGTTGAGGGAGATGAGAGGATGCTTGTGTTAAAATTTGAGTTGATTTGGAGAAAGATTGAGTGAGATAAGAGAGAAAGAAATTTTTGAAAGTAAGGTTTTAATGGAGGTTGAAGGTTGAAGAAGAATATGTGAGGTGAGAAGTGAGAGAAAGAAAGGATAAAAAGGAATAAAAGAGAGTAAAAAGAAGTAAAAGAAACAAAAAAAGGGAAAAATCGGGCAAACAACGGCCTGCAGAAGATCTTTTGTAGTAGATCGAGGCATATCATCAAATACAATCTCATCAATGACATCGATAACATAACATGATTGTTCCATCATTGGACTCTTAAGAGCAGCATTAAGATTAAAGGTAACTTATCATCCCCTACAGACAAGGTCAAACTACCATTTTTGACATCGATAACAGCACCTGCAGTGTGTAAGAAAGGTCTAACAAGAATGATTGGGATATGAGCATCCTCATCCATATCTAACACAACAAAATCAACAGGAATAAAGAATTTCCCGACTCTCACCGGGACATCCTCTAAAATACCCTTAAGGTATTTCACTGTCCTATCTGCCATCTGCAAGGTAATGTTAGTAACCTTTAAAGCACCCATATCAAGTTTTTTACAAATAGATAGTGGCATAACACTAACACTGGCTCCTAAATCACATAATGCTTTGTCAATAAACAGGGGGCCAATGTTACAGGGAATAGAAAAACTTCCTGGGTCCTTTAGTTTCGGTGGTGACTTGTTTTGCAATATGGCACTGCACTCCTCCGTGAGTGCTACGGTCTCCACCACACTCAACTCACGTTTCCTGCTCAAGATGTCTTTCAAAAATTTAGTGTAAGTAGGAATTTGAGTTATCAAATCAGTAAATGGAACAGTAACTTGCAGATTCTTAACAATAGCTAAAAATTTACTGAAATGGTTATCGTTCTTACTCCTGGTCACCCTGTTCGGAAAGGGCAACCTAACCTGTGGCTTCGGGATAGTGCCAATCGATGTGTCATCTACCTTCTCCTTAGGTGCTTCAGCCTCCTTATCTGAACTATCTCTAAATCATTAATCACCACATCGCTGGTCTTCTTAGCTCCACCTGAAACATCATAATTAACATCATCAGTAGGCATTTTCGGGCCTTCATAAGCAGCTCCACTCCTCAAGGTAATGACATTGAACTGGTCCCTAGGGAAGTAGGGATCGAATTCCTAGGAAGCATTGAACGCTATTAGTTCTAAAAAGCTTAAACCGTACAAAGGGCCTTGGTCGAGAAATGTTGATTAACTAAGTGACTACTAATTACTACTAATTAATTACTGAAGAGACAAAGATTAAAACCAATAAATGAAGCCTAGGGTCATTAGGGTCACCAAGAACAACTAATGGATTCACTAACAAAGATCGTTCAACCTCACAATTATCGTCAAATTAGGGCTCACTAATTCTCTCGAATTTAGACTCCCTCGAAACTCATCTAGCGGCTCTCGCTCATGCCTAGACTAATTCCGCCTATTATTCAGTGGTCTTATTGTGGTATTTTTACCTCTCGGCATCAAATTCAACAATTACCAAAATTACAACTAAATCTGCGCACAATTCAATTGTAAGCGAAAAACCCAATAATAGGAAATTGACTACTAATTGTGGAATTGAAACAACCTAATTTAATTAGTCCATTAATTAATCAAGGTTTCCCCAACCCTCGAAAATCGACTACTCACTCATGATTATGAAAATTAAAGCAAGCATAATTGTAAAATTCATAATTGAATTCATGAAGTAATTAACCAATAAACTAATTAACATCAACAATTAACTAAATTAATTAGACTAAAGAGACTAAAAAGCATAAATTAAACTAAAATAAAGAACAAAAGTAAAAGAATTACCAAATTGAAGAACAAATTGAAGACTTGAATTGAATTGAAATTTATTGTCAAGAACAAAAACCCTAATTCCCAAATTAATTTGAGAGAGAAAAAGTGCTTAATAATAAAACCTAAATGTCTAATTCTAAATTATGAAAGGCATAAGTTATTTTACCTAGAAAGTCATGCCTATTGTACCCAAAGTTGGGCTTACAAAGCCTAAGTACGAAGAAAATAAAAGAAAAATAAAAATTCCGGAAAACTGGCTGATACGGGCGCATAGGAGATTTATGCGCCCGCATCAACCTCCCAGAACGCCTCTTCAGCAGAAAACTTCATTAAATGCGGGTGCATAGGTCTTTTATGCGGCCGCATATGGACTTCAGAAACTTAGTTTTCTTTTTCTTCTTATTTCTTCATGACTTCTTCAAGACTTGTTTACATAACTTTTTGGCACGCACTTCCATGCATATATTATTCTTATCCCGTCCAAGCTTTCCGGCTTCGTTCCGAGCCTCGGTTTCCGTGCCTGAAATTACAAAGCACACTAAAACCGAGCATAACAACCGCAAATGATAAAATCAAACTAAAGCGCTCTAAAATTGCCGGAAATCAATCAAACTTGGCGAAACACTTCAAATTAGCTAAAGAACACCAAATGAGCTAAAATAAAGCCAGAATAACAACCACTACGCATAAAACTAAACAAGGGGGAAAAACACAATAAAAACCGCACATATCACTCCCCCAAGCCTTTGCTTGTCCTCAAGCAAACAACTAAACAAACAATGACTTCACCCCTTAAACTTTGAAAAACAAATCAACTCAAGCAATTCATAGCATGTAAGTTCCTCAGCCAACCCATCAGAATTCCTTGACCGCCATCCACTTAAATCAAAATCAATAGGCCAACCATGTAAGAAATAGAAGTTGATAACTAGAGTAGCTTACTCGGTGTCACTCCACACATATAATTGAGCATAAACAATGAAGCTCACCCTTAATCCCAAGTAATAATGCAAATGCAAAAAGTGTTTAAATGCAAATTTTGAGAACCCAAACCCACATCTCACACCTCATGCAAGTGTTTAGGGGTAATCACTCAATCCTAAAGCGAAAGTCGACTCGAAATGCAAGTAATACTCACTAGCTTTGGCAATTGACTCACTTCACAAGAACTAAGAACTTGTACATGCCGATCAAAAAGATCTTTATAAGCTTGTAACGTGGCTAGGGTAATGGGTAAGATAAAATTTAGGATAACGTGGTGGTAAATGCGGGTTATACGCATGTAACAATCAAAGAACATAATCAACATCTCCACATTCAACTCCAACATCACACCAATTACTCATAGAATCACATCACACCGTAAAACTTTATACCTCAACAACTCCAAAAAACACAAGCTCTTTCTTTTTCTACATTTATTTTCAATTTTTCTCTTTTTTTTTCTTTTCATTTTTTTCAACTTTCAAAATTTTTTCAAACTTAGATTCAAGACTCTTAATGATATGTCAAAGACAAAATCATCACACATACATAACTAGGCTAATTATAAAATATAACATTTCAATTCTTCATTAAAAACTGGCCTAGACATTGGTATGCAGAGCCTTAATGTGTGACCTATTATTAAACTTTAACAACAACC
This sequence comes from Suaeda aralocaspica, assembly GCA_016808085.1. NCBI lineage: Eukaryota > Viridiplantae > Streptophyta > Magnoliopsida > Caryophyllales > Amaranthaceae > Suaeda > Suaeda aralocaspica. The sequence goes on along the minus strand of PYUH01000060.1, from coordinate 1,186,294 downwards.
AACATTCCATAATTTTCCAACATCTCCAAAACCTCCAACGCATGCACAACAACAACAAAACAACTCCAAAACTGCCCCAAGCCAAGCTTGGGCATATATTAATAAAACAAGGCTAAATAGGGTTGTAATGTGGCTAAAATGCAAATGAAGTATAAAATGCTAAAAATAAGGACCAAGGGAAAATTTCTAAAGGAATGCCTAAAACCTGAAAGCTCCTAAAAGAAATGAATGCCTTTTATCATTCGTGACATGTAACATACCAAAGCCATGCTACTAGAGTCAAAAGCCAAAACACGGACCATACAAGCACCAGGAACTAAGCACACATGGAAAGAAATAAGCATATAATAATGTATGCGGCTTAAATCCTCCCGTTAACACAGTTCAATCCTCTACTCTACACATGGCTATAAATGGCAAGATTAGAAACTGTTTCAAGCTAAGTTAAGTTCAAGTCCAAGTGGGAAATTCCCAAAGCATAGCTCATCACATGCCCAAATCAATTGGAAACATTTTAAATAAAATGCGTGGCACAGGGATGTCATTATTCGTAAAGTTTACATCAGTGCTCATTAATCAACAATTTCAATCAATTCATACAATATAACTACTAACTACTAAAAGCAAAATAAAAATCTAAACTTTGAAAGCAATAAAATTTTTTTGGTCATATGTAAACTCCTACTTCTAATAAGTAGTACAAACCATATGACCATCCTAAGAAAGCAATAAAACTACACTAGAAAGCAATAAAATCTAAACTAAGAAAGTAATCCCCAAGCCGGACTCAGCAATGTCCTCATGCTGAAGGAAGTAAAAAGGAGCCAGCTGCTCCTCAATCTGAGCTCTCCATGAACTCATCTGTGTCAGGACCATCATCATCATCATCATCATCATCATCACTAGCATCACCATCACCATCACCACCATCACCAGCACCTGTATCAGCAGCAGCTCCTCTACTAGACCCCTCTCCTAGGTTAAAAGTATACCAGGAGGGGTGGGGACCAACTGAGGGCATAACACCAGAACATAAAAAATAATCATAGATAGGATATAGCACAGGTGTGATCTTGCTGGAAGGTGTCAAAGCGCTGGACCAATTGTTGTTGCTGTATCTGAAAATTATCAAACTGACTCTACAGCTGACCCATGGCGTATCTCCAAGATTAATCAGTATCGCCCCCTTGAGGGGGTGCATCAGCCGGAGGCTGCTCTAATGGGTGGGAAGAAGAGGGGCAGCTCGACCCACGACGAAGTTAATCCCGCTGACTGGTAGCTGGGGCGTCGTGAGGGTAAACAAGTGGTAGGAGCTAGGTCGCCGGATCGGAAGTGATCCGTGTAATAGCTTGGTTAGGCAAGTCGACATAAGCCTTCTTGTCTGACCCGACAAACAATCTAATCCCAGGGCCCTCAGTGGCACTGATCCAATCACAAGCAGTAATATAATGTAAGTCGAGATATCTACTACCAAGCACTGGCTGACGGTGAGCAACAAAATCAACCCAATAACGCCGAGCTATCACAGTAATTAACCCTCCAAAAACTATATTGTTGACGGTTAGCCTACCATTCCTATCTACCCCAGCAAAGGTCTTGCATTGGGTTTGCAAGTAAACAACAAAGAAGTGGGGAATAAGGATGCGGTAAGGGCAAGTACCACGTAAGAAGTGCTGACCTAACAACGTAATCTCCCTAGTAGTAACTGCATGGGCCTCATGTCGGCCAAAGATAGTCCAACCTAGCAACTTATGAACAATACGGGGGGAGGGTTGATGAATTAAGTTGGTGGAATTATGTTGCCAACTAACTGTTTCTTACCCTGTTAAGGCATTCCAAAGTCCAACATCACTAAATTCGGAAGGGGAATTCTTCCGACCAAGTCCAGCTATATCAAAAATCAACCTAAAATCAACTAAAGACTCATATCGATCGACTCTGAATAGACGAAAAGCAACTCCCTGAGCAGGTCTATGGGAGTTCGACCTATCAACTCTAAAACTTGACATAAATTCATAGGTGATATCCACATAAGTAGCAACATCCAAGTTAAAGAAAAATTCCATACCCATATTTTTAAAACAGTCGCGAGTTTCATCAAGAATTCCAAGAGTATGCAATAAAATATGATCTAAAAATCTAGTAGGAACAATAGGACGAGTTTTAAGCTTCATAAATTTCTCATGTTGTTCAAGTGAAGCAAAACTTACATCGGGGAAATCGGGGTCCCGTGGAATCTCGTTGTTCCTCCTCCTTGAAGTGCCACTTGGTTGAGCTCTTGACCTCTTAGGACCCATTAGTTTAAAATTTGGTTGATTTTTTTGAAAGTTAGGGTTTTGTGGGTGATGATGATTTTGTGGGTTTTTGTGATTTTAATGGTAAGAGGGTGAAAGAGGAAGAAAAATAGAGAAGAATGGTGAAAATGTGAGATGGTTTAATGAAGAAATAAGTGAGATATGAGGAATTAAAGTTTGAGTAAAGGTGGTTTTAATGGTGGAATTGGGGATTTTGTTTTAGAGGATTGGGTAGTAAGAGAAAGTAAAAGGAAGAAGCAGAAGAAAGTGAGGATGAGAGAGAAAGAGGTGTGAGAGAGGAAGGAAATAAGGGGGGGGGGGAGTGTCCGTGCAGTCCGCCCGGCTGGGCTGCAATGTGCCCGGCTCGGGTGCAGCAGGCCCGGCCGGCCGGGCATGGTGACAGGGAGTGTTTTTTCACTAAGTGTTGGAAAACGTGACGCGCGCCCGGTTGACTGAATTTCGCCAGGTTGGTATGCAATGTGCCCGGCTGCCCAAAACTCTCTTCTCATGATTCTCTTGTCGTGCCACCTCTTAGTCTTCTCTTTATAGATTCTGGCATTATCATATGCAGCTAAACAAAATTCATCGAGCTCATTCAATTGAAGAAGTCACTTTTCTCCCACAAGCTTAGCATCCATGTTCAACTCCTTTATTGCCCAATTTGCCTTGTACTCTAGCTCAACCGGAAGATGACATGCTTTACCATAAACTAACCGGAACGGTGAAGTGCCAATTGGAGTTTTGAAAGCCGTCCTGTACGCCCATAGAGCATCGTAGAGCTTGTTAGTCCAATCCTTCCTTGATTTTGCAACCATCTTCTCTAGGATAGCTTTGATTTCTCGGTTTGAAACCTCCACTTGAAATCCCGTTCTGTGGTAGACACCGTACTTCTCCAGCAGCTTATCTAGCCTCTTTTCATGGAAATGCTTTCCCCCATCACTGATGACAGATCTAGGGACACCGAACCTAGGAAAGATGACATGCTTAAACAACCTCAACACAGTGTTAGAATTGCAATGGGGGGTAGCAAGAGCTTCCACCCATTTAGAAACATAATCCACAGCAACTAATAAGAAACGGTTTCCATTAGAGGATGGGAAGGGTCCCATATAGTCAATGCCCCAAACATCGAAAATTTCAACTTCCAACATACCTGTTTGAGGCATTTCGTGCCTTTGTGAAATATTACCGGTTCATTGGCACGAATCAAAAGACATAATAAAGCCTCTAGCATCCTGTAGGATAGTGGGCCAGTAAAAACTCGATTCGAGGACCTTAAATATCGTTTTGGAAGGTCCATTGTGACCTCCATAAGGTGATGAATGGCAATGGTGAAGTACACCATAGACTTCCCATTCTGGAACACATTTTCTGTATAGACCATCTGCACCCACACGAAACAAGTTAGGATCATCCCAAAAGTATCGATTAACATCATGCAATAACTTCTTTTTTTGCTGGTAAGTAAAATCAGTGGGTAAGACACCTCCAACAACATAATTAGCAAAGTCAGCAAACCACGGAGAATTTACACAAACTGCAAATAGATGTTCATCAGGAAAAGAATCATCGATGGGGGTAAAGCTCTCCCCATCATCATACCGTATCCTCGATAAGTGGTCAGCTACCACATTCTCTGCTCCCTTCTTATCACGAATCTCGAGATTGAACTCTTAGAGCAACAAAATCCACCGAATAAGCCTTGGCAGGCTTCCTTCTTCCCAAGTAGATACTTAAGAGTTGCATGGTTAGTGTAAATAATAACTTTCGAACCTACAAGGTAAGCACGAAATTTATCTAATGCATAACAATAGCAAGAAACTCCTTTTCCGTGGTGGCAAAGTTTACTTGAGCTTCATCCAAGGTCTTACTAGCATAGTAAACAACACGTAGGACCTTATCCCTCCTTTGACCTAAAACTGCACCAACTGCAAAATCACTAGCATCACACATTATTGCAAAAGGTAAATTCCAATCGGGAGATTGTATGATAGGTGCCGAAATTAATGCATTTCTTATCATATTAAAAGACTCAAGACATTCATCGGTTAATTTAAACTCAGCATCTTTCAGAAGCAATTAGGTTAGTAGTTTCGCAATTTTAGAAAAGTCTTTAATAAGCCTGCGATAAAAGCCAGCATGGCCCAAGAAACTTCCTATCCCTTTAACATTCACCGGAGGTGGCAATTGCTCAATTACCTGTATTTTCGCCTTATCCACCTCAATACCACGCTCCACCAAATGCCCCAATACCACCCCTTCATTGACCATGAAATGGCATTTTCCCAATTTAAGACCAAATTCACCTGCTCACATCTTCCGAGAACTTTATTCAAGTTAGTCAAATAGGATTCAAAATTAGAACCATAGACACTAAAATCATCCATGAAGACTTCCATAATAGACTCTATGAACTCAGAAAAGATGCTCATCATGCAACGTTGAAAAGCAGCTGGTGCATTACATAAACCAAAAGACATTCTACGATATGCAAAAGTACTATAAGGACATGTAAAGGTGGTTTTCTCTCTATCATCAAGATGAATGGGAATCTGGAAGAAACCCGAATATCCATCAAGGTAACAGAAATAGTTATTCTTAGCTAACCTTTCCGACATTTGATCAATAAAAGGGAGGGGGAAATGATCCTTTTTAGTTGCAACATCCAGTTTTCTATAATCAATACATATTCTCTATCCTGTAACAACTCTTGTAGGAACCAATTCATTCTTATCATTACGAACAACAGTTGTTCCCCCCTTCTTAGGGACTACCTGTACGGGACTTACCCACTGGGAATCAGGCACCGAGTAAATGATACCTACATCTAGAAGTTTAAGAACTTCTTTCTTCACCACCTCCTGCATGTTAGGATTCAAACGACGTTGACCCTATATACAAGGCTTATGACCCTCCTCTAAATGAATTCTATGCAGACAAAAAACAGGACTGATACCAGTTAAATCATCAATAGTATAACCAATAGCCTTCTTATGAGACTTAAGCACAGACAAATGCTTATCAAGTTGACTATCAGTAAGAGAAGCACTAACAATGACCGAATACAACTCCTTATCATCTAGAAAAACATATTTCAAGTTAAAGGGGAGGAGTTTCATCTCAGGTTGGGTTACCTCCTTGACAGAACAATCCTCTTCAGGTAATTCAACAAATCTCCAACTCTCCTCCGGATTCAATTCCTCACCAGTAAGATCCTGGACCAAACTATCGGCATCGGCTGTACCTTCATCTGCACAAACATCAAGACAAACAACGACCTCCAGAATATCCTTTGTAGTGGATCGAGGCATATCATCAATAACAATCTCATCAATGACATCAATAGCATAGCATGACTGTTCCATCATAGGACTCTTACGAGCAACATTAAGGTTAAATGTGACTTTATCATCCCCTACAGAAAGAGTCAAACTACTGCTTTTGACATCAATAATAGCACCTGCTGTGTATAAGAATGGTATACCAAGTATAATCAGAATATGAGCATCCTCATCCATCTAACACAACAAAATTAACAGGAAAAAAGAATTTCCCGACTCTCATTAGGACATCCTCTAAAATATCCTTTGGGTACTTCACTGTCCTATCTGCCATCTGCAAAATAATGTTAGTAACCTTGAAAACACCCATATCAAGCTTTTTGCAAATAGACAAAGGCATGACACTAACACTAGCACCTAATTCACATAAAGCTTTATCAATAAAAAGTGGGTCGATGTTACAAGGAATAGAAAAACTTCCCGGGTCCTTCAGCTTAGGTGGGGACTTGTTTTGCAATATGGCACTGCACTCCTCCGTAAGTGCTACGGTCTCCACCACATTCAACTCAAGTTTCTCGCTCAAAATATCTTTCAAGAACTTAGTGTAAGTAGGAATTTGAGTTTTCAAATCAGTAAAAGGAACAGTAACCTGCAAATTCTTCAAAATAGCTAAAAATTTACTGAAATGATTATCATTCTTACTCCTGGTCACCCTGTTCGGAAAGGGAACCCTAACCTGTCGCCTCGGGATCGTATCAATCGATGTGTCATCTACCTTCTCCTTAGGGGCTTCAGCTCCTTATTTAAATTGTCTCTACCTCTAAATCTTCAATCACCACATCATTGGTCTTCTCAGCTCCACCTGCAAAATCAGAATTAACATCATTAGTAGGCATTTTCGGACCCTCATAAGCAGTTCCACTCCTCAAAGTAATGGCATTGACATGGCCCCTTGTGTGATTCTGCGGTGCCTGTGATAGTGGAGATGTAGGTTGTTATGGAAGGTAGCCTGTAGGGGTGTTAATGATGCGAGTCGAGCTCGAATAAATATTTTACAATTTTAAGAAATTTAGAACAATTTTTTATTGTTTAAATAACTAAACAATTTTTATTTTGTAAGTTTTATCTATTAGCTTGAATTTTGGTGGTTGAGATGGAAATAAATGAAGGGCTAAATCAACACATAAGAACTTAAGCCATTAAGGGTATAATTTTTAAAATTTGTTTGGGATACATTAAAAAACATTACTTATATATAATTATATATCGAGCTACTCACGAGCTTTTTGAGTCAAGTAGGGGCTTGCTCGACTCGACTCGTTAGAACCCCGAGTCGAGCTCGAACTCGAGCCGAGCTTATTCGAGCCAAGGGTTGACTGAGATTTGACCGAGTAGCTCACGAGTAACTCACGAGCTGTCTCGCCTCATTAACACCCTTAGTAGCCTGGTTGCCTTTGAGCAGTTGATTGTGCAATCTGAGCTATCTAGGTCTCTAGGTGCTTGTTATGAACTTGCATTTCCTCCTGTAGACATCTAATTTAGTCCCCAATCCCGTGGTAAGACTCCATCATGAACAATAAAACCCACTTCTCTAGATTATTGGACAATTGATGTTATTGAACTTAATTTTAATATTTTTCTTCAATTACAAAATAATTTTTAAAAAAGCCCATTTATATAATTGGAATTTTATATAAGCCGAATATTTGATTTATTAAAAAAAAAAAAAAAACGAGTTTTAGCGTAGCACGACTCAGCAATTCGCACTAACGCAACAGCGTGACAAGCAAACCAGCGTAGCTGCGCAGCGTCGCAGCTTGTGTCACGCTGGCTGGTCAGCGTTACTAAACTTGTAACGCTACCTGGCCAGCGTGATAAAACCTGTCGCGCTACACATTTTTCTTATAAATACCCTTTTTTCTCCTCTAAAACGGGCTCTTGACTTTCTTGATTTTTTCAACCCATTCTCACACTTCCAAAACCGATTCTCTTATTCTCCTAAACCTACTTTCTTTCTCTTTTTCTCATTTTTGTCTTTACACTTAAACTTTTCTCCATCAAATTATTCTTTTTTTTTATTTCATTTATAATAAAGTGTGTTAGTTTCTTATTATTACGAATTAAATCCGAATCTTTGGGCAAATTAATACTCGAAGAAACAATAATCAAGCGAGAAGTGTATGTTTTCTGAGAGTCTTAAATTAAACTTTATGTATTGATTGTTCTATTTATTTATTCGTATATTTATTTCAATTTTTCAAAATTTTTTTTTTTGTTAAAGGACTTAATTTGAATTAATTTATCACATTAAAGTAAGATAATTTTTGGACAAATTGTATCATGCTAGGAACCTTTGATTAATCTTAACGACGATTTGACTAAGTTAATTAGTTTTATATTATTTCACCATAATAATAGTAATTTTGTGTTAGGTTGTAAAATATTACTTTGTGTTTCTTTATATAACTTGTGTATAATTGAGAGAAAACAAGTAATGGCCGCCTACGGGCTAATATGACGCACTCCGCCATATTAGTACCTTCACCCCAGAATCCAACCTTTGGTTCGTAAGACCATAACTTGGAGTCATCCCCATGGGATCGAAAGGGTTATTCGTGCAATTTAGATTATCGTCCCGTATTCGTGTCCCATTTGTAATCAATCTAAATACACGGTTTATGAGTTTGATTCCTAAAACTCATTGGTGACTCCTTACTAGCATCGTCCATTCGTTGATATTATCTCACTCGAAAGAAGATAATTAAAAAAAAAACAATAAAATAGCGGAGCGCGACAAACTTTGTCACGCTAACGTCGCAACGTCACAAAATTTGTTGCGCTACACCTGCAGCGTGACAAACTTTATAGCGCTGCACAGTTAGCATGACAAACTCTGTCACACTACCACGCTAGCGCTACTGAAATTCCTGCGCTCTTGTTTTTTTGCAAAATACTTCTAAAAAGGTCCATTTCACCTTTCCTTAAGCCAATTTTTTAGGTCTAACTGGACCTATGTACGGTTTGGGAAAGGTGATAAAAAAATTTGGGACCCTAAAATCCGGGGCCCCTACAGTGGCGACTCTACTGGGGACTAAAAGAGGGTGAGACTTGAAAATTTTCTCTCAAATTATACACTTGCTATATTTAGAACATTTGCATTTTTTTAGTCATATTACATACATGTAACATACACTTGGCCTCCATGTGTTTGAAACATGCGTTAGGATTACTGTGATACTTCTACATTTTGGGAAGGAACTATTTACTTGGTGGGGCCCATGGTCTCTAAGCAACCGAGCAAGATAGAACCTTATCCCAACTACATCAATTTCTAAGCCGCCCATGGTACTTAGATGGGAGAAACTTCATATCTAACGGTTATTATACCGCAAAGTGTTGGTGCACACTCCCTAGATGTAGGACCCTTTTGACTGACCATGACTGACCGTAGTTTGACTGCATTATTTAGTAATTATTTGCTTCCCTTTTGTTTTATAAAGTTGCTTGTTTTGCTTTTTATATTTTGTGGATATGTAGATTTTCTGAGGTTTTCAAATCATTTATTAATCACAATATATTATTAGCTATCTAAATTAATTGACCACGTAAAATATTTTCCATAATTTTAAATTATATTCTTTGATATCATTTGATTGCTTGGAAGATTTTTATGCACCAATATATTTGATTTAGTTAATAAAATATTGCAAAAGATATTATTAATCAAATCCTTGATCTTCTTAGGATTTCATTAATAAAATCTTTGATTAAATGGAAACTAACTTATACGCTTAACATTTATTAGAAAATTCAAATAATATTAACGATTTCAAAAATACTTTACCTTTTTCAGATTTTTAATATAATTCGAATCTTTTGGAAGTTTACTAATTAATTCCTTTAATTTAGAATTTTATTAGTTTAATTCCAAATTTTTAATAAATCTAACTATCTCACTTTCCCTTGTATTATCTTCAAAAAATCAAACACTTTGAATAAATGTTTTTTTTAAAAAAAAAATCCATCAAGATTAATCATGATATTTATATTTTTTTTATTTTATTAATTTTAATTTTTCCTATGAGCTCCCCATCAATTAATCTTGATTGTTATAACTCTAATTGTTGAGTCTCGTTTCTTTTTTCTTCTATTTTTCTTCTATCTTTTTTTGTCTTCCCTCATCATCTCTTTGTAAGGATCCAATAATGATAATCTGAAAATTACTAATTGCTTGACAATGCACGATTTTGATCAATGTTTTTAATGACTCACATACAAATAACATCATCACCAATCTTTCAAAAGTTCGGTCTAATAATAGGGCCATTTAGGCCTAAATAACGTATATATGTGCAACATGGACATGAATCCAAACCCATTAAATACAATTTTAGTGATAACTTAGCAAAAACCAATACAAACTTGCAGCGTAACTAACTCTACAACGCTACACAAACAGCGCAACTCTTCTAATTGCGCTACACTGTTAGCGTCACAAGTTTAATAACGCTACCTTGCTAGCGCTACTTCTTTTGTCACGCTACAAAGCTAGCGCTAGAACTTTTTTTGCGCTATAAAGTCATGTATTTGAATAGTTTTGATGAATATGTAGTATTTATTTGAAATTAGTTATACACAATTAAATCATTATTAACCCCAACTAAAAAGGTTTTAAGTTATTTTAGAGCCCGTTATGGTTCAATAATAACCCACTTTGGTTTTTTTCAACATTTTATCTATTAACACATACTGAATGGACACATTCTTGTAAGTGCAATCATTATAATATGAAATTGCAAGGGTTGCTACATATTATTGGCATACAAAATGATGAAAAAAATGCCTAATGTAAACAAAAGAAAATTTGTTTGCTTTAGAAAGTGATAATATGTGCTATATTACTAATTTTTTCTAAACACTCCATCCCACCTTTGCATCAAGCGCATCATTCTAAGTGTTTCAATTATGAGCTCATGGTTCAACCTACTCCTAAATGTTTGATTTAGAATCTATTGATCAATAGACACAAGGTCTATAGTTTGAACTGGAATATAATGAAGTTTCAATCAATTATGGTCATTATTTAAAATTCTTCAAATGCAAGCTCAAGAAAATCCGAAGAACATTATTCAAGACGATGTAGACGCATACATACAAGAAACATGATTTTGACCAAAACTAGAACTCCATTCACTTTACTAGTTTAATTTCTCTCTTTTATTTTCTTTTCTTCTTCTTTCATGGTAGAGTTTGAGACTTATGCTGCCAAGTATCATTTATGTACTAATCTCTACTATCAATAAAATGAAATTCATTTCATCTTCAAATTGTACATTCTCTCTCTACTCATCATGTCTTGCTTAAACAATTACAAGTGAATGAACTCATCAAGTTGAGTTAATCAACATGGAAATCAAGAACAAGTTAAAGCATAATTGGCATAATATAGACTACGTTGTTCATATCAAATGCATCCTCAATTTGACGCATCCACACCTTAAACAACTTACTCTATATTTGACATCCTTTAAATTAAATGTGTCAATCACTTAATTAAGTTATTAAAGCAAAGTTGTTCAAACAAATTCACTTTTGGGAAACAAACTTTACTTTACTAACCATAGGCTCAGTCATCACGAGCCAAAAAGTTTAATTGAGGCTCAATTTAAGTCTAAAAAATTGAGGGCTCACTCCAAATCTACTTAGTGTTTATTCAAAGATGCAATACACCAACATAAGAGACACCTTTGAAACCTTAAAAATGTATCCCTTATCTTAAATAACCTACATTATGATCCACTTTCTTGGTAGCCCGTTTGTGCCTAAACACATAGCTTGTTTCTTTCAACCTACATCAAACTTATTCTGGGGATGGGAATGCTACGAGGACATATATTAAAAAGCAACTCCGTAAAGGAAATATATAATGTTAAAGCAGCTCTGATTTTCAATTCAAACAAATGGAAATGCATGAAAAGTTGTCAACAAGTAAAGGTTTAAGTAATAGAGTTGGTCAAGTCTAAGAACAAGTTTATAGCATAGTTTGGGTTAATTATGGGTATTTGAGCCTTCTTTTCCATTTCTTTCTTACACCCAAAGCTTAGCCACGATACAACCCTAAAAAAGCCCTGCTTGAGGTGTAACAAAAATGCAAAAAACTTGTGACTTTACCTTTAACACATCAATAACTCAGAAGCAAGAGCTAGGTAAGACCTGATTCCAACTCGAATTGGATACGTATGCAACCTTTCATAAGGTGTGGTCTTAATGGTCCTATATCTTAAGGACATGTAACATGAGTAAAATTTTAAGGGCCCATGAAAAAAAGGGTCCTTTGAACTCAAGACTCACCTAAGGTCTTGGATACTGTTTTATTTTAGGTCGCACAACCGTCCTTAAAAGAAAATTGCCTAAATGTCACATAAAGCAAGTCATGTTCTTCTACACATATCATCCTTCATTCCTTTTTTCACACATACTCTTCTTCATCAAGCTTCTTTCCTTTCTCATGCTCATCATCATCATCAACTCTTTTAGTGTNTCATGCTCATCATCATCAACTCTTGTAGTGTCATCTTTTAACTCAAACACTCACATACTTCCTTTACTCATTCCTTTTTATTCCGCAAAATCATCCAACTTCTTCATTTTCTCTTAAAGAATGAATTTTCATAGCTATCTTATGCCTATCCATGGCAGCATGAAGCATCACTTTGACTCCATATCATCCCCTCATCACCAAAATCTTTCCTATCTCTTCTAGTTTTGGTCTTCATAAACTTGGCAACTCGTCTACTTCAAGCATTATCATATTCAAGCATTATCATATTCAACTTGAGCAAGCATTTATAATATAGATTTCTTATTTCTCTAAACAGATTCACATTACTAATAGCCAATAGTTGAATTTGAAACAAACTTCTCAAACAAGACAATTACAAAAGTATAAGATGATGGCTCATAATCTAAGAACAAATGAGCAAGCTAAAATCATTCCCCTTTGAATCATATCGCTGTCAAGCACATTATACAACAACTGCAATCAATTTTGGATCCTTAACTTCTACTATTCTTTCTTCCTCATTCTCCTCGTACAAAAAAATAATCATCTTTTTTTCAAAAAAAAAAAAAATCGATTTAGGGAAAGTTGAGACACTCCCATCCCTTGCTTCCTACAAACTCATGCTATGGCACCTCCGTGTTCATTTGTGCATATTTTTGGTTGCTTTCCTCGTGCTTATTTGTAACTTATTTGATCATACTTACATTATAACTAATTTGTACATACTCTTCTATCTAGCTTTGCATACATATTTGTGACCTTTCTTGTTGCTACAAGTCTCCATACTTACACCACCTTATACACCCTGGGGGCTACATTTTTTTTTTTCAAATTTAGTGATGAAGCCACTTGCTTCAAAATCTCATTAAGCTTATGACATTTAATTTGCTTGTTGCCCCTTATGAGAGAAAAAAACAAACATGGAAGATGTCTCACTTGAAACTTCATTTTGGCGATTATTTTTTGGGAATAAATCGGATAACCCTCCACAAAATATTGCCATTTTTCCCCTACTCGGACCCTCGGTCTAAAAATATAGCTCATTACTTATGTGTCAAAAATAAAAGGCCCAAGGTCTAATCAATAATACAAGAACAATTAATGAATTTCAACCTGAAAAGCTTTTACACAAAAAAAAATAAAATAAAATAAAAACACAACAAAGTTAAGAAACTTAGCATCACAGACTTTGTAGCGCTAAATGAGGAGCGTAACAACATTTTCAGCGCTATTTAACAAGCGCAACAAATTATGCAGCGCTCCATAGCGCAGCGCAACAAAGTTTGTCACGCTACAGCAGCAGCGCTACTAATTTTCTTGCGCTATGTCATTTGAGGTAAAATTAAGAGAATTTTTACTTTTATCATACTAAATAATGGGATAACTGATTTCTTATACTTGGAGCACGTTGCTTCATAAATATTAAGAGCATTTCCATTTTTGGTTTTAAATGAAGAGCTCATTACTCTTATAATTAAAATAAATTAATCAAGAGCATTTTCACTTTTTGATTATTAATTAAGAGCCCATAACTCTTATAATAAACTAATCAAGAGCACTATCACTTTTGATTATTAAATTAGGAACCTACCCCTCTTAAAAATGTTAAAATATATTAATCATGACATTTAAAAGCTAACGAGTCATACTAATCAAGAGCACTTCTCAATAGTTCATGGAGCATTATAAGTTATTCTATAACATCATTTAGAGAATCATTTGCCAAAGCACTTTTATTTAATAAAATAAAAGTATACTACTCTTACAGTACTTGGAGTATTCTTCAATAATCATTATAAACATTTGTATGACTACATTTGAATAAGTTATAGTAAATAATTCTCTAAATCAACATGTAAGCACAAATTCATCTCATATTTCTCAAAATTATCTTAAGTAAAGAATGTTTGAGATAGAAGCACTTACATTACAAAAGAAGAAGCACTTAAAAGAAAGAGTAGAGTAGCGCAAGATAATGTACTGCGCTAAAACCTAAGCGTCACAAACCTTGAATTAATCTTAACGATGATTTGACTAAATTAATTAGTTTTATATGATTTCACCATAATAATATTAATTTTGTGTTAGGTGGTAAAATATTACTTTGTGGTTCTTTATCTAACTTGTGTATAATTGAGAGAAAACTAGTAATGGCGCCTACGGGCTAATATGACGCACTCAGCCATATTAGTACCTTCACCCCCGAATCCAACCTTTCATTCGTAAGACCGTAATTTGGAGTCATCCCATTGGGATCGAAAGGGTTATTCGTGCTATTTAGATTATCGTCCCGTATTCGTGTCCCATTCGTAATCAATCTAAATACACGATTTATGAGTTTGATTCATAAAACTCATTGGCGAGTCCTTACTAGCATCGTCCGTATTCGTTGATATTATCTCACTCGAAAAAAGATAATCAAAAAAACAAAAAAACACTAAAATAGCGTAGCGCGACAGTCTTTGTCACGCTAACGTCGCAGCGTCACAAAGTTTGCTGCGTTACACCTGCAGCGTGACAAACTTTGTAGCGCTGCACAGTCAGCGTGACAAACTCTGTCACACTACCACGCTAACGTGACTGAAATTCCATAGCTCTTGTTTTTTTTGCAAAATACTTCTAAAAAAGTCCATTTCACCTTTCCTTAAGCCAATGTTTTAGGTCTAACTTGACCTATGGACGGTTTGGGAAAGATGACCAAATAATTTGGGACCCTAAAATCCGGGGCCCCTACACCTCCATATTTTTCTACATCTGCAACATCATGTTCTTCAGCTCTGAAATTTCACCACTAGGTTGAGCCGGCAATGGTGGTGCTGATAATGGTGGCCTGTTGAAACCTGGTGGGTGTGTTGGTACATATCTCTGCATATGCTGGTATGCCTGCTGAGGTGGTTCAGTTTGCGGAGGATTCTGCATATTGCTACTGTTCTTGTAGGAAAAGTATGGATGATCCTTCCCGCCAGGATTATATGTATTGGAAAATGGATTGTTCTTGTAGGCTTGGAAAGCACACACTTGCTCTACTGAACTGGTACATGACTAGGAAATATGACCGAATGAACCACAGGAATCACAGAAAGGATCAGTGCATCCCGAAAGTGCAGCTACATGTGATGGTGGAGGAGCTGTAGTACCAATCTTATCATGCTTCTGACTTATGGCATTGGTCTGTGCAGCTAAACTCTCATACTTATCATCAACTACATGTTTTCCACCCTTCTTGGAATGCCCTCTAAGGTTACAAAACTGTGAATTATGAGTAGCAATTTCATCAATCAGTTCATATGCAACATTGACCTCCTGGTTCATAAATCGACCATTAGCAGCAGAACCCAACAAAGCTCTACTCTCATTGTCCAAACCACTGTAGAATGATTGAACAAGAAACCACTTCTCAAGCCCATGATGAGGACAAATTCTCAATTGCTCCTTGAACCGTTCCAAAGCATTATAAAGTGACTCATCTGTTTCCTGATTAAAATTAGTAATTTGACTCCTCAGTAAAGCAGTTCTCTGTGGTGGATAGTACTTCCTCTAGAAAGCAAGAGCCAGATCCTCCCAACAAGTAATTGTTGCCATATTAAGATCATTCAACCAGGTTCTAGCTTTGTCCTTCAACAACAATGGGACATTCTCCTCCTAATGTAGTCCTTAGAAACATTCATTTGCTTGATAGTATCACAATATTGGAGGAAATTTTGCAAATATAAATTCGGATCCTCCTTCAATGTCCCTAAAAATTGATTTCGTGCAACCATATTCACAAGAGCCGGTTTCAGTTCAAAATTAGCAGCATCGGTATCAGGTACTGAATAACCTTTAGCCATAGACTCTGTACTAGGCAAGGAATAGTCTCTCAATGAATGGGCCGCAGGTGGCGGTGGTGGAGGTGGTGGTCCTCTACCCTGTCCTTCTCCTTCGGCAGCCATTTCAACCTCTAAATACCTTTCAAACAACGGGTTGAAGGTGAACTCGAAATAATGAGACAAATCAGAAACAGTTTCCTCCAGAGATCGGGGAAGAAATATTCAGCGTCTACTACATGTCAACCGCTTTAGAAATACTTGCTTGGGCTCAGGGAAAATGAAAGTATCAGGCTCGTGGAAACTCTAAAGAAAGATAAGAAACTGCCCCAAAGAACCAAATAGTTCTTTGAGACCGAGAAAAATAAAAAGAAAACAATATAAACCCGGCTAACAAAATTAAAAATTGCCTCCCCGGCAGCGGCGCCAAAATTTGATGTAGCTATTGCACACCTATCAAAAATACCCGGACAACTCTAACTAATGTAGCTAGGGAAGTAGGGATTGAATCCTCAGGGAAGCAATCAAACTCTATTAGTTCTAAAAAGCCTAAACTCTGTAAAGGGCCTTGGTTAATAATTATTAATTAACTATTGACTAATGATTAATTACTAATTAACTACGGGAAATGATGGTGATTAAAACTAATATTTAAGGTCTAGGGTTATTCGGGTCACCAAGAAACACTAATGGATTCACTAACAAAGAACGTTCAATCTCACAATTATCGTCAAATTAGGGCTCACTAATTCTCTCGAACTTAGACTCCCTTGAAACTCATCTAGCGGCTCTCGTTCATGCCTAGACTATAAGTGGTCTTATTGTGGTATTTTTACCTCTCGGCATCAAATTCGACAATTACCAAAATTACAACTAAATCTACGCACAATTCAATTGTAAACAAACAAGCCAATAATAGAAATTTGACTACTAATTGCGAAACCGAAATAATCTAAGTCAATTAGTCCATTAATTATTCAAGGTTTCCCTAACCCTAGAAAACTAACTACTCGCTCGTGATCATAAAAACTAAAGCAATTATAGAAAACAAAACTAAAGACATGATCATAATTAATGAAGTAATCAACAATTATAAAACTGGAAATAAAACAAGAGATTAGGGCATAAGAGATTAAAGAAACTAAAACTAAAAACATAAACTAAAATTAAACATGAATTAAGGAGAATAGAATTAAGATTGAATTAAAACCTGAATTTGTATTGAATTGAATGATTGAAAAGATCCACGATAATCACCTATTTTTGAGAGAAAACTAAACTAAAACTAGGGTTCTTGAATAATAAAGTGCGTAAATGAAAACCTAGGGAAAATTTCATTAAGTACTAAGTCGAAGTTTGGTGAAAAATGAGCAAAAACACCTAAAATTCACTGTACCCGGTCGGCCTGCTGTGATGCACCCGAACCGGGCACAGTCGACCTAGACCGGGCGGACTGATCAGGAAGCCTTCGGGCTTCCGGCTTAGCTAGTAACTTCTAAAACTCGACTTCTATGCTTCCCCGGGGTTTCTAAGTTAAGTCCTAGCTTCCTTTTGGCTTCTCCAGGTGGTCTAGACTCTTACTAACTTGCCAAATGCTTGGGATACAATGAAAACCTATACAAAAGCATCAATTCCTACAATAAACGTTAAAGCAAAGCAGCAACACTAAAAGCAACCGAAGTTAGTAGAATAGGCTCAAAAGAGCCTTATTAGAACCAAAAACCAACATGAAATGGGGGTAAATGATGAATATAAAATGAAGTTATCATAGGCAATAGTTGAATTTGAAAAAAACTACAGAAACAAGACAATCATGACAGTATAAGATGATGGCTCATAATCTTAGATCAAATGAGCAAGCTAAAATCACTCCCCTTTTAATCATAAGCGTTGTCAAGCACATTATACAACAATTGTAATCAATTTCGGATCCTTAACTTCTACTATTCTTTCTTCCTCATTCTCCTCGTACAAAAAAATAATCATTTTTTTTCTTAAAAAAAAGAAAAAATCGTTTTAGGGAAAATTGAGATACCACCATCCCTTGCTTCCTACTAATTCATGCTATGGCGCCTCCGTGATCATTAGTCCATATTTTTGGTTGTTTTCCTTGTGCTTATTTGTAGCTATTTTGAGCCTACTTACATTATAAGTTTATAACTAGCTTGTACATACTCTTTTGGCTAGCTTTGCATATATACATATTTGTGACCTTTCTTGTTGCTACAAGTCTCCATACTCACACCACCTTGTACACCCTGGGGGCTACATTCTTTTCAAAATTAGTTATGAAACCACTTGCTTCAAAATCTCATTAAGCTTATGACATTTGCTTGTTGCCCCTTATGAAAAAAAACATGGAATTTGTCTCACTTGAAACTTCATTTTGGAGATTAATTTTTTGCGAGTAAGTCGGATAACCCTCCACAAAATATTGCCATTTTTCCCCTACTCGGATCCTCGATCTCAAAATATAGCTCATTAGTTATATGTCAAAAATAAAAGGCCCAAGGTCTAATCAATAATACAAGAACAATAAATAAAGTCAAACTCGAAAAACTTTTACAAAATGAAAGAGCCAGAAAGTTTAAAAGCGTTGCATCACATAATTTGTAGTGCTAAATGAGGAGCACCACAATTTTTTCAGCACTACTTAACAAGCGCAACAAATTATGCAGCGCTCCATAGCTTAACGCAACAAAGTTTGTCACGCTACAGCAGCAACGCTACTGATTTTCTTGCCTATGTCATTTGAGGTAAAATTAAGAGCATTTTTTACTTTTATCATACTAAATAATGGGATAATTGAATTCATATTCTTGGAGCACGTTGCTTCATAAATATTAAGAGCATTTCCATTTTTGGTTATAAATTAAGAGCTCATTACTCTTATAATTAAAATAAATTAATCAAGAGCATTTTCACTGTTTGATTATTAGTTAAGAGCCCATTACTCTTATAATAAACTAATCAAGAGCACTATTACTTTTGATTATTAAATTAGGAACCTAGCACTGATAAAAATGTCAAATATATTAATCATGACATTTAAAAGCGAACGAGTCATACTAATCAAGAACACTTCTCAATAGTTCATGGAGCATTATACTTCATTCTATAACATCGTCTAGAGGATCATTTGCTAAAGCACTTTTGTTTAATAAAATAAAATCATACTACTCTTAAAATGCTTGGATCATTCTCCAATAATCGTTATAAAACAAATTTATTTCATATGGTTGAACATTTGTATGACTACATTTGAATAAGTTATAAAAAATAATTCTCTAAATTAACATGTAAGCACAAATTCATCTCATATTTCTCAAAATTATCTTAATTAATGAATGTTTGAGATAGAAGCATGATAAGTGTATTTCATTCTTATATTTTACCCCCTTTTCTGGTTTGTTTTGACTCTAACCTATGATCTTNTGGTTTATTTTGACTCTAACCTATGCTCTTCGGAGCTATTTTGGCTAACATTTGGTTGTATGGAGTTGTTTGTGCTTGTTAGTGACTTTTTGCAGGATTTCGGTGTTTTTGCATTGATTCCGAGGCAATCATATGAGTTACAACTAGATACTAGAAGCCATGGGTTAGAATTGAAGTAATTAGGAAGCTATGATGAAGCCTGGAGTAACACAAGACGAGCTGACTTGATTTAGGCGAGAAAGTCATTTCGCTCGGGCGGTCGGGCGGAATTTACTTAGAATTTTTCAAGAAGATAGGGGCGGAAACACTAATCACGCCCGATCGGGCGGATTTCGCCCGGGCTGTCGGGCGGATTGCTTCCAAGGCCAAAATCACTCGCTTCGTGAGCCCGATCGGGCGGATTTTGCCCGATTGGTCGGGCGGTTTGTACGAAGCCCGTTTTTCACTCCTTTTAACTCGAGCATTGTACTTTTTATATAAATAGTTCTTGTGTTGGGTCTTTTGAACACATGAGAGACTAGATTGGAGATTATTTTCTCTCCTTAGGTTTTTTTCATTCAGTTTCTCTTTAGAACTTACTTTTGTCAAAACTTAATCATTCGTTCAATACAATCGCAATTTCAGGTTCTCCTTTATTTCTTCTCTTGTTGTTATTAGTTTATTTATTTTCCTTAGTTTTAATTATTAGTAGTATTTTAATTTTAGATCTTGTTTTTTGTTTTATTTCTTGCTTTTGAGTTATTTTTGTTCTTGTTAATTAGTTTAATCGTTGTAGTCATGTTTTCAGTTTCAATTCCTATGATTAAATTGGTTCCTTTAGTTTCTTTTATGTGTGAGTAGTTCCCTTTCTAGGACTAGGGGATCCATGGATTGATTTTGATGTTCGTTCATAATTGTTAGTTGGTTATTGATGTACTTGAATTCCTGTTGTCAACTTTTCNCCTGTTGTCAACTTTTATTGCTTTCAGTTAAATACTGGCCAGGTTTAATTGTTAGTTTGATATTGTTGAAATCGATGCCGAGAGGTAAGATTACCACAATTAGATCATAAGGACAATAGGCAAAACGAGTCTAAGTGAGCGAGAGCCATTAGAGGAGTTTTGAAGGGGACTAGATTCGAGAGAATTAGTGGACCTTAATTCAAGGAAATTGATAATCTAATTAATTAATTGTGTGCAATTATTTTGTTAATCTATGGTGAACCGATGTCCTAGACTTAGTCATAAATTTGTTCCCTTAATCAACTCAGCTCTAGTTTTAGTTAACTTTTTAGTCTTAATTCAACATTCAAAGGCTCTTTACACAGTCTAAACTTTTTAGAACTAATAGGTTTAATTGCTTCCCTGTGGATTCGATCCCTACTTCCCTAGCTATATTAGTTAGAGTGGTTCGGTTTAATTTTGATAGGTGTGCGATAGCCTCATCAAATTTTGGCGCCGTTGCCGGGGAGGCAATTTTTAATTCTATTAGTCGGGTTTATACTGTTTTTCTTTTTATTTTTCTTAGTCTCAAAGAACTTTTTGGTTCTTTGAGGCAGTTTCTCATCTTTGCTCGGAGTTACATATTGTGCAAGTTTATAGGTTTATGCAAACCGACCACGAGCCTGACATTTTTATTTTCCCTGAGCCCGAGCAAGTATTTTTGAAGCGGTTGAGACATAGCAGACGCCGAATATTTCTTCCTCGATTTGTGGAGGAAACTGTTTCTGATTTGTCTCAGTTTTTCGAGTTCACTTTCAACCCGTTGTTTGAAGGGTATTTAGAGGTCGAAATGGCTGCCGAAGGAGAAGGACAGCGTAAAGGACCACCACCTCCACCACCGCCACCTGCGGCCCGTTTGTTGAGAGATTATTCCTTGCCTAGTACGGAGTCTATGGCTGGAGGTTATTCAGTACCTGATACCGATGCTGCTAATTTTGAACTGAAACCGGCTCTTGTGAATATGGTTGAACGAAATCAGTTTTCAGGGACATTGAAGGAGGACCCGAATTTACATTTACAGAATTTTCTTCAATATTGTGATACTATCAAAAAAATGAACGTTCCTAAGGATTACATTAGAAGGAGAATGTTCCCATTTTCATTGAAGGACAAGGCTAGAACCTGGTTGAATGATCTTAATATGGCTACAATCACTTGTTGGGAAGACTTGGCTCTTGCTTTTCAGAGGAAGTACTATCCACCACAGAGAACTGCTTTGTTGAGGAGTCAAATTACTAATTTTAATCAGGAGACAGATGAGTCACTTTATGATGCTTGGGAACGATTCAAGGAGCTATTGAGAATGTGTCCTCATCATGGGCTTGAGAAATGGTTTCTGGTTTAATCATTCTACAATGGGTTGGGTAATGAGAGTAGAGCTTTGTTAGATTCTGCTGCTAATGGTCGATTCATGAACCAGGAGGTCAATGCTGCATATGAACTGATTGATGAAATTGCTACTCATAATTCACAGTTTGGTAACCTTAGAGGGCATTCCAAGAAGGGTGGAAAACATGTAGTTGATGATAAGTATGAGAGTCTAGCTGCACAGATCAATTCCATAAGTCAGAAGCTTGATAAGATTGGTACTACAGCTCCTCCACCATCACTTGTAGCTGCACTTTCGGGATGCACTGACCCTTTCCGTGATTCTTGTGGTTCATTCGGTCATAGTTCCCATTCATGTACCAGTTCAGTGGAGCAAGTGTGTGCCTTCCAAGCCTACAAGAACAATCCATTTTCTAATACATACAATCCGGGCTGGAAGGATCACCCATACTTTTCCTACAAGAAGAATAGCAATGTACAGAATCCTCAGCAAGCTATATCACCGCAGCAGGCACCACAACAGATGCAGAGATATGTACCACCACACCCACCAGGTTTCAGCAGGCCACCACTATCAGCACCACCATTGCCAGTTCAACCTAGTGGAGAAATTTCAGAGCTGAAAAATATGATGTTGCAGATGCAGAAAAATATGGAGGCAATGCAGGCTCACAACAAGCACCTGGAGACTCAGATAGCTCAGATTGCACAATCAACTTCTCAAAGGCAACCAGGCCACCTTCCATCACACCTACACCTCCAGTATCACAGGCATCACATAATCCCCCGAGGGACCATGTAAATGCCATCACTTTGAGGAGTGGAACTGCTTATGAGGGCCCGAAAATGCCTACTAATGATGTTAATTCTGATGTTGTAGGTGGAGCTAAGAAGACCAGTGATATGGTGATTGAAGATTTGGAGACAGTTCCAGCTAAGGAAACTGAAGCACCTAAGGAGAAGGTAGATGACACATCGATGTATACGATCCCGAGGTCACAGGTTAGGTTACCCTTTCCAAACAGGGTAACCAGAAGTAAGAATGATAATCATTTCAGTAAATTTTTAGATATTGTGAAGAATTTGCAGGTGCAGGTTACTGTTCCATTTACTGATTTGATAACCCAAATTCCTACTTATACTAAATTTTAGAAAGATATTTTAAGTAGGAAACGTGAGTTGAATGTGGTGGAGACCGTAGCACTCACGGAGGAGTGCAGTGCCATATTGCAGAACAAGTCACCACCGAAACTAAAGTACCCGGGAAGTTTTTCTATTCCTTGTAATATTGGCCCACTGTTCATTGATAAAGCTTTATGTGATTTAGGGGCTATTGTTAGTGTCATGCCTTTATCTATTTGTAAAAAAATTGATATGGGTGCTTTGAAGGTTACTAACATCACTTTGTAGATGGCAGATATGACAGTGAAATACCCTAAAGGTATTTTAGAGGATGTCCCGGTGAGAGTCGATAAATTTTTTATTCCTGTTGATTTTGTTGTGTTAGATATGGATGAGGATGCTCATATCCCAATTATACTTGGTAGACCTTTCTTACACACTGCAGGTGCTGTTATTGATGTCAAAAATGGCAGTTTGACTCTTTCTGTAGGGGATGATAAAGTTACCTTTAATCTTAATGTTGCTCTTAAGAGTCCTATGATGGAACAGTTATGTTATGTTATTGATGTCATTGATGAAATTGTTATTGATGATATGCCTCGATCCACTACAAAGGATCTTCTGGGGGCCGTTGTTTGCCTTGATGTTGGTGCAGGTGAAGGTACAATTGATGCCGATGAATTGGTCCAGGATCTCACTGGTGAGGAATTAAATCCGGTGGAGAGCCGGAAATTTATTGAGTTACCACAAGAGGTTTGTTCTGTTAAAGAGGTAACCCAACCTGAGATGAAACCCCTCCCCTCTAATTTAAAATATGCTTTTCTAGATGATAAGGAGTTGTACCCAGTCATTGTTAGTGCTTCTCTTACCGATAGTCAATTATAGAAACTCTTGTCTGTGCTTAAGTCTCATAAAAAGGCTATTGGTTATACTATTCATGATTTGACTGGTATTAGTCCTGATTTTTGCATGCATAGAATTCATTTAGAGGAAGGTCATAAACCTTGTATATAGGGTCAACGTCGTTTGAATCCTAATATGCAGGAGGTAGTGAAGAAGGAATTTCTTAAACTTCTAGATGCAGGTATTATTTACACGGTGCCTGATTCCCAGTGGGTAAGTCCCGTACAGGTAGTCCCTAAGAAAGGGGGAACAACTGTTGTTCGTAATGATAAAAATGAATTCATTCCTACTAGAGTTGTTACAGGATGGAGAATGTGTATTGACTATAGAAAACTGAATGTTGCAACTAAAAAGGATCATTTCCCCCTCCCTTTTATTGATCAAATGTTGGAAAGATTAGCTAAGAATAAGTATTTCTGCTATCTTGATGGATATTCGGGTTTCTTTCAGATCCCCATCCATCCTGATGACAGGGAGAAAACTACTTTTACATCTCCTTATGGTACTTTTGCTTATCGTAGAATGCCTTTTGGTTTATGTAATGCACCAGCTACTTTTCAACGTTGCATGATGAGCATTTTTTCTGAGTTCATAGAGTCTATTATGGAAGTCTTCATGGATGATTTTAGTGTTTATGGTTCTGATTTTGATTCATGTCTGACTAATTTGACGAAAGTTCTCGAAAGATGTGGACAGGTAAATCTGGTTTTAAATTGGGAAAAATGTCATTTTATGGTCAATGAAGGATTAGTTTTGGGACATTTGGTGTCCGAACGTGGTATTGAGGTGGATAAGGTGAAAATACAGGTGATTGAGAAATTGCCACCTCCAGCGAAAATACACATGTAAAACATGTAAACGTATAAGGAACTTCCCAACATGCATGAAAGCATACTTGGCTACTAAGCAACCTATAACATGAACATATACATGTACTAGCATGATACTACGTCCATGAACAATCCTTTAGTACTTACGTACCTTCTAAAATAACAGTGATTTGCCACCACTTCACTAGAACTCGCTTACTCCGAAGCTTCCTACATTGACAAAGGATTAAACTAATTAAAATCCTCGTTTACCACATTTTCCAGCAGCTTAAACATCCTTTAAAACGTCTCAATACGACACATAATAACCTATAAGACACCACTAACAATACCATGCATTATCCATAATATATCCTTCTTAAAACATCCTTTATTCGCACTTACAATAAAATTTCAGCATACTTAGATGCTTAAAATTAAAACACTTTAAAATGCCTTTAAATTTATTATAACCACCTTATTTAATTTTCGGAAACTTCTTTAAGCTTTATAAAACCTCAACATATATTTTATGTCAATTTAGAAAGGTGGACAGCAATTTAGAATAATCAAAACTCCATGAAAAACCTTAAAAACAACACAAATCAATCATACAATGTAATACTTAACTTATATGATCAATTCATGCTAATTACATACTTTAAAACCCTAATTATTCACTTTATAAAATCTGGACAGCATGTAAAACATGCTTAACTTACTTTTAAACTTCATGAAACATACTAAAAATCATATGTAACGTTATAGAATCAACATGTGATTATACTAGCATAATATGAACACTTAAAACTTATTTTAACTTGGTTTTATAAAGAATTTAGATTTATTAATTAACTTTAAGCACATGGAAAACTAAAAAAAAAAACATCATATATTCATCATAAAACTCTTTTGCAATCTACTAACATCATTATGAAACCAACCTATGCTTTAGAATAATTTTTCATAAGCCAAAACATGTTCATAATATCTATTCAATTGAATTGCATCATTATAAATTTTGGACAACAATTTATTTTATTTTCAAAGCCTTTAAAATCAATCTAAACTTCATAAAATCATCATAAATTCACACAACAATAATTCATGATCATAATATTGAAGTATAAATCATAAAAACCCATAAAAATCATGACTTGCATAATTTATAAACCCTAATCTAAAATTTCATGAACAACTATTTTAATTCATGCCTTAAAACAAATCATACTTTATTAAAACGTGATTGAAACTCATAAAAACATGATTAAACATAAGTATGAACATGAATTTGTAATATTGGATCAAAATGAAACAAAAAGAATTTTTTTTTTTTTTTTGTAAAAAAGTTCGAAAATTACCAAAATAGGGGAGGAGTAGGGCCGCCGGTGGTCCAGCGAGGCGGTCCCGGCGGTGGTCCTGGGGCACGATTCCCGAGACGAGCTTCTCCCATTTTTTTCCTTTTTCCAAAAAACTGAACACTGTTTTTTACTTTTTTATTTTTTGAAAATCTTTTTGCCCCCCTCTTTTTTGTTTTTGTTTTGTGTTTTGCTTTAGGATTTTAGAGAGAGATTAAAGGTATTATTTTCGGGTGTTTAAGGCTATTTATAGGGCCACTAATTAGATTTTTCTGATTAGTTTAGGTTTTTGAATGGGCTTTATGGCTTAAAGTAGAATTGGGCTTGTTTTAGAATAATATAAAATGCCCATTTAGAACCAATATATTTTTTTAAACTCCGAAAAGCTTTAAAATAATTTAAACCTCTTATAAAACTTTCAAAAACTTATTGAAATAATTTATAAACCTTTGTTTAAATATTTAATTCATTTAAACAATTATTAAAACTTATTTATTTAAATAATAAAGTACTTAAAATATACTTTAAAAATAGTATTTAATACATAAAAATTCCTCAAAAATAAGGGGTATTACAAATAATGTTTAGAGGAATTAAAAGAAATGCATATGAGAAGCATAAGAAAAAGAAATTAACAAATTAGAGGAATTAGCTAGATTGCCAAGAGGGTCTCTTGATAAATATGTGATAAAAGAGCCACAAAGTTCTTTTGAAAATCGAAATATTTATGAAGTTAATGTGTTAAAATAATGTTTAGTATTAAGTTTTTAAAAAATTTCATTAGGGCCTCATTTTTTTAAGATTGGAACATGGTCCCGGAATTGGACGAGACGGCCTTGATTATAAAATGATAAAAATAAAATGATATTAATGATGTAAATAAAATATTTCTCATGCCTTTGTCCTAAGATTTTTGAAATTTGAGGAAACAAATCATATTATATATAATTTAGAGACTATAATAAATCAATTATTTTCACCTGAATAAAAATCAATTATTGTATATAATTTCCCTATAAATAATGGTGCTAAAATAAAAGCATTCTATTGCATTTCAAAATTTTCATTGCTTTCTCAAATAATAGTGCCGCATAACACTACCTACATTCCAGCATTCCACAAGGTTGGTTTGTTCCCATTTTTCCCCTAATTGTTAAGTTATTTTATATTTACTTTTTTGTTCTTAAATTGTATTGTATATGATTAATTATTGGTTGTGCAAGTTGATGTATGTCATCTTAATTTGTCACATATATGATTTAAAACTATGGTTTGAAAGTCATACTAAATTAACTACTATATAGTGCGTATCTAACGTTATGTTTGAAAGCCATAGTGTATAAGAACGAACCCTCATGTTTGAAAGCCACATATATTAAGTAACCTTATAACTCATGTATTGTCAACCATATTAACTTGTTTAACCTTATATTCAGCATAATGAATCAGAACACTCAACCTTATATATATATATATATATATATAGTAGTCAGCTTTCAAACTGGATATATGCACTTGACAAAATATCTTAATAATGTTGTATCGTAACTTTCTTATTATTTAAGTACTTGCAATTACTCATTAGTATAAATAGTCAGCTTATATATGAGTTCCGAGAGATGTTTTGTTAGTAACCACTTGCATGAGTTCTTGATCGGCCCTGCCCCTGTGCAAACACACCAATTGCACAGTGCCCTCAATTTTATGGGGGCCCAAATTGAAGCCCAACTGCCCAATCTCATTGAATACAAAAAAAAAAAAAAAAAAAAAAAAAAAAAAAAANNNAAAAAAAAAAAAAAAAAAAAAAAAAAAAAAAAAAAAAACCAAAAGTTACCCATAAAACTCAATTAGTCCATTACTCCAACAAATTCAATTTTTTCATATTCCAATCTAAGTTTTCATTAATTTCAATCATTTTTTTTTCTATTCCATATCTCATTCATTACTAATTTCTCATTAACTTTCTTATTTTACTCAAAAAAATTTTGCAATTACTTCACCTTCCTCAATCATTTTTCAATGGTGGAATCAATTTTCAATTTATCTCTTGTTTTTCGTTTTCAATCAAACGGTTAAAATTTTCATTATTTATGAATTTTCAAACAATTTCAATTTTTTTTCAAATTCTACTCAAATTTTATTTTGGGAGAAAAAAATTATAATCTTTATATTGAACGAATGAACGATGAGATTCGATTGCGGAGTTGTGAATTTCTAATTATCTTGCTCGGAATTTGTAACGGAAGTGGGCTCATTTATTATCATGGACGAGGTGAAAATATTGCATGTTAAGACTCTTTCAATGAATTTTGTCTAAGTATGCTTGAGTTGATCTGTAACAGCTTTGGGAAATGCTTGTAATATCCCATATTTTCACGTATTTTAAGAAATTATTTTTGCATTTTATACATATGATTTTAATATTTTTATTGAACAGGTTTATTCAACAAGAATAATAGACAAAGGAATTTAAATAAATTTTAATTAAAAATAACTATTTTGTGTTTATAGATAATATTTTATGTTAGAATTTTTAAGAGTTTCCTAATTTATTTTAAGGCAAGGGCATAAAAGTAATTTCCACTATTTAGGATAATTATTGGCTTTCACCAAATCCTACTTTAGGGCCTACAAATACCCGTTAAAACCCAATTTTAAGTTTTTATCTTGCAAATTAGTGATTTACGATTCAAAAATTTAGAGAGTGCAAGAGAGCAAAAAACTTTGCTTGCTTCCCGGGAACCGCCGGAGCGACCGTGCCTCACCGCCTGCGCCCCTCGTCGCCGGATCCTCGCCGGCCACCTTCCTTACTCCTCCCCTTATCCGGTATTTTCGAAACTATAAAAAAAATATCTTCCGCTTTCTTTTTGATTTAATTTTGCAAATTCATGTTTATATTATGATTTATCATGTTTTTATAAGTTTAAATCATGTTTTATGAAGTTATGATTCGTTTTAAAGCATGAATTAAATTGTTGATCATGAAATTTTAGATTAAGGTTAAAAAGTAATGAAATTCTTGATTTTTATGAGTTTTAATGATTCCAACTTCAATATTATGCTCATGACTTGTTGTTGGGTGAATTTGAGATGATTTATGAAGTTTAAATTGATTTTTAAAGGCTTGAAACATAAAATAAATTGTTGTCCAAATTTTCAAATCATGAAATTCAATAGAATAAATATTATGAACATGTTTTGGCTTATGAAAAATTATTCTAAAGCATAGATTTGTTTCATAATGATGTTAGTAGATTGTACAAGAATTTTATGATGAATTTATGATGTTTTTATGAGTTTTTCATGAGTTTAAAGTTAATTAATAAATCTGAAAGTTTTATAAAAGCAATTAAAAATAAGTTTTAAGTGTTCATATTATGCTAGTATGATCACATGCTAATCCTATAATGTTACATATAGTATGTTTCATGAAGTTTAAAAGTGATTATAAGCATGTTTAATATGCTGTCCAGATTTTGTAAAATTAGGATTTTAATGTATTTAATTCGCATGAATTAATCGTATAAGTTAAGTATTACATTGTATGATTGATTTGTGTTGTTTTTGTGGTTTTTCAAGGAGTTTTGACTATATTAAATTGTTGTCCACTTTTCTAAAGTGACATAAAATGAACGTTGGGGTTTTATAAAGCATAAATAAGTTTTCGAAAATCGAGTATTTTGCAATGAAAAATTGAAATAAAGCATGAAATTGAATAGAGACCATATAGGGAATACTTTGGAGATGTTTCCAATATAGAAAGATAGTTTAGGGTTGTTGTAGAGCTAGTCAACAAGGTTTTAATTTAGTTTCGGTTTACTCTATGTAGGAGACTTCGAATTAGTCAACTTTTAGAAGTGTGGCGGATCACCACTATTTCACAAGGTACGTAAGTACTTAAGACAAACATAAGAATTAGAATTCATACTTGGTTGATCCTTTATGTTATAATATGTTGTTATGCTTGTTTGGATTATGAGTTGACGTGCATGACAAGTTTTATTAGAAGCATGATTTTATATTATTTTAACATTCCATATTGTTAGCAATATAAATTCTATAAGATTTAATGGGAATGTTATGACCAGTTTAATTTGGCCAATAGCTTGTTAATAAAGAAAGGAAGTTATTAAAGTTGGTTAGTTACTTAATCAACAAGAAAAGTAGTTTGTGAATTTTTATTCACATGATTAAAGGAAGGTAATGAGCAATTATTTTATACATGTTGCCACTCACAGTGTAATGTGTGGTCAAGGAGAAAGTAAATAGTTAGCCACTCATAGTTAATATTTGGTAAAGGAAGCTCTGTTTAATTAAAGGACACAAATAAGATTATTTTTAGAATAACTTTAAATCAAAGATAATTAATATGGCTTGCTTGATTTGATGCATAATTTTTTTTATGTGATGTTGTATGTGAGTCATAACATTGTTAAACCGGTTAATCACGTAAAGTGTAAGAGGATTCACATCAAAACTCTTGGAACGTTTATACCTTGAGAAAGAACAAAGGGGGGAGTCATATGGAGCAGCGACCTGTGACTTCTAATTGGAGTACAAGACGTTTTATTAGAGCACTTGCTGTGTAGTTTTGTAGTTTTAATTTTATTGCTTATGAAGGTCTAAATTTTATTTGGATGTTGTTTTATTTTTAAAGTTTCTAGTTTTGATTTCTAAAGGGCCATTAAAATGGTTCCGTAGTGTAACAAAGTTTTAAGCTGATGTTTATTTTGGATGTTGGTTTGAATTTGCTTTTGAGATTTGCTTTTATCTTTAAGTTTCTAAATTTGTTTTGGTTTAAGACTTCCGTTGTAGTACTTTGATAAATGCCTTAGCCGTTATCACGGTGGCGGTAATACTTTGGTTTTTCCTCGTTATTTAGGAGTTTTAATAATCATGTTTACCTGATATTTATAATATGTTTTCCAGAAAAATATAGAATAGATAGTTAGGAAATTACAGGGTATTACAAAGTGGTTACCAGAGCTTAGTTTTGAAATAAAATAAATTTCGTTTTTGGGGGTACCAAGTTTTATTTTGGGAAAGAGGAATTTCTTATTTTGGAAAGTTTTTGGAAATGGAATTTTTTCTACAAATAATAATATCTGAAAATAGAAAGTTTCGAAAAATAAATTATGTGTGCAGGTATGCAATAAATTCAGGTATGTAGTATGTGTTATTGCTTTAATACCATGTGGTGAGCTTGGGTAGGAAGTTTGGGCATGTAGGATAGACTTTATTTCTGTTCTTTCATGCATTTAAGTTCATGTTTTAAGGTGTTGCTTATGTGAGTAGTTATGTGTAAAGGAAATTGTATGTTAGCCACCAAACCTTTTGTTGTAGAACTGTTAGATTGTTTTGTTACGGGAAGGATGGTCCATTAGTTCTAAGTGTTGTGCAGGATGTCGTATAGTATGCCTAATAATGACACACAAATGGGGACCTTAGAGAAGGAGGTCTATGAGAGTCCACCTCAATACGTTTAATTGGAAGATACGGTTTTACTGTTGGTATATGAGTACGGTAGTGAAGCTGCCACAATGGGACCAACTTGACCATGTTTCAGCCCTAATTGTTAATTGTTTGCCTGACCGTTTGCCCTACCTGGAAATCAAGGCGAAGTTTAGTGATTTCCACTTTGCTGGAGGACTTCCAAATTACTCTAAATATAAGGATGCAATTGGCCAATGGGGCTGTGATTGGAGATACCTGGAGGGTTACATTGCTAGGAAAGAGAAGGAGTATTAGGATATGAATGCAAGTGAGGAGACCCCGTCCA
Organism: Suaeda aralocaspica; assembly: GCA_016808085.1. Classification (NCBI taxonomy): domain Eukaryota; kingdom Viridiplantae; phylum Streptophyta; class Magnoliopsida; order Caryophyllales; family Amaranthaceae; genus Suaeda; species Suaeda aralocaspica. Next base: position 1,154,636 of record PYUH01000060.1, on the reverse strand, counting down.
CACCAAGCCCAGGTAGCCAGAAAAATGAAGACATGATGGTGAAAGAAACTACTTCTGGTTCAAGGAGTGATGAGTCAAGGGATAGCTCATGTTATGAGATTGAGAACCCGGATTAAGTAGTTCATGTGTACGTAGACTTGGTAACCGATTATGAGGAGGATGAAGAAGAGCTTGACCCTGAGGAGGAGGTGGATGAAGAAATGGAAGAGGACACAGAAGATGATATAAAAGATGATCCTGAGTTTATACCTAAGAAATATGTAATGTCAAGGGATATAAAGGACAATGTTAATGTTTAGGGATTCTTGTTTAGATGTAATTTAGTTAATACTATTTGGCATTCTTGATGTTTAGAATGTTGAACAATTTAGATTATTGTTTATGTTAATTTGAATAAGTGGCAGTGAGCCATATAGAAATATTAAGAGGAATTAAATAATAAATTTCTTTTAGGGAATGAAGCCTTAAGTAGAATAGAACCAAGGGAATTATTTTTATTTCTTATGTACTCTATTCTTATTTTAGTGGTTGTGTAAACAATCAAAACTAAGTGAATCATTTGCTCTAAAAGAATGAAACTTCTTTTGTGAGACAAAATGAGAAAGTGTTTTATGTTATAAGTTTATGTTGTTCTAGCTTAGAGTTAGTCATAATTTAATATAAAGGTCTTCTCCTCTACAGGAGAAATAGAATGGCTGAACGTAACAACAACCACCTGAATGAGGTAGTGAGGCAATTAGCTACTATAGCTAAACAATTAGCTGCCAGAGGAAATGGAAATGATAGCGACCCTGTTGGGGAACTTTTCAAGAAAATTTCTCAAATGAAGTCACCCACTTACCAAGGAAAGCATAATCCAACAACTTTAGAGGGATGGTTGAGATAGTTTAACAAGTTATTTGGGGAAATTGAGTATCTAGAAGAGATTAAGGTGAACCCTGTTGTTTACTATTTGAGAGGAGAAGCTCATCTTTGGTGGTCACAAAATGAGGCTGTGATTAGGGCTTTACCAGGGTTCTATTGGGATATGTTTCAGGAGCAAATCTGTAATAAGTTTTATCTTGTGTTCCTTCAGAAACACAATTGCCATTGAGTAATACTCTAAGTTCATAGAATTGTCTAGGTTTGCTAAGGAGGCCGTGGTAATCGAGAGTTTGAAGGCTAGCCGTTTTGAAACAGGGTTACCCTTATACCTTCAGTCACAATTTGATGGGCAGGTCTTTGAATCTTTGGAAGAGTTATATGGTAGAGTTGCACGCATGTATTCCATAGACCAGAAGAAGAGGAGGTACAGAAGGAAGGTGAGACGAGGGAGAAAAGGAAGGGTGGTGCAGGAAACTTCAACCAACAAGGAAATCATGGTGGATTTAAGAAACCTCGTTTCAATAACATCTTCTAAGGTAACAGGGGAAACTTTGGGAAGCCTACTTTGGAAATGGGAATAGATCTCAGATGGCTAGTCAACGAGGGCATGTGTACTTTTGCAATAAGTGTCCTAACAGTCATCCACGAAAGGATTGTGCAGGGAACCTAGTGACTTGTCGGTTGTGTAACAAACTCGGGCACCGCGAGTATGAGTGCTTCTCTAAGAACAAAGGAAAGGAGGGACATGGTTCTCAATTTAGAGGGAATTCAGGTTGGGGACAGCAAAAGGGTTTCCAAGTAAATATGGGAGGGAAGGTAACACCTCATGCCGGAAATAGGAATGGAAGTGGGAATGGAGGAGGACAGACTAAGACCTCAAACACTGGAAAGCTGAATGTGATGGGTCGAAGTGAAGCTGATGCTAGTAGGGATGTGATTGGTGGTACTTTTTCTATTCACTCTCTTCCTATTAAAGTTTAGTTTGACTCTGGTGCAACATATTATTTTGTATCCACTAAGATCCTAGAAAAGTTAAAGCCTGCATTGGGAAAAGTAGATACCATAGATATGTCAATAATGTTACCTTCAAGACAAGAGGTGCAGTGTTCAAAGAGATTTTTGAACATTCCTATTAAACTTGAGGGGGTGGAGTTTAAGGCTAACCTAATCGAGTTTGATTTGGGGGACTTAGAAGTGATTATGGGGATGGATTGGTTGAGTAAGCATAAGGCTGAAATTTTATGTGAGCCACAGAAGATCTCATTAATCAATAAGGGTGAGAAGGTGAGCTATTGGAGGGCAGGAAGGTTAAAACACGACAAAATAGTGTCAGTAATGAGGTTTGCTAGGTTTGTGAGGAGAGGTTTTCCCATTTACCTCTGTGGTGTGAGGGATGTGGATCATGTTGAGACTGCTAAGCCCGAGGATATTGAGGCAGTAAAGGACTTTCTGGACATGTTTCCAGAAGAGATTCCGGGGATGCCTCCTAAGCGAGAGATTGACTTTACCATAGACTTAGTCCCAAGAACAGCACCTATTTCCAAAGCACCCTATACGATGGCACCTGCAGAAATAAGTGAGTTGAAAGAGCCGTTACAAGAGTTGCTGGAAAAGGGTTACATTACGCCTAGTGCTTCACCTTGGGGAGCACCAGTACTGTTTGTAAAGAAGAAAGATGGGAGTTTGAGGTTGTGTAACAGACTATAGAGAGTTAAATAAGGTGATGACAAAAAATAAGTATCCTTTATCAATGATTGATGACTTGTTTGGTCAATTAAAAGGAGCAACTGCGTTTTCAAAGATTGATTTGAGGTCTGGATACCATCAATTGGGAATTGCTAATGGGGACATACCGAAAATGACTTTTCATACAAGATATGGGCACTATGAGTTCACTGTTATGCCTTTTGGGTTCACCAATGTACCAGCAATTTTCATGGATCTAATGAATAGGATTTTCCAACGATTTTTGGATAAATTTGTGGTTGTTTTCATTGATGACATCTTGGTGTACTCTAAGAGTAAAGAGGAACATGTGGAACATTTGAGGACAATCTTGATGACATTATGGGAGAAGGAATTGTATGCTATGCTCTCGAAATGTGAGTTCTGGTTGGAGAAAGTAGCATTCTTGGGACATATTGTGTCAAAAGAGGGAGTCGAAGTAGATCCAGCCAAGATCAAAGCAGTAAAGGAGTGGCCTACACCTAAGAATGTAACGGATTTACGTAGTTTCTTAGGGTTGGCAGGTTATTATAGGAGGTTTGTGAAGGAATTTTCGCGAATTGCTAAACCGATGACGTCGTTAATAAAGAATGACTGTAAGTTTGAGTGGAGTAATCAGTGTGAAGAGGCATTTCAGACCTCAAAAAAGCATTTGACTACAGCTCCAGTGCAGACTTTGCTAGATGGAAGTGACTCTTATGATGTGTATAGTGATGCATCTAAAAAGGGATTTAGATGTGTGTTAGTGCAAAGTAGAAAGGTGATTGCATATGCTTCAAAGCAATTGAAACCATATGAGGCAAATTACCCTACTCACGACCTTGAGTTAGCAGCGATCGTGTTTGCTTTAAAGGTATGGAGACATTACTTGTATGGGGTAAAGTGTAGGATATACACAGACCACAAGAGTTTAAAGTACTTCTTAACTCAGAAAAGATCTAAACATGAGACAGAGGAGATGGCTTGAGTTGATCAAGGATTATGACTTAGATATCCAATACCATGAAGGGAAGGCCAATGTGGTAGCAGATGCTTTAAGCCGTAAAACGAAGCATGGAGTGAATACCTTAGTGGTTGGTAATGAACTATGTAAGGATATAGAGAGATTGAACTTAGAAATAGTGAAGGAGGGAGAGTTGGAAGGAACTTTTTGTAATCTTAGTATCCAACCAACAATATTTGAGGAAATTAAAAAGAACCAGGAGGGACATGTGAAATTGGACAGAATGAAGAAAAAATTGAAAGCACGAAAGGCTGTGGATTTCAAGATCCACGAGGATGGAAGCTTAAGGTATAAAGGAAGGTGGAGTGTACCACAAAAATGTCAGGAACTGAAACGGAGAATCATGGAGGAAGGTCATAATACCCTGTATTCAGTGCGTCCCGAGGGCGATAAGCTATATAAGGATTTGAAGAAGGTATATTGGTGGCCTAGGATGAAGAGAGAAGTGGCTGAATCTGTAAGCAAGTGTCTTACTTTCCCAAAGGTGAAATTTGAGCATAAGAAACCACAAGGAGAGGTCCAACCACTTGAAATACCAGGATGGAAATGGGATTGTATATCAATTGACTTTGTAACTTGATTGCCAAATTCAAGGAATCAAAGTGATACCATATGGGTTGTGGTGGATAGGCTTACTAAGTCGGCGGTGTTTATACCTATGAAAGAGACTTGGAGAATGGAATAACTTGCAAAGGCTTACATAAAACATGTTGTGAGGCTACATGGACTTCAAAAGGATATCGTGTCAAATAAGGATTCTAGGCTTCTTTCGAAATTTTGGAAAGGTGTCCAGGAGAACTTTGGGACAATGTTGAAGGTGAGTACATCATTCCATCCAGCAACCGATGGACAAATAGAGAGAACCATATAAACTTTAGAGGAAATGATAAGAGCTTGTGTAACGAATTTTCAATGAAATTGGGAGGATCACTTAGATCTCATTGAGTTTTCATACAACACTAGCTACCATGCAAGTATTGCTATGACACCTTTTGACGCTTTGTATGGAAGGAAGTGTAGAAGTCCCTTATGTTGGAGTGACATAAGTGAGACAGTGATTCTAGGACCTCGATTGATTGAAGAAACCGCGGATAAAATAAGGGTAATACAAGCAAAGATTCAAGCAGCACAAGATAGATAAAAGTTCTATGTGGACCAAAAATGCCAAGAACTTGTGTTTGAAGTTGGCGATAAGGTGTTACTTAAGGTATCACCAATGAAAGGAGTAATGAGTTTTGGAAAGAAGGGAAAATTAAGCCCAAAATACATAGGACCCTATGAGATCTTACAAAGGGTTGGAAAAGTGGCCTATAAGTTAGCATTACCAATGGAGTTGAGCAAGTTTCACAATGTTTTTCATGTATCTCAACTAAGGAAGTATGTTCCAGATGAGTCACATGTGTTATAACATGAAACAATAGAGTCAGGCCAAAGTTTGACCTATGAAAAGTGACCTAAGATACTAGATATTAAAGTCAGGGATACTCGTAGAAACAGTGTCAAAATAGTGAAGGTGGTGTGGTCTAACCAAGAAACCGAAGAAGCTACGTGGGAGGCTAAAGATATGATGAGAGAAAAGTATCCAGAGTTATTTCAAGTTAGTAAGTAGAGTTACGGGGACGTAAATCCATTCTTACGGGGGGTAGAGTGCGATATAATTTCACGTGTTTTACCCTCAATTTTACAAGTATTTATGAGTTTTTACGACTTTTAAGTAAAAGTTTTATGTTTGCTTACTAAAAAATTATCAAGAGAAAGTTAAGTAAATGTCTAAAGACTACAACAACATAGTATTAGAATGAAAAAGCTTGAAGAAATTGTAGTCTATACTCAAATTCCATACATTACTTTACACAAAGTTTCGGGACGAAACTTCTTTTAAGGGGGGTAGATTGTAATACCCCATATTTTCACGTATTTTAAGGAATTATTTTTGCATTTTATACGTATGATTTTAATATTATTATTGAAAAGTTGCATTAAATAAGAATATTAAACAAAGGAATTTAAATAAATTTTAATTAAAAATAATTATTTTGTGTTTATAGATAATATTTTATGTTTTATAAAATGTTTTGAAAAGTTTAAAAAACAGAATTTTTAAGAGTTTCCTAATTTATTTTAAGGCAATGGCATAGAAGTAATTTCCACTATTTAGGATAATTATGGGCTTTCACCAAATCCTACTTTGGGACCTATAAATACCCCTTAAAACCCAATTTTCAGATTTTATCTTGCAATTTAGTGATTTAGGATCTAAAATTTAGAGAGAGAAAGAGAGAAAAAAAAACTTTGCTTGCTTGCCGGGAACCGCCGGAGCCACCGTGCCTCGCCGCCTGCGCCCCTCACCGTCGGACCCTCACCGGCCACCCTCCTTGCTCCTCCCCTTGTCTGGTATTTTCGAAACTATATAAAGAAATTCTTCTTCTTTCCTTTTGTTTTAATTTTGCAAATTCATGTTTATATTTATGATTAATCATGTTTTTATATGTTTCAATCATGTTTTATGAAGTTATGATTTGTTTTAAAGCATGAATTAAATTGTTGTTCATGAAATTTTAGATTAGGGTTTATAAATTAATGAAATTCTTTATTTTATGAGTTTTAATGATTTCAACTTCAATATTATGATCATTAATTATTGTTGGGTGAATTTGTGATGATTTTATGAAGTTTAGTTTGATTTTTAAAGGCTTTAAACATAAAATAAATTGCTGTCCAAATTATAAAATCATGAAACTCAATAGAATAAATATTATGAGCATGTTTTGGCTTATGAACAATTATTCTAAAGCATAGGTTTGTTTCATAATGATGTTAGTAGATTGTAAAAGAGTTATATGATAAATTTATGATGTTTTAATGAGTTTTTCATGAGTTTAAAGTTAATTATTAAATCTGAAAATTTAATAAAAGCATGTTAAAATAAGTTTTAAGTGCTCATATTATGCAAGTATGGTCACATGTTAATTCCATAATGTTACATATGATTTTTCATTTTTAGTATGTTTCATGAAGTTTAAAAGTGATTCTAAGCCTGTTTAACATGCTGTCTAGATTTTTTTAAGTCAATAATTAGGATATTAAAGTATGTAATTGGCATGAATTAATCATATAAGTTAAGTATTACATTGTATGATTGATTTGTGTTGTTTTTGAGGTTTTTCAAGGAGTTTTGACTATTCTAAATTGCTGTCCACTTTTCTAAAGTGACATAAAATGTATGTTGAGGTTTTATAAAGCATAAATAAGTTTACGAAAATCGAGTATTTTGCAATAGAAAAATTGAAATAAATTATGGAATTGAAAAGAGACCATATAGGGAATGTTTTAGACAAGTTTCCAATATAGAAAGATAGTTTAGGGTCTTTGTAGAACTTAGTCAACAAGGTTTTAATTTAGTTTCGGTTTTCTCTATGTAGGAGATTTTGAATTTGTCAACTTTTAGAAGTGTGGCAGATCACCGCTATTTCACAAGGTACGTAGGTACTAAAGACAAACATAAGTATTATAATTCATACTTGGTTGATCCTTTATGTTATGATATGTTGTTATGCTTGTTTGGATTATGGTTTGACGTGCATGACAAGTTTTATCAGAAGCATGATTTTATATTATTTTGACATTCCATATTGTTAGCAATATAAATTCTATAAGATTTAATTGGAATGTTATGGCCAGTTTAATTTGGCCAATAGCATATTAATAAAGAAAGGAAGTTATTAAAGTTGGTTAGTGTCTTAATCAACAAGAAAAGTTAATTACTCATAAGTATAAATAGTCGGCTTATATATGAGTTCCAAGAGATGTTTTGTTAGTAAACACTTGCATGTGTAAATAGACCAATTGCACAGGGCCCCCAATTTTATGGGCCTCAAATTGAAGCCCAACTGCCCAACCTCATTGAATACAAAAAAAAAAAGTAAAAGTCACGCACAAAACTCAATTGCTCCATTACTCCAACAAATTCAATCTTTTCATATTCCAATCAAAATTTTCCTTAATTTCCTTCATTTTTTTCTATTCCATATTTCATTCGTTACTAATTTCTCATTAACTTTCTTATTTTACTCAAATTTTTTTTGCAATTACCTCACCTTCCTCTTTCATTTATCAATGGTGGAATAAATTTTCAATTTATTTCTTGATTTTCGTTTTCAATCAAACGGTTAAATTTTTCATTCTTTTTAATTTTTCAAACAATTTCAATTTTTTTTTAACTTCTACTCAAATTTTATTTTGGGAGGAAAAAAATTACGATCTTTACATTGAACGAATGAACGATGAGATTTAATTGCGGAGTTGTGAATTTCTAATAATCTTGCTGGGAATTTCTAATGGAAGTGGGCTCCCTTATTATCCTGGACGAGGTGAAAATATTGTATCTTAAGACTCTTTCAATGAATTTTTGTGAAGTACGCTTCAATTGTTCTGTAACTGCTTTGGGAAATGCTGGTTTCTTTATATGAAACGCTTATTGTTTTTTTAATCGCTGACCATTGAATTAATAAGTGGATTAAATCTAATTTGTGAATCAGTTGTGTATATAGGTTGTTTTTCTGCGGATAGCTCATAGTTTTTTTCGTTGTGGTTCACCTTCATATTTTTCATGGTCTATATAATGCTAGTTATAGGAGTGCTGACCTAAGGCGAAGAAGGCGATCTTCGGATCTTAGTAAATATTTTCTTTCTTTTTTTTTTGGTGTTAAAGATGTTGTTTTTTTAGTTCATTTTCATGTTTTTTATAGCTTAGTAACTACTTTAATGGGTATTTTTGAAATGGGTATTTGTTGCACTTTAATGGATATTTGTTAATTTTTGATGATTGAGTGTAGAAAATGGAGGAAATGAAGTAGGGGAGTTATTATTGAGTTCAAATTGGACGAGTTAAGGGTAGCAACTTCAGGTTGTTTCTATCCTTTCAGTTTTTTTGTTAATTAAATTTATAAATTGTTTAATTATGCCTTCTATTACAAAGTATAATTCTGGATATGAGAAGCTTAAGAAATAGAAATTAAAAGATTAGAGGAATTAACTCGATTGCTAGGAGGGTCTCTTGATAAATATGTGATAAAAGAGCCACAAAGTTCTTTTGAAAATCGACATATTGATGAAGTTGATGTGTTTAAATAATGTTTAGTATTATATATTTAAAAATATCTCATTAGGGCCCCGTTTTTTAAGATAGGAACAGGGCTCCAGAATTTAACGGGACGGCCCTGATTAGTTGTAAGTGTTAAATTATTGCATCAAAGCATGAGTTGTAAGTGTTAAATTATTTGATCACATTTTGATTTTGTTTGATTTCTTAAGAGGTCTAATATCAAATTTAATCGTTTATTTTACGTATAATCAAGCTATATGCATGTGTATATAGAGGTAATATGTGTTAAAACTTTCAATTAATTGGTAAAAATTAATGCTAAGGTTTTCATTAATTTTTAATTAGTAAATGGATTAATGGATCGTCCGGTTGGAAATGATAACAAAATTGTCGATTCACACGGGATTCCACATGTCCCATGCTACTTTGGTCATAGCATGAGAACAAATTCAACAAAAATAATAACATAAGTTGAGCAAAAATAAGTTAAAAAAAATGCCTATACACTTGACATAGGTGTATGATCGGCATCCACCCTGTGTGTTATATCACGATCACCCTTTCTTTAGGTATTTGGGCGTGCCCCTCTCTTCAAAAAAGTGGACTATTGACCAACGTAGACCACTTGTTGAAAAAGTTACTAGCAAGATCAAGTGTTGGACTGCTAGGATGCACTCTAATGCGGGCAGGCTGCTGTTGGTGAAAGGGATGCTTTTTGGTATTCAAATCTATTGGTCCCAAGCTCCCTAAAAATATTTTGAAGGATTAATTGATAGTTCGGTTGGAAATGATAACAAAATTGGTGATTCACACGAGATTCCACGTGTCCCATGCTACTCGGGTCATAGCATCAGAACAAATTCAGCAAAAATAAGTTCAAATCAGTAAAGCAAAATTAAGTTCGGATAAGCAAAAATAGGACGAGGAGAACATGGCCTAAGTTTAAAAATCTGATGCTCCAATAAAATTAGGATTAATATATGTATATATGTATGTATATATATATATATATAGAGAGAGAGAGAGAGAGAGAGAGAGAGGATCCACTAAAAACCTTAAGTTTGCTAAAAACTGTGAAAACCACAAAAAAGGGGTACATATAAGATGTAAAGCGGTACATATTAAGATTAAATTAGTATAGGTACATTTACAACAATTTTTTTTATTATTTATGAAAATGTCATCAATGAAGTATGTGTACCCTTTATACCTCTATTGTACCCTTTTTTTGTGGTTTTCACGGTGAAAACAGTTTTCACATGATCCTCTTGATCCACTAAAAACCTTAAGTTTGCTAAAAACCGTGAAAATCACAAGAAAGGGGTACATATAAGATTTAAAGCGGTACATATTAAGATTAAAGTGGTATAGGTACATTTACAACAATTTTTTTATTACTTATGAAAATGTCATCAATGAAGTATGTGTACCCTTTATACCTATATTGTACCCTTTTTTGTGGTTTTCACGGTGAAAACATTTTTCACATGATCCTCTTTCTATATATATATATATATATATATATATATATATGGGGATTCACTAAAAATGTTAAATATGCTAAAAACCGTGAAAACCACTAAAAGGGGTACATATAAGGTTTAAAGCGGTAAATATTAAGATTAAAGTGGTACATATATATACTTTTACAATAAAATATTCTTTATATGAAAATGTCATCAATGAAGTGCATGTACCCCCTTTATACCTCTAATATACCCCTTTTTGTGGTTTTCACGGTGAAAATTTTATGTACCGCTAATATACCTCCAATATAATGAAAATTTTATTATAAATGTACCTGTACCACCTTAATCTTAATATGCAACACTTTAAACCTTATAAGTACCTTTTTTTTGTGGTTTTCACGGTTTTTCAACAAACTTATGCTTTTTAGTGGATATCCACTCTCTCTCTCTCTATCTCTCTCTCTCTCTCTCTCTCTATATATATATATATATATGTGTGTGTGTGTGTGTGTGTGTGTGTGTGTGTGTGTGTGTGTGATAAAAGATGAAATATACAAGTGATAACTAAAATTAAGTGGACTAAACTGAACTGAATTAGAGTCAATTGGAATAAATTGTACTGAATCGAAACATATCAAACTGAACTGAACCGAACTAGAAAATAAGTGCAAAAGAACAGGGCCTAAATTGCACAAAAATGCACCTTTACGTGAATCATACAGAGTATGGTCTAGACTGTACCTAACCAAAGACCAAAGTCCAATTCAGCGGTCTAGTCTGGTCTGTGGTCTAGATTTTGCGGTTTGGTTTGTTTAAATACAGACTGCAATTTTTGCAATCTGGTCTCTCAAAATTTTCAGATCAGACCAGATCACACCATAAACAATAAATGATTATAAAGGCACTTTATGTTGTATGATTTGCAGTATTGTAACTTCATAAGTCTGTAGAGTTTTCCTTTGTTTGATGGATGCTAAAGTGTCATTTACCGTTGCGAACTTGCAGTTTTCACTCCTATATGTAAACTTACGTTTTTTGTGTATGAGCCACTGAGCCCTTTTCCTCCCTTATAAAATTATGTTTTGAAAAAGTTTTTGGAAATTGTGGTTTAACTGCAAACTGCACCAGACCAAAGCATTTAAAAATTACGGTCTAATCTGATTTGAAAAATACCTAAACTGCAATTTTTGTGGTCTGCTCTGAACCCCGGACTGCACCAGATTAGACCGTGTCTACCTTTACGTATACTGTATGACAATACACAATATACTCGCGCCCCTTTAAATGTGATGCTCACCCCTTGAGTTTTTCCTCTTGCAAATTATAGTTGAGTAACCAGGATTTTCTCCTTACAATGTACTGCAAGCCTTCTATACACGATGCGGACGACAATATTTTAGTGTCACTATTATAATTTTTTTTCCTTCCGAAATTACACTATTATTGTTGAATCATCGATATCTATATCTTCTCTATTAATAGAGAAGCACTTTCAATGTAACTTGACAAGTGTCACAATTTGGACTTCTTCCGTTCATTGGAACAATAACTAGTTTGTTGTTCGCACGATGTCCTGGAAAATTGAGTATTAGTTTTTGTTCAATCTCTAATTAAATCACCAATTTTTTAGTACTAGTTGAAAGCAAGCGCGCTACGCGCGCGGGGTTGGAGGTGGTTATGCTCGTGTATTTTCTTTTTCTAAACTTCGAAAACAAGTAATATTTGAAAAATATGCTTTAAATTGTTACAAAGGCAATCCTCCAACAGGAATAATTTATACCATCATGCATACATTTGATGTGTCAAAAATCAAATCCTGTAAAAAGTCTTAAATACTTAAATTTGTCAAAGAACTCGGGAAAAATACAAATTTAATTATGTTATGTGGTTATATTCACTGCAAAAACTGGAGTCTGCACAACAACCGCGCGGAAAAAAATAAACAATATTATACATTAAATCTTTAATTTAAATGATTTTCTCCTTGCTTGTGAATGCCTAGTACACATGGTGCACCACTAGTAGGGGTTCTTATTGAGTTGAGCAGCTCGCGAGCAGATCGTGATTGACTCGGTCAAAGCTTGGTCAATGATCGGCTCGATTTAGCTCGGCTCGAGCTCGAGGTCAAATCAAACCCTTAACGAGCTAAGTCGAGCAAGTCCCATTTCGACTAGATAAGTTCGCGAGCAACTCGATAATTATTTAATTAAGGTTAATCAGTTTTTCAAATATTAAAACAATACAAATAAATAAAAATATATGTTGTTATATAATATATATATTAAGGTGGATGCCCATTATACTTATTATTGTATAATCTAGAATATTCTATATACTAGGGTTTATTATACAAGAAACCCTACCCACTTTGTATATATATATATATATGGTATTATAGTTGAATGAGACATACACATCTATTCTCCTAATACTCTCTACAAAGACTGTATTTTCTATAACACGTTATCAGCACGATTGTTATACTGAATCAATTAGATCAAAAACTTCTACCAAGGTACGTTATGCTATTTTCCTCCCTAATTAAAGTAACAAAGTTGTTTTCGAATTTATTTCTTTTTGTTTTTCGTTTGTCGTTTAAATAACTTTGGATTCATGCATTGTTGTGAATCATGGTGATTTATTTGCCNTTTTCAAGAGTACGGAGGAATGAATATATCTTATGTTGAAGATTGAAGTCCAATCAGGAAGGATCAACTACCAAAGAGTCGAATTTTATTCCTGCGAAGCTACTACCAAAGACGTTGGGTTCATTATTTTAAAAGATCTCAAGTTATGCATTCATTAGGGGGAGAAAATACGCGTTGCACTCTTTTTCCCTTAACCATGGTTTTGTCCCATATTGGGTTTTCCAGGTAAGGTTTTTAATGAGGCAACATATTAAAGCGTATTACGAAAGTGATGTACTCTTTTTCCTTCACTAGGTTTTTTGTTCCCACAGGGTTTTTCTTAGTTGAAGTTTTTAACGAGGCACACTATTCGATAATGGTCATCCAAGGGGGAGTGTTATATAATATATATATTAAGGTGGATGCCCATTATACTTATTATTGTATAATCTAGAATATTCTATATACTAGGGTTTATTATACAAGAAACCCTACCCACTTTGTATATATATATATATATGGTATTATAGTTGAATGAGACATACACATCTATTCTCCTAATACTCTCTACAAAGACTGTATTTTCTATAACATATGTCTATATATAAAAACAAATATAGATATATGCTGTTGAGTATGGGCTTAGTCCATTTCATAGCACAACAACTCAATTACAAGTTAAAACCCTAAACCTGTCGTTTCACACTCAATTACAACTCACCCACCATTTTTGGTCTTGTTCTCTCTCAACTTCTTACTTCCCTTCAAAACAATTTTTAGATACTCAAAAGTTCCTTCAAATCTTCAAATCTTCAAATATTTATATAAAATTTTCATTTTTATTTTTATCTTCTTTTTCTTATTAATTTGCAATTCTTTACTCCAATTACCGTAATTTTCAGACATAGCAAGATAATTTCCATGTATATTTTTTAACATATTGCCAAATGATTTTTTTTTCTCTATTTTTAAGTTCATAACTTTTTCTTTTTTTCTTTAATTATTATGGTTTGAGCATTTTTTTTCATGTTTCTGTGTACAATTTTATGTGAAAGACTCCATGAATCTTAGAGTGAATTTGGGTTTATTTTGTGGTTTTTTGTTAATCAATCTAATACCAAGCTCAACTCGAGCCAACAAATTGAGCAACCGAGTCGAGTCGAACTCTCGACTCTAGTACTTAAAATGAGACGAGTTTCGAGAAAACTTGAGTTCGAGTCGAGCACTATCCAACGTTATCGATCACGAGTCGAGCATAACTTTAACAGCTTACCGAGCAACCGAGTTGAGTCGAGCATGACAAGCATATAAATCGAGTCGAATCGAGCTAGAGCATGCTTGCGATCGACTCGCTCGATAAGCACCCTATGCATCAGGGTCCAGCAGTTTCACCAGTACCACCAGTGGCAGCAGCATCGTTAGTGGGGTTATTAAGGAGCATACTTCCAGCAACACTCCCTACTCTCCATGCCTCTTTTTCATCTAACTATTTGTCGCTATGGATCTCTTTTAGCATCTTTCTCTTAGTTACAAACTTCTCATTTTCTTGTTCTTGTAGTTCCTTTCTTGAACACAATCTTAGCCCTAAAATAAAAATAAATAAATAAAAGCATTTGGTGAGTTTCAAATCAATACCAACTCTCGTTTACACAACAAGAACAAGAGATTAAAGTCAAGTTTCTAATCAATATCCAAATATTTTCAAAATACATCCTATGAGATGCATGCCACTATATCTTGTTATGGATGTCCCTTTAAATTCTTTTTTGAAAGAAATACAGGAAAACTTTTAAGTTAACAAATTAGATGGAGCATGTATTACCAGTTTACCACATCATTAATAAACACCGTAAATATCCCAAAAAAAACTTGATATAGCGTCTGTAATGCATTTCCATGGCTCTTTTTAAAAATGTTTCAAAAGTTAAAAGTATTGGAGCCATTAGCAAGCACAGATCTTATACAGAACAAAGACTATCATATTGACCTAAAGGCCCAAATCCTTCGAAGCATAACTCCATAATTTGCATCATACATTCACACAATTTTTTCTTCAGATTCCAATATAAATCCTGCATACAACAGCCTTTAAAATGATTTGAATTCATTCGGTCTTTAAACCATCCACTTTCATGAAAAAATTATAAATAAAAACGTAAATCCAAATCGGAAGCAATTACTTATAATTACAAATGCACACTCAATAAGCATTATAGCTCTAGTTCTTCCAATAAGCTAACCAAAGCATACCAACAATTAAAGAAAATAATACACCATCGTATATTAAAATTAGGTTGGGAGAATAAAAGGAGCACACAACAAATGCACATTCACACTCAACTACTAGTAGTAAGTATTAATTCATATCATCTTATTTGCACACAACTTACTGATAAGTTCATTTTATATTCATTATTTCCCCCATTTTATATTGGTTTTTGGCTTTAACAAGGCTCTTTTGAGCCTATGCTACTAACTTTGGTTGCTTTGGTTTGTCATTTGTTGCAAGAATTGATACTTTTGTGTCGGTTTTTGCCTTATGTTGAGCACATGGCAAGTTAGTGGGAGTCTTGACCACTTTGAGAAGCTATAAGGAAGCTAGGACGTGATTTAGAAGCCTTTGGGATGAATAGAAGTTGAGTTACGAAGTAAACGAGCGAAGTCGGAAGCTCCAGAGGCCATTTAGCAGTGTGCCCGGGCAAAATGCATTGTGCTCGAGTCGAGTGCCTGGGAGCATTGCTCAGACCACGTTTTGTCGATTTTTCCCCTTTGATTCGACTTAGTACTTAACGTAACTCTTCCCTAGGTTTTCATATACATTCTCATCATTATTCTAAAAACCCTAGTTTAGTTTAGTTTTCTCTCTCTAGAGGTGATTCTTGTGGAATTCTTTCAATCATTGAATTCATAAAAGTTCAGGTTTTATTCAATCTTCAATTCTAATTTCTTTAACTCATGTTTAGTTTTAGTTTTAGTTTATGTTTTTAGTTTTAGTTTTCTTAATCTTTTATGCCCTAGTTTTTTGTTCTAGATTTAGTTTTATAATTATTGTTAACTTATTAATTTCAATCATGTTTATAGTTTTGTTTTCTATTGTTGATTTAGTTTCTTTAATTTCAATCATGTGTGAGTAGTTTCCTTTCTAGTAATAGGGGATCTATGGATCGTTCTTGATGTTTTTTTCATAGTTGTTAATTTGATTATTAATGTTCTTGAATTTCTGTTGTCAATTATTATTGCTTTCAGTTAAAAACTAGCCAGGTTTAATTGTTAATCTGATATTGTCGAAATCGATACCGAGAGGTAAGATTACCACAATTAGATCATAGGAACAATAGGCAAAATGAATCTAAGTAAGTGAGAGCCATTAGAGGACTTTTGAAAGAGACTAGATTCGACAGAATTAGTGAACCTTAATTCTAGAAGTTGATAATCGGTTAATTAATTGTGTTGCAATTCATTGGTTGATGTGTGGTGAACCGACGTCCTAGGCTTAGTTATAGAGTTCTTTTATTTCTGTGTTTAATTTCGTTCTTAGTGATATTCAACTTTTTAGTCAAAACCCAAAATTCAAAGGCCCCTTACAGCAGAGTAACTTTTTAGAGTTAGTAGAATTGCTTGTTTCCTTTGGATACAATCCGTACTTCCCTGTCCACATAGTTAGAGTAGTAGGTTACTTTTGATAGGTATACGACTGTCCTTACCAATTTTTGGCGCCGTTGCCGGGGAGACAATTGTTTAATTTCTACTAATCGGGTTATTTTGTCCTTTTTTTTTATCTCAAGGAACCCACTAATACAAATATTGATCACAACTTCGAAGGTTTGACTGAAGCTACTAACAAGGGTGCAACCATGGGGGAATTGATAACAAGGGTGCAACCCATCGAAGTAGTAAAGGAGTGGCCTAGATCTAAGAATGTAACGGATGTACGGAGTATCTTAGGGTTAGCAGGGTATTATAGGAGGTTTGTGAAGGACTTTTCGAGGATTGCTAAACCAATGACATTGTTGATGAATAAAGACTGTAAGTTTGAGTGGAGTGATCAGTGTGAAGAGGCATTTCAGACCTTAAAGGAGCTTTTGGCTACAGCTCCAGTGCTGACCTTGCCAGATGGAAGTGACTCTTATGATGTGTATAGTGATGCTTCTAAAAATGGTTTGGGATGTGTATTAATGAAAAATAGAAAGGCGATTGTATATGCTTCAAGACAATTGAAACCCTACGAGGCAAACTACCCTACTCACAATCTTGAGTTAGCAGCGATCGTGTTTGCTTTAAAGATATGGAGGAATTACTTGTATGGGGTAAAGTGTAGGATATACACGAACCACAAGAGTTTAAAGTACTTTTTCACTCAGAAAGATTTAAACATGAGACAGAGGAGATGGCTTGAGTTGGTCAAGGATTATGACCTAGATATCCAATACCATGAAGGGAAAGCCAATGTGGTAGCAGATGCTTTAAGCCGTAAAACCAAGCATGGAGTGAACACTTTGGTGGTTGCCAATGAACTACGTAAGGATGTAGAGAGATTGAACTTAGAAATAGTGAAGGAGGGAGAGTTGGAAGGAATCCTTTGTAATCTTAGTATCCAACCAACAATATTTGAGGAAATTAAGAAGAGCCATGAGGGGGATGTGAAAATGGACAGCATTAAGGAAAAGTTGAAAGCTGGAAAATATGTGGACTTTAAGATCCATGGGGATGGAAGTTTAAGGTATAAAGGAAGGTGGTGTGTACCACATAATTGTGGATCTGAAACAAAGAATCATGGAGGAGGGTCATCATACTTTGTATTCAGTGCATCCTGGAGGAGATAAGCTTATAAGGATTTCAAGAAGATGTATTGTTGGCCTAAGATGGAAAGAGAAGTGTCTTACTTTGTGAGCAACTATCTTACTTGTCAAAATAATGGAAATGGAAATTTGAGCATAAGAGACCACAAGGAGAGGTCCAATCACTTGAGATACTAGGATGGAAATGGGACTGCATATCAATGGACTTTGTAACTTGCTTGCCAAACTCGAGGAAAAAAAATGATACCATATGGGTTGTGGTGGATAGGCTTACTAAGTCAGAGGTGTTTATACCTATGAAGAGACTTGGAAAATGAACAACTTGCAAAGGGTTACATAAAGCATGTTGTTAGGCTACATGGAGTTCCAAAGGAACATCGTGTCACATAGGGATTCTAGGTTTCTTTCAAAATTCTAGAGAAGTAGTTTGTGTAATAGATGGACAAACAGAAAGAACCGTACAAACTTTAGAGGACATGCTAAGAGCTTGTGTAATGGATTTTTAAGGGAATTGCACTTAGATCTCATTGAGTTTTCATACAACCATAGCTACCATGCAAGTATTAGCATGGCACCTTTTGAGGCTTTGTATAGGAGAAAGTATAAAAGCTCCTTGTGTTGGAATGACATAAGTGAGATAGTGATTCTAGGACCTCAATCGATTGAAAAAACCACGGATAAAGTAAGGGTAATACAAGCAAAGTTTCAAGCAGCACAAGATAGACAAAAATCCTATGCTGATCAAAAACGCTAAGAAGTTGTGTTTGAAGTTGGCTATAAGGTGTTACTTAAGGTATCACCAATGAAAGGAGTAATGAGGTTCGCAAAGATGGGAAAATTAAGCTCAAAATACATAGGACCCTATGAGATCTTGCAAAGTGTAGGAAAGGTGTCCTATATGTTAGCATTACCAAAGGAGTTGAGCAAGGTTCACAATGTCTTTCATGTGTCTCAACTAAGGAAGTATGTTCTAGATGAGTCACATGTGTTACAGCATGAAACAATAGAGTTAGACCAAAGTTTGACCTATGAAGAGAGGCCAATTAAGATCCTAAACAGTAAGGTCAGGGATACTCATAGAAAAAGTGTCAAAATAGTGAAGGTGTTGTGGTCTAACAAAGAAACCGAAGAAGCTACTTGAGAAGCTGAAGATATGATGAGAGAAAAGTATCCAGAATTATTTCAGGTAAGTAAGTAGAGTTACGGGACGTAACTCGATTCTTAAGGGGGGTAGGGTGCGATCCAATTTCGCGCGTTTTTACCCTCAATTTTACAAGTGTTTATGAGTTTTTGCGACTTTTAAGTAAAAGTTTTGTGTTTTTTTACTAAAAAGTTGTCAAGCGAAAGTTAAGTAAATGTCTAAGGTCTACAACAACATAGTATTATAATGAAAAAGCTTGAAGTAAATGTAGTCTTTATTCAAATTCCATACACTAATCTACACAAAGTTTCAGACGAAACTTCTTTTAAGAGGGATAGACTGTAATACCCCATATTTTCACGTATTTTAAGGTATTATTTTTGTATTTTATACGTGTAACTTTAATATTTTAATTGAAAAGTTGTATTCATAAGAATATTAAACAAAGGAATTTAAATAAGTTTTAATTAAAAATAATTATTTCGTGTTTATAAAAAATATATTATGTTTTATAAAATATTTTGAAAAGTTTCTAAAAATAGAAATTTTAAGAGTTTCCTAATTTATTTTATGGCAAGGGCGTAAAAGTATTTTCCGCTATTTAGGATAATTATGTTTTTCAGCAAATCCTACTTTTGGACCTATAAATACCCTTTAAAACTCAATTTAAGATTTCATCTTGCATACTTGTGATTTAGAATTCCAAAAAATTTGAGAGAGAAAGAGAGAGAGAGAAAAAAAAAAAGGGAGAGTAAGGAAGTCCGAAAAAAAAGAAAAAAAAATTGTGATCGGTTTTGGGCGAAAAAAAGTAAAAAAAACTTGTTCCTTTCTCACCGGAGCCACCGCTTGCTTACCGCCCCTGCTCGCCCGTCCCTAGCCACCACCAGACCACCCTACTCTCCCGTTTGTTTGGTAATTTTTGAATTAAAAAAAAAAAATCTTCATATTTCTTTTTATTTAATTTTGCAAATATATGTTTGTATTTATGATAAATCATGTTTTTATAAGTTTCAATCATGTTTTATGGAGTTATGATTTGTTTTAAAGCATGAATTAAATTGCTGTTCATGAAATTTTAGATTGTCGTTTATAAACTTATGAAAGTCATGATTTTTATGAGTAGTAATGATTTAAACTTCAATATTATGATCATGAATTGTTGTTGGGTGAATTTATGATGATTTTATGAATTTTAGATTGATTTTTAAAGGCTTTAAACATAAAATAAATTGCTGTCTAAATTTTAAAATCATGAAATTCATTAAAATAAATATTATGAACATGTTTTGGCTTATGAAAATTATTCTAAAGCATAGATTGGTTTCATAATGATGTTGGTAGATTGTAAAAGAGTTTTATGATGAATTTATGATGTTTTATAAGTTTTCCATATGTTTAAAGCTAATTAGTAAATCTGAAAACTTTATAAAAACAAGTTAAAATAAGTTTTTAAGTGTTCATATTATGCTAGTATGATCACATATTAATTTTATAATGTTACATATGATTTTTAGTATGTTTCATGAAGTTTAAAAGTGATTTTATGCATGTCTAACATACTGTCCAGCTTTTGTAAAGTGAATAATTAGGATTTTAAAGTATGTAATTAGCATGAATTAATCATATAAGTTAAGTAGTACATTGTATGATTGATTTGTGTTGTTTTTTAGGTTTTTTGAGTTTTGACTATTTTAAATTGCTGTCCAGTTTTCTAAAGTGACATAAATTTATGTGGAGGTTTCATAAAGTGCAAATAACTCTCGAAAACCAAGTAATCTTGCAATAGAAAATTAAAGTGAAGTATGGAATTGAATAGAGACCATATAGGAAAGGTTTTGGACAAGTTTCCAATATAGAAAGTCAGTTTAGAGTTGTTGTAGAACTTAGTCAACAAGGTTTTAATTTAGTTTCCGTTTTCTTTATGTTGCAGACTTCGATTTAGTCAACTTTTAGAAGTTGTGGCGGAGCACCACTATTTCACAAGGTACGTAAGTACTAAAGACAAACATAAGAATTATAATTCATGCTTGGATGATCCTTTATGTTGAAACATTGTTATGCTTGTTTGGATTATGAATTGATGTGCATGAAACGTTTTATAAGAAGCATGATTTTATATTATTTGGACATTCCATGTTGATTGTAATATAAATTTTATAAGATTGAATTGGAATGTTATGATCAGTTTAATTTAGCCAATAGTTTATTAATAAAGGAAGGAAGTTATTCTAAAGTTGGTTAGTTGCTTAATCAGCAAGAAAGGTAGTTGTGAATTTTTATTCACATGATTAAAAGGAGTTAATGAGCAATTATTTTATACATGTTGCCACCCACAGTTTAATGTGTGGTTATTTTTGTATTTTATACGTGTAACTTTAATATTTTAATTGAAAAGTTGTATTCATAAGAATATTAAACAAAGGAATTTAAATAAGTTTTAATTAAAAATAATTATTTCGTGTTTATAAAAAATATATTATGTTTTATAAAATATTTTGAAAAGTTTCTAAAAATAGAAATTTTAAGAGTTTCCTAATTTATTTTATGGCAAGGGTGTAAAAGTATTTTCCGCTATTTAGGATAATTATGTTCTTCAGCAAATCCTACTTTTGGACCTATAAATACTCTTTAAAACTCAATTTAAGATTTCATCTTGCATACTTGTGATTTAGGATTCCAAAAAATTTGAGAGAGAAAGAGAGAGAGAGAAAAAAAAGGGAGAGTAAGGAAGTCCGAAAAAAAAGAAAAAAAAATTGTGATCGGTTTTGGGCGAAGAAAAGAAAAAAAAACTTGTTCCTTTCTCACCGGAGCCACCGCTTGCTTACCGCCCCTGCTCGCCCGTCCCTAGCCACCACCAGACCACCCTACTCTCCCGTTTGTTTGGTAATTTTCGAATTAAAAAAAAAATTCTTCATCTTTCTTTTTATTTAATTTTGCAAATATATGTTTGTATTTATGATAAATCATGTTTTTATAAGTTTCAATCATGTTTTATGGAGTTATGATTTGTTTTAAAGCATGAATTAAATTGCTGTTCATGAAATTTTAGATTGTCGTTTATAAACTTATGAAAGTCATGATTTTTATGAGTAGTAATGATTTAAACTTCAATATTATGATCATGAATTGTTGTTGGGTGAATTTATGATGATTTTATGAAGTTTAGATTGATTTTTAAAGGCTTTAAACATAAAATAAATTGTTGTCTAAATTTTAAAATCATGAAATTCAATAAAATAAATATTATGAACATGTTTTGGCTTATGAAAATTATTCTAAAGCATAGATTGGTTTAATAATGATGTTGGTAGATTGTAAAAGAGTTTTATGATGAATTTATGATGTTTTATAAGTTTTCCATATGTTTAAAGCTAATTAGTAAATCTGAAAACTTTATAAAAACAAGTTAAAATAAGTTTTTAAGTGTTCATATTATGCTAGTATGATCACATATTAATTTTATAATGTTACATATGATTTTTAGTATGTTTCATGAAGTTTAAAAGTGATTTTATGCATGTCTAACATACTGTCCAGCTTTTGTAAAGTGAATAATTAGGATTTTAAAGTATGTAATTAGCATGAATTAATCATATAAGTTAAGTAGTACATTGTATGATTGATTTGTGTTGTTTTTTAGGTTTTTTGAGTTTTGACTATTTTAAATTGCTGTCCAGTTTTCTAAAGTGACATAAATTTATGTGGAGGTTTCATAAAGTGCAAATAACTCTCGAAAACCAAGTAATCTTGCAATAGAAAATTAAAGTGAAGTATGGAATTGAATAGAGACCATATAGGAAAGGTTTTGGACAAGTTTCCAATATAGAAAGTCAGTTTAGAGTTGTTGTAGAACTTAGTCAACAAGGTTTTAATTTAGGTTCCGTTTTCTTTATGTTGCAGACTTCGATTTAGTCAACTTTTAGAAGTTGTGGCGGAGCACCACTATTTCACAAGGTACGTAAGTACTAAAGACAAACATAAGAATTATAATTCATGCTTGGATGATCCTTTATGTTGAAACATTGTTATGCTTGTTTGGATTATGAATTGATGTGCATGAAACGTTTTATAAGAAGCATGATTTTATATTATTTGGACATTCCATGTTGATTGTAATATAAATTTTATAAGATTGAATTGGAATGTTATGATCAGTTTAATTTAGCCAATAGTTTATTAATAAAGGAAGGAAGTTATTCTAAAGTTGGTTAGTTGCTTAATCAGCAAGAAAGGTAGTTGTGAATTTTTATTCACATGATTAAAAGGAGTTAATGAGCAATTATTTTATACATGTTGCCACCCACAGTTTAATGTGTGGTTATTTTTGTATTTTATACGTGTAACTTTAATATTTTAATTGAAAAGTTGTATTCATAAGAATATTAAACAAAGGAATTTAAATAAGTTTTAATTAAAAATAATTATTTCGTGTTTATAAAAAATATATTATGTTTTATAAAATATTTTGAAAAGTTTCTAAAAATAGAAATTTTAAGAGTTTCCTAATTTATTTTATGGCAAGGGTGTAAAAGTATTTTCCGCTATTTAGGATAATTATGTTCTTCAGCAAATCCTACTTTTGGACCTATAAATACTCTTTAAAACTCAATTTAAGATTTCATCTTGCATACTTGTGATTTAGGATTCCAAAAAATTTGAGAGAGAAAGAGAGAGAGAGAAAAAAAAGGGAGAGTAAGGAAGTCCGAAAAAAAAAGAAAAAAAAATTGTGATCGGTTTTGGGCGAAGAAAAGANTGGGCGAAAAAAAGAAAAAAAAACTTGTTCCTTTCTCACCGGAGCCACCGCTTGCTTACCGCCCCTGCTCGCCCGTCCCTAGCCACCACCAGACCACCCTACTCTCCCGTTTGTTTGGTAATTTTCGAATTAAAAAAAAAATTCTTCATCTTTCTTTTTATTTAATTTTGCAAATATATGTTTGTATTTATGATAAATCATGTTTTTATAAGTTTCAATCATGTTTTATGGAGTTATGATTTGTTTTAAAGCATGAATTAATTGCTGTTCATGAAATTTTAGATTGGCGTTTATNTGCTGTTCATGAAATTTTAGATTGTCGTTTATAAACTTATGAAAGTCATGATTTTTATGAGTAGTAATGATTTAAACTTCAATATTATGATCATGAATTGTTGTTGGGTGAATTTATGATGATTTTATGAAGTTTAGATTGATTTTTAAAGGCTTTAAACATAAAATAAATTGTTGTCTAAATTTTAAAATCATGAAATTCAATAAAATAAATATTATGAACATGTTTTGGCTTATGAAAATTATTCTAAAGCATAGATTGGTTTAATAATGATGTTGGTAGATTGTAAAAGAGTTTTATGATGAATTTATGATGTTTTATAAGTTTTCCATATGTTTAAAGCTAATTAGTAAATCTGAAAACTTTATAAAAACAAGTTAAAATAAGTTTTTAAGTGTTCATATTATGCTAGTATGATCACATATTAATTTTATAATGTTACATATGATTTTTAGTATGTTTCATGAAGTTTAAAAGTGATTTTATGCATGTCTAACATACTGTCCAGCTTTTGTAAAGTGAATAATTAGGATTTTAAAGTATGTAATTAGCATGAATTAATCATATAAGTTAAGTAGTACATTGTATGATTGATTTGTGTTGTTTTTTAGGTTTTTTGAGTTTTGACTATTTTAAATTGCTGTCCAGTTTTCTAAAGTGACATAAATTTATGTGGAGGTTTCATAAAGTGCAAATAACTCTCGAAAACCAAGTAATCTTGCAATAGAAAATTAAAGTGAAGTATGGAATTGAATAGAGACCATATAGGAAAGGTTTTGGACAAGTTTCCAATATAGAAAGTCAGTTTAGAGTTGTTGTAGAACTTAGTCAACAAGGTTTTAATTTAGGTTCCGTTTTCTTTATGTTGCAGACTTCGATTTAGTCAACTTTTAGAAGTTGTGGCGGAGCACCACTATTTCACAAGGTACGTAAGTACTAAAGACAAACATAAGAATTATAATTCATGCTTGGATGATCCTTTATGTTGAAACATTGTTATGCTTGTTTGGATTATGAATTGATGTGCATGAAACGTTTTATAAGAAGCATGATTTTATATTATTTGGACATTCCATGTTGATTGTAATATAAATTTTATAAGATTGAATTGGAATGTTATGATCAGTTTAATTTAGCCAATAGTTTATTAATAAAGGAAGGAAGTTATTCTAAAGTTGGTTAGTTGCTTAATCAGCAAGAAAGGTAGTTGTGAATTTTTATTCACATGATTAAAAGGAGTTAATGAGCAATTATTTTATACATGTTGCCACCCACAGTTTAATGTGTGGTCAAGGAGATAGTAAATAGTTAGCCACTCACAGTTAATGTATGGTAAAGGAAGTTCAATTTAATTAAAGGGCACACATGAGATTATTTTTGAATCAGATTAAATTGTAGATAATTAATACGGGTTGCTTGATTTGATGCATGATTTATGTGATGTTGTATGTGAGTCATAACATTGTTAAATCGGTGAATCACGTAAAGTGGAAGAGGATTTGCATCAAAACTCTTGGAACATATATACCTTGAGCATGAACAATGGAGGGAGTGGCATTGAACAGTGACCTATGACTTCTAGTTGGAGTACAAGACGTTGTACTCTTTTTTATTTTTTTAATGCGCTGGAATTCCGTCACTTTATGTGACATAGGTAATACCTTCTTGGAGTTGCTCCCAAGTTGGTGCCCAATAGGGTGATTTTAAAGGAAAGGAAACCCGTTCGATGCAGAATCCAAAGTTCAAATATAATAATTAATTTATTTGAGTCTATGCGCAAGTGAAAAGTTGTCAAAAGTAAGTTGCGTGTATGTTGTAGTTTATGTTGTTTTGTTGCATAGTCTTTAGTATTTATGTACCCAGCTTTGCTGACTGTGTCTTTCATGTGCATGGATTTGTCTTGGACTTGGCCCTACAATGACCCACTTGTTGGCGAGTAGTTGTCTATAATAAGAAAAGCTACAGGCACAAGTGGGCATAAGTCATTTCATGCTGGGTTGGAGTGAGAGCGCTTGCTATGTAGTTTTGTAGTTTTAATTTTATTGCTTATAAAGTATTAACCTTTATTTGGATGATGTTTTATTTTTAAAGTTTCTAGTTTTGTTTTATAAGGGCCATTAAAATGGTTTCGTAGTGTAATAAAGTTTTAAGTTGATTTTTATTTTGGATATTGGTTTGAATTTGGTTTTGAGATTTGTTTTGAAGTTTAGTTTTAAATTGCTTAAGACTTCCGCTGTAATACTTTGATAAATGCCTTAGATGTTATCATGGTGGCGGTAATACTTTGGTTTTTCCTTTATTAGGAGTTTTAATAATTATAATTCTTTAATATTTATAATATGTTTTCTGGAAAAATATAGAGTAGGAGGTTAGGAAATTCTAAGGTGTTACACCAGTGATCTAATCGTGGTAATCTTACTACTCGGCATCCATTTCGACAATATCGAACTAACAATCAAACCTTACCACAATTTAATTGAAAGCAATATAAACTTATAGTAATACAGAGATACCAAAAATCATATTAATTAATCATCAAACGAAAATTGAAACTAATCTATGAATCCCCTAGCTCTAGAAAAGAAACTGCTCACACATATTAAAACTTATGGAAAACAAATTAATAATAAAAACAACATAATTAACAATTAACAACTAATAAATATAAACTAAACAAATTAAAAACATAAATTGTATGGCATGAAAACTAATCTAAAACAATTAGCTAAAGCTAGACGTAAAACTAATATTAAAACATAAACTAAACATAAACATAAATCAAAAACGTAAACTAAATAAAATAAGAACTTGAATGAAAACCTGGAATTATATTCAATGAATGATTGAAGGTTTCTACAACTTAAGGAGAGAAAACTAGAGTTTTAGGATTTAGAAAATATGCTAAAAGGATGTACAATATCCTAGGAACAAAAACTATTTGTAATAAAGCCCAAAACAAGTCGGAAAAGGTCAAAAAAAGCCTCGGAGTAGCCGGCCCGAGTGACCCAGGCGAAACACCATCCACCCGGGCATAAGACCTTTTGACCTGGGCGAAACGCTCTTTCACTTCGCTCTTGCTCGTTTGCTTCTAATTCTTTCTCTAATGCTTCTTAAACTCTTCCAAGGCTTCTCAAATGATCTCCAACTCTTCACTAACTCTCCAAATGCTCCAAATATCATGGAATATGGTGGTAAATCATCAAAACCTGCAAAATATTGAAAAGAACACAAAAAGCACTCAAAATAGTCAAAGTTAGTAGAAATGGGTCAAAAGAGCCACGTTAGAGCTAAAAACCACTCGGGATCGGGGGTAAAATATATATATACAATATTAACTTATCAAATAAACAAAAGTTGGGTCTTTTATTAGGTGAGCGTCCAAAGTTTGGATTATTTTTATTAATGAATTTTTCCAAAAAAAAAAAGGAAAGGGTCGCAAGAAATGGCGGATGAGAGAAATAGAGAAGAAAGTGTGGGAAAAAAAATCCTAACCCTAAGAGAGGAGAGGCGGAAGATAGAGAAAGAATGGAGGAGAAGGTGAAGGTTGAAGAAGTGAATGAACTGAGATGAACAGCTGAGATGGTGAGGCTGACGCGCGTCAGCAATCAGGTGTAGCAAGCGTGTGGGAGCACGTGTGGGTATTGTCAACTGTTCAAAATGAACAGTAAATGACATAGCGGCTTTTTATGTAGTAGAGATAGAGATAGAGAATTAGAGATGGATTAAATGATTTGGACCGTCACACTTTTTGAGATTAAAAAAAATATTAGGTGCTTTTCCTTTACCTTGCACTCTAGACTAATTAGGATCAACAATCAAATTAAATCCCCTTCTAGTTCAATTACTAGAAAAACTATGAAAGATTGCAAAAAAAAAAAAAAATTAAAATAATAATAATAATAATAACAACAACAACAACAACAACAACAATAATAATAATAATAATAATAATAATAATAATAATAATAATAATAATAATAAAATCCTAGCCATGAAATCATGGGTGCTTACGTAGTAATTTCTTAGTCATGATTAAAGAGAGCAACAAAAAATCACCTTAGAACCGAGGCACTCAAACCACGAGTTCTGATAACAAAAACCCATACTAATTTCACTCGTAAACCAAAACTTTCATTAAAATTTTAGTTTTAAAAAATAAGCAAAATCATCCTTCAAACAAAACTAACAAAATCAAATCCTTTATGCCAAAAAATCAAATTAAATTGAAAAAAACTTCTAAATTTAAAACCACCAAAACCATGAATATGGACATAGACATAAACAAAGTAGCGATATTGTCTCTTACCCGAGCATCACACAACTCATTTGATCAAAAAACTTAAAAGGATCGCAATAAAGAACAATCAAAATCGCAAAAATCTTGTACTTATTCATATTTAGAAGATCAGACGAAACCTACACTTTCAATTCATTTGTCGCGCGCTTTGGCTGCCTTGAGTTCCAGCCGCTATAACCAAAAAACAGATCATCGTCATTACAAAACAAAAGAAATTGATTTAACAATAGAGGGTTGCAAGTGAGAAGAAAATTGAAAGGGAAAGATACCCGATGAAGATAACAGAAGAGAAAAAGAGTAGAGGAAAGGATTAAAGACTAAAATGTTTTATAACATTTTATTATGTTTTATTGTAAAATTAATAAAGTTTTGATCAATTTATAATTAGAAGTATTACTATATAAGACACATATCTCAACACATCTTTGTATTTTTTAGACCTGTAAATCATGTGTGTCGTGTCGTGTCACTTTCTTGTTGTGTCAATTACTTAAACGGGTTGAGCCACACCAACCCTAACCCTATCCGTTTAATAAACGAGTCGTGTCGTGCCAACCCATGTACTTAAATGGGTTGGCATCCTTGACCCAAACCCGCTAATAAAGGGTCGATTTTTACATATTAAAGTAAAAAACTACATGGAATCGTGTCGTGCCGTGTCGACCTGTTTACTTAAATGAGTTGAGCCCTTCAACCCTAACCCGACCTGTTTAATAAATGGGTCGTGTCGTGTCAACCCGTGTACTTTAATAGGTTATATTCCTTGACCCAAACCCTTTAATAAAGGGTTGTGCTCGTGTCGAGTTGGCGGGTCGTGTCACAAATTTACAGGTCTAGTATTTTTCAATTTTTTCATTTTCTCTCTAATATTTTAACTTATTTCTCTCTCCTCTTCCCCCTCTCTCTAGTCTTTTTCTACAATTTACATGTAGCACACTACGTTACAAACTTTTGTTTTTCTCTCTTTTTGATCTATAATATTGTCACATAAATAAATTAAGTTTTTACATATGATATTTTTAAAATTTTGCGATGAAATTTGATGATAGAAGATGATAAATGATGTATGGTTAGACTTTTTTTTAAAATGAATGTTTCAATTTATAGGTTAATTAAAGAATTCGTTCAAATGTTATATTGTCTTAATGGAAATATGTAATTAATACATCTTTAATCAATTTAGGCAATATATTTTATAGTTTATATATCTTCTTTTATTTGAAAGTACTTGATATTATTTAATAATGTGTATGCTTTATGTAATAATAGTAATTTTTTTGTCATGTTCTATTAAAAATAAGGATTGTTTTAGTTATAAATATAGTTTGTTTCATTAAAAGTTGGTAATTTTATCAGCATGTTCTCTTATACATATGCATCCATTTTGTATAATATATACCTTATGTTCAGCAGATTGAAATAGTATGTTTTACAAGTAATATTTTATGTCATATTTTTATGTTATATAAAAGTCGTCATATTCTTTAAATCACATTGTTGTTTTCGATTTGCTATAGATGTTGCAAATGTAATTTCTTTATTAAGTTTTTTTTTATTTATTGAAAATGCTTTATATTTGTTATATATTGTATTTTTTGTTGCTTTGTATGTTTTCCATAGTTTGTTACATGTAAATATGTTCATATTATATAAAAAAATTATTATTTTTTTTTTTTTTCAAAAAAATAAATAAAATAATCAAATAACAATGTATTTATAAATAAATATACATATATATAAAGGATATATAAATGTATGCAAATATTTTATATTCTATATGTTATGTTATTATTACTTAATTTTTTTTTTATGTTATATGTTATGTTTTTTTATACTAGGCTAATGTTTTGTAGTAGTAATGTTCTATAAAAGTTCCTTATTGTTTTGTAGAGAAACATTATTGTTTTATAATATCTTTAATGTTTTATAAAAAACACTTGATGTTTTATTTTGAAAAAAAAAAGGGTGTATATCAGTTGATATATACCCGGGCGCATGGTCCTCGGATTAATGTTTGTGCCTCAGTTTTGTTGAAATTTCTAAAAGATTGGTTCAACTACTCGAAAATTCTTAGGTGGTTGTATGATAAGCGGCTATTAAAATTACTATATGTCAAATATCTCTCGGTACTAAGGAATGCACCCTTTCAGTCTGTTGATATGCAATTTCGTAAACTAACCATACACCTCATTAATCACAGAGAATTTCAGCTTTTCCTAATTTGGTTGGTTTTTGGTTGAGACTTCAAGGATGCCTCATCCTTGTATAACTTTGATCTAAATAAAATCAAAATCAAACAAACACCTAGCAGTAGGCTTTTAAAAATTAAAAGTTAAATCTTACAAAGAAGTATTTCTCTTACAAGAAGGAGATCGAAAAACTCACTTCATTTAAAAAAGAATATAACTTTTGTAATAAAATTAAATATATACAACCAATTTTTCATTAGCTATAGCCCTTGCTTTTCTTCTTTTTGATGCATATTAAACTCATTAATACTGGAGTATATGAAGTCTCCTAATTGATTGGATGAAACAACAACAACAGGTACTCAAAAAATTGTATCCTAATTGCTGAACTACATTCAACTTAATTCAAAACCAAAACTAGTTATTCAAAAAGCAATCAAATAATACCCAAGTCCCAAAAGAAAAATAACAATAAATCATATTTCAATTTCTTGGAGAAAAATAAATTGGCATCATTGACGAAGAAGCACAAGATGATGATTGTTGTCGAAACGAGGCGTAACCATAGCTCTTGCCAAATTCAGAGCTGCAATCTTTGTCTTGGTCTTCATAGATGGTTTCTAACGTAATATTATTATTGTTATAATCTCTAAATTTCATGACATTAACAAATGATGGTGGTGCAACTTCAAATGCTATTCTTGCTAGTCTTGATGAAGCCATTTTTTTTATATTAATGATTATTTAGCTTATAACTATGATATTGATAACAATAATTTGAAAGAATAATGTAGAAAAATGTTGAGATGGGGTTTTATATAATAATATAATAATTGATTTGGGTTATTTGATGCTAATGAAAAAAAATAAGAGGGGTTTATTTATAAGAGAAAGGAATATGGCTTAATTTTTGGTTGGAATATCATTGTTAATATTGTCGACTTTTACTTCTGGTAATTAATGTAGAAATAAAAGAGTAATGGAAAATATGCGGGGATAAAAGAGCAACGTGTACTAATGCAATTAATTATTGGTTATACAAGTTGCTCACCCTCCATTATGTATTTTGTTTTTATCGAAAGTTTCTATTATTTACCTTTTCCACGTGGACGGTGTAGAGTCTTCCGTAGTCCGTATTACACCAATTAAATCAATATTGTTATTATACAATATGGAGCATATAAAATACTCTGTAGATTTTTTGAGTCAATACCTGGGCGATATGTTGATCAATTTGCAGTGAGTCAGGCCCAAAGGTATGTTTACTTCGTAGGATCAAGCGGTTGGAATTGGGATGGATTGTCGTATGATGGATTATATTGTATTAAAACTAAGTATTTAATTAATTAATTTTTATTGCAAAACTTTAACAATTATGGTAATAACCTTGCACACAAAGTTGTTAAAACACTTTATTTTGTGCTTGAGAACCACAAGTTTTGTATCCTATCAATAGAACAATGAAAAAACCAAATTATTATTATTATTATTATTATTATTATTATTATTATTATTATTATTATTATTATGTTATGAAAATAGGGTTTTTAGTATAGAGTATTTGTGGGAGAGAAGAATACATATGTATTTTTATTCAATAACAATAACAATATATATATATATACACACACAAGTAATAAGGGTTTGTTGTAGATTAATCCTATTTTTCGGAATATTCTAAATTATACACAAGGGGTATAATGAGAATCAACAATATAACAGTGTTTTATAACACTCCCCTTTGGATGTCCATTATAAAACAAAAATACATCATTTTCCCGCATGTGCAATGCCACCTCATTAAAAACCGTAGCAGGAAAACCCAGTGGGAAAAGCATGGCTAAGGAAAAAAGAGTACATCGCGCATTATCTCCCCCTCATTATGTTATTTGTCGAGATCTTTAAGACAACGCAACCCAATTTGATAAACTGATTTCTTGAATGTAGTAGTCGGGAGCGTCTTGGTAAATAAATCTGCCAAATTTTTGCATGAACGAATCTGTTGGACTCTAATTTCACAATTCTTTTGAAGGTCATGGGTGAAGAAAAACTTTGGTGAAATGTGCTTGGTCCTGTCACCTTTAATGTACCCTTCATTGATTTGTGCAATACAGGCTGCATTATCTTCATATAAAGTAGTCGGATCTTGGTTTCCACATAATAGACCATAGTCTTCTTGTATGTGCTGAATTAGAAACCTTATCCATACACATTCTCGTCTAGCCTCATGAATTGCTAAAATTTCTGCATGGTTAGAAGGAGTAGCAGCAATGGTTTGTTTTAAAGCAAGCTAAGAGATTGCAGTACCAGTGTACCACCATATGCAAATACATATCCAGTTTGTGATCGAACAACATGAGGATCTGATAAATATCCTACATCTACAAAACCAACTAATTCTTCTTTGGAGGTTTTAGAAAAGATCAAACCTTTATCTTCCGTACCTTGTAGATAGCGAAATTGAACAGGCTATCGCACACCTCTCAAAAATAACCGAACAACTCTAACTAATATAGCTAGGGAAGTAGGGATCGAATCCTCAGGGAAGCTATTAAATTCTACTAGCTCTAAAAAGCATAAAGCGTGTAAGGGGCCTTGGTGGAAATTTCGGTAAATGGTTTCTAAAACTAAGAAGACTAAGAATTGAAACTAAGGAAATGACGGGAAAATAACGATTAAACTCTATTAATGGAAACCTAGGGCTATCGGTTCACTATGATCAATCAACAAACTCAATTAACGCTCACTAATCAATTCATTGGCATTCATTGAACTAGGGCTCACTAATTCTCTCGAACTTAGACTCCCTCAAAACTCCTTTACCGGCTCTCGCTCGCATAAATTCGTTTTTGCCTATTATTCAGTGGTCTAATTGTGGTAATCTTACCTCTCGGCCTCGATTTCAACAATAACCTAACTTACAACTAAATCTGGCCACAATTTAATTGCAATCACTAGAAATCAATAATAGGAATTCAATTAGAAGCCAAGAACTAATTTAAAAACATAATTTAAGTTTAAATCATGATCATAGATCCCCTAACCCTAGAGAAAACGACTACTCACTCATAATTAAGGGAACAAAAGCAAAATTGAAATCAAACAACATGATCATGAACAAGGAATTAATTAAAACTAAATTAATTACTAATAAAATTAAAGTAAGAACCAAAATAGCAAAACTAATTAATCTAAACTAAAAACTAAGAAATTAAAGAGAATCATGAAACTAAAAGAATTAAAAAGCATCAGGAAAGAGATTACGAAAATAAAGATTGAATTGCATTGATTGAAAGCTTGAATTCATGAACAAAGTAATTAATCCTAAAATTCTAGAGGGAAAAAGTAATTTTGGATTCCTAGGTCTAAAAATATGATAAAAACTAGATAGGTTCGTGCCCCCTTTACATAGTGTATATATAGGATTTGGGTTTTTAATAAATTAAAACCCACGAAGCAAAACCGCACGGAGAGAAAAATCGGACCAAGAAAACGACCACCCGCGCCCGCATAGAACAAACTTAGTTTGTTCCCTGCACCCGCAGCCCTTATGGTTTGCCAATTTTGAAGCTGCTGATCTATGTTGCGGGCGCATAGATCAAAGAAGCTTTCAAGGCTGCGCCCGCATGAACAATGATGAACGACATTTTGATGATCTTGCTTGAGTTCTTTGCTCGATTCTTCGAATCTCATTCGTGGCTTCTCGTAACTTGGCATGCATCTCGAGGCAAGCATATTTTGACTCGTTTTAGCCTCCAATGACTTCATAACTCTCTATTACGCTCCTGTAACATATAAACAAAACCGAAAATCACGCATAATAACCGAAAGAGTATAATATAACTGTAAAAGGTTCTAAAAGTCAACTAAAGATGCTAAAACCGTTCCAAAACATAACTTAACATCGAAATACGATATTTAATCAAAACAAAGCCACAAACTTAACTATTTAGCACAAGAATCAACCGAAAATGAGGGAAAAACACAACATAAAAACACGTTATAAAGAAATATATGCTTAACCCCATTCCAATGCTTCGGGTAGGACATGAGCTAAATCTTGCTAATAGAGAATGATATGTCGGGTCTTATGTGACTACAAGATACATATTGTTCCTATTGCACTTAGATATGGTACTTCAGGACCAAGAATCTCTTCATCATTTTTCCGAGGCGAAAGGGATTTTTATCAACATTGCAAGTAAGTACACCGCATATCATGGGCAGAAACCTTCCAACCCGGAAGAACATAAATAAATTGCATATTGGGTGCACAAACACCCAATAATTCATAGCATTTGTTCTTTTCTTGTTCTATACCTTGCGTTCTTGTGAAGGCACATTTACATTATGTAAGTCCCATCTAATGCCCCTAAACAATTCTACAAAAATAGGAAAATAACATTACATGCAAACACTCACAAATGTAAAAATCTTAGTAAGGATTTGGGACTTTAGAGAAGACAAATACCTTGAAAGGTTTCCACCTTTCATCATCACAATCATTCGATATTGGTGTGGGGTTGTAAAGCAATACTTCGTGCAACTTGAGCAATGCCCTTAGGCAAAGGGAAATGTCAGCTCACGGTTTCTCCACTTCTAAAAAAGTATTGTCCAATAGTCCTATTTTTTTATGGTGAGCCAACGTATTTAAAAACATGGCTACTATTTCTTGAAGTGACATTGTTTGTTCCACTCAAACCCCCAATATCTCTAAGCATCACACATATTATATTGAAGGTTCTCTATTAACACGAAGCTCACTTTGCATTTCAATCACTCTCTTTGTAGAGACCTCTTAAACTAACATTCGTAACAATTTTTTGTGTTCTTTTCTCTCCCTAATTGCACACCTCTAATTGTAACACACAAATTGTTACCACATCCAATACATCATGAAAGCCAATTATAACCTATGTGAAACAACAAGTTGTAGTTGTTTTTGCTTTCTTTTCCTCAACGGAACGCAATCGAGGCATTGCAAAAACTTAAAATACAATCCAAAAATAGTATTATGCCTCACTATTATATCCGAGAAAGTAATAATAACCAATCAAACATAAGATAAAGTCATAAGTACATACTACAACCATAGACCAATTGCCCATTTGAGGTTATAATCATTTCAATCATTACCTAAAAAGTCATAAGTACCACATAAACACAATTC
Source organism: Suaeda aralocaspica (assembly GCA_016808085.1). Lineage (NCBI taxonomy): Eukaryota > Viridiplantae > Streptophyta > Magnoliopsida > Caryophyllales > Amaranthaceae > Suaeda > Suaeda aralocaspica. The sequence continues at coordinate 1,119,200 of PYUH01000060.1, read as the reverse complement.
TTTCATTTATAATTATGAATGAGACTAGTTCATATCCACCAATTCTATATCCTTAAACTAGTTCATTACCTCTTTCAGGTAAATGTCACAACATCAATCATAATTCAAGCATCAATTTGTTTATTCAACATCAATAAAACATAATTTGTATGCAAAGATCATATTCTATGCAGTGTCAATACTCCATGGACACATATTAAATTTAAACAATAGGGAATACTATCCAAAGCAGAGTTTCAAAACAACAGCTAACTTGTTTATCTACAACAACAATTTCATAAATTATAGCTTTTCAACAAACTAGCGCAGACTCTACAAACAGGAAACCAAATTCTTATAGGCCTATAGCGGTAACAGCAACTGTTATGAGAATCAAATCATCGTGAACAATGCAATGCCATTAGACAAGATGTCTTTAGCAAGTGCAGCAGCACAAGATGTCTGAATTTCTTATTTGATACATATTTTAGTTTTCAGCTATACCATCTGCAGGTTCCAAAGATTATAATATTGACATAAGCTAATGCCTGTTATAACAATGATAAAAGGCGCCACAATATGATCGACAAGTTGAGAAACTCAAGAATCCATCCAATAAATTCGCTAAAACCAAAATTACAGATCATTACAATCAGAAAAAAAAACAACAACATAATTCGAATTACCACACTCTTCCCACATTAAACATAAAAAATCCCCAATTCCACCAAACCCTAAACAAATAACCAACGAAAAATCAATGAAAAAGCTAAAAATGAACGAAATATAGCAAAAAACAAACGAAAATAGCAAAAATCAAATGAAAATAGGTAAAAATCAAACGAAAATAGAAAAAAAACAAACGAAAATAGCAAAATCAAACGAAAATAGCATAAACCAAATGATTATAGCAAAAATCAAACGAAAACAGCAAAAAATCAAACGAAAATTAGCAAAAACAAACGAAAATAGCAAAATCAAAAGAAAAATAGCAAAAACAAAAGAATATAGCAAAAATCAAACGAAAAATAGCAAAAAACAAACGAATATAGCAAAAATCAAACGAAAAATAGCCAAAAACAAACGTTTATAGCAAAAAACACGAAGTAAACAAACGAAATCTAGGTTTCCTTCAACCACCATTAATGTTTGATCTTGTTTTCTGAAGATTTTTGATGGAGAAATTGAAGAATTTGTGCGAAATTGAAGAATTTGGGCGAAATTGAAGATGCGAGATCTAGGGTTTTGAGGAAATTTTGGTTGAGAGTAGTGAGAGAGAGCATTTCATGAGAGAATGGGAAATTGTTTCCCAAATGTAAGGGAGGTAACAAAGTAAGGGATTATGTTTCCCTTGGAAACGGATTCGGTTTCCTACGACTCATACCAAACAAGTGTGTAACGGTAAGCTTAATGATTCCGTTACCTCTGCTGTTTTTTTCTATACCAAACACCCCAAATCTTCACCATAATTATGTAGGATGGATTTACAAATTTGAGTTTATAGATAAAATTGAATTACTACTGTAGTAAAATTGAATACTAGTGTGATATAATTGCCATATATTTTGTTATTGGTTAGTTTGAAGGTTTGGTCACTAGTTGCATTTGATTTGTTAAGTTTTTAGACCTTTTTCAATGTTTTTACAATGCCTCAGCATTCCTAAAGAAGAGATATAATGAATGGCGGAAAGTTTGAGGAATGGGTGAAGGTATGAATTGGTTCTAATGTTATGAATTCTTAAATATTGTATATGGCTTTCATAATCGCAATCTATGTATATAGCTTTCGTAGTTTCAATGTTTTATCTTATTCTAGAATAAACAAAGCATTGACTGAAATTTTTTTTAAAAATTTATTTATTTTAATAATGGACTTTTTTTGTGCATAAATATTTTTCATTAGTTAAACACTTCTAGGGGCCGTTGGGTTGGAGTAGTATTATCAAAGGAAGGAATCAACGTTCCTTATTTTCTTTGAGTTGTTTGTTGGACTTTTTTCTCATTCCCTTCTTTTTTCCATTGTTTTTAGTTCTACATGAACTATATTAGATAATTTCTAAGTATTAGCCGAGTAACAAAGCTACATAAAGTGCATTAGGCTAACCATTCCATTATCATACAGAAACTTGCACCATCTATGTATGTTACGTGGGTATTGTGATGCTATGATACATTTGTTTACTGTGTTGTTTATGATGGGTACCTACCAAGTGTAGAGCCTTATGCTAAGATTAAAGCCAAGTATGATGTTGTATTAGATGAGGATAGAATGCCTAAGTATGAAAAGTTTTATGTAAGTGGGGAATGGTTGCCTACTTTTGAGTTTGTTAGAAGGGAATTAAGGCTAGCTGATAGGTATGAATGGGGGAAATGACACCACCAAGTCCGGATTACCATGAAACTGCTTAGGATAATGGAAATGATGGCAGAGATGACAATGAAGATATAGAAGAGGAAGAGAATGATGACGATGATTGTTAATCATAGGTTAGGATCCAATGATCATTGTGCTTGATGCTATTGAGACTCTGGATAGGAAAAGAGTGGAATGAACCCACTTTTGAGAGTCCAACTAGAAGCAACAAGTGCTGGAGAGAAGAATCTAGTGAAGGAACCAATACTCACTTTAGAAGCCGCATGGAAAACTAGAACTCTATGATCATGTTCAGCTTGTGTAATTGTCTTTAAGTATTGCTTCTTTAATGTAATTAGAATCCACCTTGTTTAAGTTGTTAATTTTCGATTGAAACAAACACATGAGAATAAATTTTCTTTACTTAATTTTTTGTTTCTTTTGTTGTATAACTAGTTATAGGAAACATTGCACCTCCCCATATTTTGTTGAAGAAAATTGTCAATCACTCAATTCCTCTCAATTAGGGGAAACCATAAAGGGATACCATGGGGCCCCATCTAAGTCTTCATTATACTAAGTGTCTAAGTCGTAAGCCAATGCAAAGTCCATAATATCTCTTCTTTTAATCCTGTCTCATGTCAATCTCGAACACCAAAACCTTCATGGATACTTTCAAACCATCAAGACACACATGCCTGTTAAAAGCATCACCAATGATCAACTTCTCTCCTTTAGGCTGCACCTCTCCTCTAGATCTTCCTAAATATCATATTTTATAGCTGTATCTAAACCAGCATGTGGTGAACTTTATGATTGCTCTTTCCACTCCATTTCTTAGTGCCCCCTCTGGCCTCTACATCATTAATGTATGCCTTATCCTTTAGAATACCTACTACTTCTGTGGAACTATTCTAAAATACCAAAGTTTATGCCCATTTGTTTGTCATGCCTTTGTACAACCCATTTGGTCTCTTGTAGGCACATAATGCTTATTTTTCTTCTCTCATAACCTCCACTAATTTCAATAATTTCCCATACAAAGAGCCAATGTTTCGGATCCCAAATCTCAGCTTACTATACTTACCATTTCCATTGACTAGCTTCTTTTCCCGTCCATGATGTGGGAACCCTTGCATATATGACACCAGGCACACCACCCCTAGGTGCAGCGACGGCCTAGCGACCTTTGCATGCTTTTCATTGCTCTTGGGCCTGAGAAGTGCAGCGTGTCATTGACTAGGGAACATCCCCACGGTATCCATATTATGATTCATGTTCACATTATGTGGCCAAATTTTAATTCGTTGGCTGTAACAAGCCTATCTCCATGAAGTAGCCATGATGTAGTAATAGTTTCTATCATATAACTATTAAACATTAGTAGTGGCTCCCTTATGAAGTAATCCAAATGAGAAACATTTCATAATATTTGAGGTAGAAACTAGAAAGATTAGTGGGTAAGAAGGGCCACTTGCTTTCATTATTTGTTTTCAAAATGATGCTCTCATGATTAGATAAATAAATTTAAAAATACAGACTAGCTAGTCTAATTATCCACATTGAAGAATAAGCATTTACAACAGGTACTTATAATTGAAATTTGAATATGAAAAATCCTTCATAGGCTAGGATAGTAGGACAAGTGTCGAACCAGAATGTAGTTCTATCAATATGGCATCTAATCATATTTTAGTGAAATTTCAATGTCCAATCAAACAATTTACCTCTAATGGCTGGACATACAAAACCTTAATTTCTATTAGAATTATCTTAACACTTGAAATAAAAAATACTATTGATAGTACAGTTCCTCACTTGGTTCCTTATGTTTATTAATGAAAAATCATGGACTGTGATTGTATTTTTACACCCACGGAAAGAGACTTTGCTCTATGATATGATTTTCAAGAGTAATGAGATGGAAGATCATGTGGCAGACTTAAGAGAAACTTTTGAAACATTGAAAAGATATAAGATGAAGTTAAATCCAAAGAAGTGTGTTTTTGGGGTAGCTTCTGGAAAATTTTTGGGATTTCTTGTGGACAAACGAGGGATCGAAGTTAATCCAGACAAAGTCAAGGCTGTTCTAGATATGACCTCTCTCCGAAACGTTAAAGAGGTGCAGAAACTGACCGGATGCCTAGCTGCCCTTGGTAGATTCTTAGCAAGGGCAGGTGATAAATGCCATTATTTTTTTGATACGATTAAGAGAAAGGAAAAAGCAGGCAAGGGTAGCCCTCAGTTTGAATGGACAGAAGAAGCTGAGTCAGCCTTCATTTATTTGAAGGAACACCTACATACTCTCCCAAGATTAATCAGCCCATTGAAAGAGAAACTTTATTAATTTACTTGGCGGTATCAGACTATGCGCTCACAGCCGTTCTGTTAGCTGAGAGAAATGGGGTCCAATATCCAATATATTTTGTGAGTCACGTACTATAAAATGCTGAGATTAAATACGCTCTGATTGAAAAGTTTGGACTTGCATTGTTTATGGCAAGCCGGAAGTCGAGACCCTATTTTCTTTCTCATAAAATTGTTGTATATACCGGCCAACCGCTCAAGAAAGCTTTGTCAAAGGAAACATCGGGAAGGATGCACAAGTGGGCTCTGAAAATGGACTCATTTGACATTACTTTTGAGCCAAGGAAAGCTATCAAGGGTCAAGCTTTCGCAGATTTTATAGTTGAAATGACAAGGCCTCCTATAGAGAAACCAAGTATTGATCACTGGACCTTGTACGTTGATGGCTCGTCCACTCAGAATGGATGTGAGGCAGGCATTATTTGTAGGTTGCCTGAGGGTGACATCTACGAGTATGCCATGAGGTTCAAATTCCAAACATCAAATAACGAGGCTGAGTATGAAGCTTTGATTGCCGGAGTCAAACTATGTAAAGCCGCTGGGGCAAAGAAGATAGAGGCAAGGTCGGACTCTCAGCTCATCGTGAGTCAATACTTGGGGGATTATGAAGCTAGAGATGCGAGCATGGCCAAATATTTGAATATACTTCAAGAGGAAAAATCTGGACAAGTTTGAAATCATGCAAATTCCAAGATCTGAGAACAATTAAGCTGATGCTCTTTCCAAATTAGCAAGCTCTGCAGTTGGAGAGAATCCTCGAACAGTTTTTTGGGAAATTAAAGAGAAAAGAAGCATAGAAGAGATGGAGGTTAAGTTCATCAGTCGAGGAAGCTCTTGGATGGATGAGATTATTGACTACAAAACCAATGGAACCTTGCTAAACGATCCTCAACACGCAAAATATGTGAAAACCAGGGATGCATGGTTTGTTTTATGGCAAGGGCAATTATATAAGAAGTCTTTTACTCACCCGCCATTGAAGTGCATCACCCTAGAGAAGGGAAGAGAGATACTTGAAGATATCCACGAAGGCTTTTGTGGCTCTCACATAAGGGGAAGGGCACTGGCAGAAAAGGCACTGATGACGGGGTATTCGTGGCCTAGTCTGAGACATGATGCAATGACTTACGTGAGAAAGTGTAAGAAGTGCGAACTGTTTAGTAGCTTACCACAAAGACCAGCCAATAACTTAAATCCAATTTTGAGCCCAATACCTTTTGCTAAGTGGGGAATGGACATTCTTAGCCCATATTCACAAGCATAAGGGAAGAGGAAGTATGTCTTGGTTGCAGTAGACTACTTTACTAAATAGGTAGAAGCAGAGCTTATGAGAAGTATTAAACATGGGGATGTTAAATGGTTCATTTGGAAAAATATAATAACAAGGTTCGGGGTACCTCAATCAATAGTGTTCGATAATGTTCCTCAATTTGAGACTCCACAGTTAAGAGTATGGCTAGAAGACCAAGGCATCACAACTCATTTTGTCTCAGTTGGCTATCCACAAGCCAACGGACAAGTGGAGGCCTTCAACAAGATCATCAGCACAGGAATGAAGAAAAAGCTGAATGCTGCAAAAGGTCTATGGGTGGATGAATTGTACAATGTCCTCTAGTCAATCAGGACAACAACAGAGAATTCCACAGCGGAAACCCCATTTATGCTGGTGTATAGATCGGAAGCAGTTCTCCCTATTGAAATGTGTGAGCCTACTCTAAGAATTATGTTATATGATGAGGGTGCTAACTGGGAGATGATGAAAGCCACCCTGGACATTTTACCTGAAGTTAGAGGCAATGCTTTGCTCAAGCAAGAAATGTATAAGCTAAAAATGGCAAGGGAACATAACAAAAGAGTAAACCATAGACCAATGAAGTTAGGGGATCTTGTGTTGAGGAAAATGAAGTCAATTGGGAGAGTTGATGAGCAGGGAAAACTTACTCCAAATTGGGAAGGTCCATATGAGATAATTGAAGTGTTGAGGGATGGAACCTATCACTTACAAACCCTGGATGGATATGAAGTACCCAAAACATGGAATGCAAATAATTTGAAAAAGTACTATTTATAAACTTGGTTTCAAGAAGCCATAATGTAAGGCCATGAGCCCACATATTTGATCCACGTTGATCAGTGGGGAAAGGAATTTCATGTTGTACAGAATTGGCTACAGGCCGTAATTAATTAAATTTCTGCTTTCTCTAATGTTCGTCTTTATATATCAAGTATATGCTTATTAAAATAGATGTTGATCTCAATAGTTAAGGGCACAGCCCCATACTTAACCAAGAGTTAAGAAAATTCAAAACTTGCTTAACGGTTTTGAAACTGATAAGGGCAAGATCCCAGAAATTAACCATNTAATTTAAATTCCGCATACAAGTTCCACACAGCAATTCACCCCCCTCTTGCAGTGTTCCTATAGAAACAACAAGAGGTAAAAGCAAAAAGAGTCTTTTACACCAAACAGGTCCCATACCCCCTTAGGTGATTATGGATCACCAAAACAACTTTAAAGGTCCGAGATTTAGAACCTTATCTAAATACATGATAAATAAGGGCAAAGTCCTCGCAAGTGTTAGTATTAAGACAAAATTCTTATTGTGAACAGACTAATAACANATTAGGATAAAATTCTTACTGTGAACAAACTAATAACAGTTTCGATCCTTAAGTTTAAGGGCAATCAATATGATTGATTGATTCATTACTCTTTTGATTCATCACCCCTAAAGAGTAATAAATCAATCAATATCTAAAGTTTGTAAATACAAGGATCTTACTGTTGAACGAATGTTACTTAAAACAATAAGGGTTGAAGTGATGAGTCTCAACAGGTTAGGACTTCGAACTGAAGTCCAAGAGATTCACTGGCCAATTATATGTGGTACAACTGAAGTTATATGAAAAATACCGGATGTGCCAAAAATTAGTTTGAACACATTCAACCAGGTCACCAAAAGGGGACCGAGTCTAATGATAAGATCACTAAGTTTGACACATCCGGTGTCATTAAGTGTGATACATTCGGTGTCAGATCACCAAGAGAGTACCGAGTCTAATGATGGAATCACTAAGTTTGACACATCCGGTGTCATATGATTATACCGGATATGCCAATAATTATAGTCAACACTTAGCAAATACTCATGAATTTGATATGAAAAATGTCCAAGTTAAAACCCAATGTTGTGATTTATGATCTAAAACTTTGAGACCAATGACTCATAGTTTGAATTTTTAAGTGAAGTATATCCTTATGGATTATAAGGATTATGAGCAATTGAACCTGCAAAATTTCTAAGGAAAATACTTACAAACATATAGAATGCCTTTCAAATGGATTGTATCCATCTTTGGGAAAATTGCAAAGTAATTAAAAAAGGGAAATGAGCATCAAAAGATAAATTGATAAATAATGCTTAAAAGCACAAATGTATAATACAATTGGTTTAAAAACCAACACTGAATAATTTCAATTGTCAAAAGATTATACAATACAACAAGTTGCAAATTGAAAAGAAGAAAAATCAAGGAGTAGCAGGTGTAGGTTGGTCAATAGTAGTGGATGCAGTGGTATTTCCTCCAGCTCCAGCTCCAACCGTTTTGTCAACTCCATACTTCTCCTTGTCCTCTTCGACACCTTCAGCTTCGTCCTCCTCATCTTCGGCGTCAGAAGGGCAGAAAGGGCTGGGAGGAGTATCCCCATATAGTTTGGCTAGGTGAGCCCTTGTTGCATAATCCAGTCTCTTCTCAAAGTATTGGAAAGGGACGTACTCCTCAAGGCCGAGTGTCCAAGCCTCTGTAATCCTTTGTCTGGTGGATTCTCCTCCTTCCAGATACTTTTGGACTGTAAACGGTCCGGCTTGGTTGAACTCCTCCTCCTTCTTTTTCTCCACTTCTTCAAGTCGGACATTGGCAGCTCTCAGTTGCTCATTTAATGCAGCAACCTTCCTCTCAGCCTCTTCAGCCCTTAACTCGGCAGCCCTTTTATCGGAGACCATCTGCTCCAGGTCCAGCTCTTTCTTTTTGTACTCTTCCAGCTCGGTCCATAGCTCAACATTCCTCTTTGCCATGACCAAGTTCTGCTCTTTGGCTTGTCCCAAAGAGGCACACAACTCATTCACAACATGTGAATTTTGAGCCTGGATTCTGCGGACTTGTTCGCTCAAATAAGACTCACAAATGGTGAGCATTCGGGCTGCCTTTGCCCTCTCCTTCTTGGTTTGAGCTACCAATTTTTGGAGGTATTGAAGCCGGAAGATGATCTGTCAAAGGAAAAATGCAAACAAGTTTTAGCAAAAACCCACTAAGTATTAAAAAGGCAGAATTAAAGAGACATTTGAAAGTTGGTTAAAACTAAGTATAATAAGTAAAGTTTACCTCAATGCAACTGTTGAAGCACGGACCAAGTTGTCCGTCGAGGATGCCCCTTAGTGACTCCTTGTACTCCTTGTCTTAACAACGGAGAACCTTTCTAACATACTCCTTCTTGTAGTTGGAATCAAAGGTTTTGGAGGTCGAAGGAATGTCACCTTCCTCGTCTAAGAAGTCCTTCTCAGAATCAGCCACATCTGTAGTGGGAAATGGAATAATTATAGCCCGAGGGTCTTTGGGAGATGTAACAGAGTCTCAAGTACGAGTACTCGAGACTGATGTTACAATGTTACGTGCAAATTTAATACATGATGCCATGGAAGAGTCAAGGAACTCTAGGGGCATATTCTCCCGGATGGCCTCCTGCATCCCAGCAGCCGGGTCCTGGTCTGGAGAAGGTCGTTTGGATCCCTAAGTGAGGAATCCTTGTCCATCCCTCCAATCGTTTGACCAGCATGTCTGGCCTTGTCCTGAGCTATGGGATCCATCAGGCCAAACTCCGTTCCGTAGGGATTGTCAAAGACAGGGTCGCTTTGAAGGCTGCGGGTTGGCCGGACAGCCTTGTCCTTCCGGCGATAGGGAACCTCCTTGGAGAATGGGCTGTCCACCGGTTTAACAGGGGTGGAGGCCGGGGAGGACTCGGTGCTGACCAGTGAAGCTGGCCTTTTCTTCTTAGGAGGATTGATGGAGAGTGGCGTAGAGCTCTCCTTCCTCTTCAGTTTGGTAGGGAGATCTTTTAGCTTCTCCTTACCTTTATCCTTCTTTTCTTTACCCAGCAATGAAGCCCGGGTATCTCTGGTTGACTGCAAAATTACAAAGTTGATTCAGTAAATCATTATTCACTCATAAAAAACTGGTTATTTATGAGATAACCGGATAAACATCCTAAAACAATAAAAGCAAGAGTCCTAAATTATGTAATTATTTAGAAAGTAACATATAAGAAAATCAAGTTGTTTTATAAAAATTTCAAAGAACAAAGTTATTAATGGTTAACATATTCAGCAATGTCAATCGATACCGAGTATGCCAAACTTGCATTAACACACCCTCAACTTGGTATCTTTTTAATGAAAGATTTCCTTGCCACAGCAACACATTCAGTGACACAAGCCAAGACCGAATGTGAGAAAACTACATTGACAAAGGGTGAACTCGGTCACGTTTTAAAAGACCGAGTAGTGTCCACAAGAAAGCAGATTTAACATATTTGGCCTCAACGGATGATACCTGTAGGCGCCCCGGATTTTAGGGTCCCAAATTTTTTGGTCACCTTTCCCAAACCGTCCATAGGTCAAGTTAGACCTAAAAAATTGGCTTAAGGAAAGGTGAAATGGACTTTTTTAGAAGTATTTTGCAAAAAAACAGGAGTGCAGGAATTTCAGTCGCGCTAGCGTGGTAGTGTGACAGAGTTTGTCATGCTGACTGTGCAGCGCTACAAAGTTTGTCACGCTGCAGGTGTAGCGCGGCAAGCTTTGTGACGCTGCGACGTTAGCGTGACAAAGTCTGCCGCGCTACGCTATTTTGGTGTTTTTTTTGTTTTTTTTAATTATCTTTTTTCGAGTANCTTTTTTCGAGTGAGATAATAATATACGAATACGGACGATGCTAGTAAGGAGTCGCCAATGAGTTTTAGGAATCAAACTCATAAACCGTGTATTTAGATTGATTACGAATGGGACACGAATACGGGACGATAATCTAAATTGCACGAATAACCCTTTCGATCCCATGGGGATGACTCCTAGTTATGATCTTACAAACCAAAGGTTGGATTCAGGAGTGAAGGTACTAATATGGCGGAGTGCGTCATATTAGCCCGTAGGCGGCCATTACTAGTTTTCTCTCAATTATACACAAATTATATAAAGAACCACAAAATAATAATTTACAACCTAACACAAAATTACTATTATTAAGGTGAAATCACATAAAACCTAATAATTTATTCAAATCGTCGTTAAGATTAATTCAAAGTTCCTAGCATGATACAATTTGTCCAAAAATTATCTTAGTTTAATGTGATAAATTAATTCAAATTAAGCCCTTTAACAAAAACAAAATGATAAAAGTGGTAAATGGTTCGGAAAACCAACAACAACAAATCCACAAGTTTGATTTTTAGGGCTCTCAGGAAACGTACCACTTCCCGTATGAAGTCTGGAGTCGTCGAGTGTTAATTTGTGCACAGTTGAATTATTGTTTCAATATTATCAAAATTTGTAGCAACTTTTTAAAAATAAATAGCAAATAAATAATAAATAATTATTATAAAAAATAAGGTTGTTTAAAAGAAATAATCGGATTAATTAAGTATGAGGGAGAAAATAAGTAAAAAAAGTTTTGAGAAATGAAGGAAATGAAGGTTTTTATAACAGCGTGGGAACTGTAATCGCGCTGGGCTGCTAGCACGGTAAGCGGAATCGCGCTGGCCCGGTAGCGCAGGAAACCCTACAACGCTACTAGGCTAGCGCTGCTAACTTAGTCATGCTGACCTGTCAGCGTGACTAAGTTAAGCGCGCTACATTTTTTTTTGAAAGATCTTTTTTTTTTTAATTTAATTTAATTTAATTTATTTATTTTTTTAAAATAATAAAAAGCATTGGAACAAAAGGTTNATTGGGATAAAAGGTCCGTTAAATAAGAATGGAAATTTTATAATATCCGAGATTTATTTTTATACCCAAGTATACTCGATTATCCAATCTTCTAGAGAAATGAGTTTTTTAATCATCATAGAGTCCTGCCGCTGGACGAGTGGACTAAATTAGGTGTCTACAGTTAGCCCCCACTTTGATTGAGTCTGAGTAAGACGACAATCAAAGTATGCTCGAATCGTTTTTCGAGGCTTTCATATCCAGAGCCATGAGCTCCTCATTAACCAATGGGCGTAGCAAATTTTAGAGAGCAAAGGCTCTCGAAACTGAAATCGAAAATAGATTTTAATAAATTCGCTTATTTATCAATACACTTACCAAATAAATTAGTATTAGTATTTTGAATAAGTTTTCTTTTGACTGGAAATAATGTAATAGATTCGCTCATTATTACTATTTTAAATAAATTCGCTTATTTACTGAAATTATTGAAAAAATGTAATAAATTCGCTTATTTATTACTATTTTGAGTAAATTCGCTTATTTACTGAGATTATTGAAAAAAATGTAATAAATTCGCTTATTTATTACTATTTTCAGTAAATTCGCTAATTTACTGAAATTATTGAAAAAAATGTAATAAATTCGCTTATTTATTACTATTTTGAGTAAATTCGCTTATTTACTGAAATTATTGTAATAAATTCGCTTATTTATTACTATTAGAAATGAAATAAAAAGATAATTTGATGGAGAAAAGTTTAAGTGTAAAGAGAAGAGGAGAAAAAAGAGAGAGAAAGTAGGTTTAGGAGAATAAGAGAATCGGTTTTGGAAGTGTGAGAATGTGTAGAAAAAATCAAGAAAGTCAAGAGGATCGTTTTAGAGGAGAAAAAAGGGTATTTATAAGAAAAACGTGTAGCGCGACAGGTTTTATCATGCTGGCCGGGTAGCGTTACAAGTTTAATAACGCTGCGCAGCTAGCGCTGGTTTACTTGTCCTGCTGCTGTGTCAGCGCGACTTGCTGAGTCGCGCTACGCTAAAACTCGTTTTTTTTTCTTTTTTTTTTTTTTTAATCAAATATTGAGCTTATATAAAATTAAGTCCAATAATCTAGAGAAGTGGGTTTTATTGTTCATCATGGAGTCTTACCACGGGACCGAGGACTAAATTAGATGTCTACAGTTAGCCCCCACTTTGATTGAGTCTGAGTAAGTCGAAAATCGAAGTATGCTCGAATCGCTTTTCGAGACTTCCATATTCGGAACCGAGGGCTCCTTATTAACCAATGGGTGTATCAAGATTTTAGAAAGCAATGGCTTCCAGAACATAAAAAACCTTTTTGTTTTCGAAAATTGGAATAGTTATTTTCTAATTAATCGACTTTCTTACTTTGAAATCGAAATATAGAAAATGAGTTTTAATAAATTCGTTTATTTATTAAAACATTGTAAATTCAATTTTATAAGCAAAAGTAATATATTAGTCTATTTATTACTAATCTAGTAAATTCGCTTATTTACTAAAATATCTGAACACAAAAGGGTAATAAATTCGCTTATTTATTACTATTTTAGTAAATTCGTTTATTTACTAAGAATATTTGAAGAAAAGGTAATAAATTTGCTTATTTATTACTATTTTAGTAAATTCACTTATTTACCAAAGAAGTGTTTGAAAAAAAGGTAATAAATTCGCTTATTTATTACTATTTTAGTAAATTCGCTTATTTACTAAAGAGGTGTTTGAAAAAAATATAATAAATTCGCTTATTTATTACTATTTTTGTAAATTCGCTTATTTACTAAAATAGTGTTTGAAGAAAATGTAATAAATTTGCTTATTTATTACTATTTTTAGTAAATTCGATTATTTACCAGAATTGTTGACAAAGTGTAAAATTTTCGCTCATTTATTAGCTTTTTTGAGTAAACTCGCTTATTTACCGAAATTACTGAAAAATATAATAAATTCGCTTATATACTAAGAATATTTGAATAAAAGGTAATAAATTCGCCAATTTATTATGTTTTGAGTAAATTCGCTTATTTACTAAAATTATTGAAAAAAATGTAATAAATTCGCTCATTTATTACTATTTTGAGTAAATTCGTTTATTTACCGAAATTATTGAAAAAGTGTAATAAATTCGCTCATTATTACTTTTTTGGAGTAAATTCGCTTATTTACTAGAATTGTTGACAAAAGCTAATGACGTTGTCATAAAATCACAAACCTTAACTCAATGTATTTTTCCTTTTGAGTATTTTGGATAAAGGAGTGAGAAAAGGGATTAACATCAAAAACAAAGTCAAAGCATTTGAAAGTACAACAAAGCACAGTCAAGAGCGCTAGCCTTGTAGCGTCACAAAGCCAACCATGTGGATGCGTCAACGTGACAGTAGAAACAGCGCTAAGACCTTCAGCGCGGTTGCTGCTATCACGCTCCCAAGTGAGCGTTTCTTCATTTGTTGTGTTTGAAAGGTTGCTCAAATTATAAAAGTTGATGTTGAATTGATAATACATGGTAGTGTTGTGTAGGGACATTGGCGTGGTTTCATTGCTGGGCTTGAGTGATGGCGCTGTAGAATTAGTCGCGCTACATGTTGTAGCGTGGTAGAGTTAGTCGCGCTACTGAGGCAGCATGTTTTGGTTTGTGACGCTGAGGTGTAAGCGTAGCACATTGTCTTGCGCTACTCTTCCTTTTGCTTTAAGTGCTTCTTCTTTTGTAATGTAAGTGCTTCTATCTCAAACATTCTTTCATTAAGATAATTTTGAGAAATATGAGATGAATTTGTGCTTACATGTTGATTTAGAGAATTATTTGTTATTACTTATTTAAATGTAGTCATACAAATGTTCAAGCATATGAAAAAAAAAGTTTGTTTTATAACAGGTTATTGAAGAATGCTCCAAGCATTGTAAGAGTAGTATGCTTTTATTTTATTAAACAAAAGTGCTTTGGCAAATGATTCTCTAAATGATGTTATAGAATGAAGTATAATGCTCCATGAACTATTGAGAAGTGCTCTTGATTAGTTTATTATAAGAGTAATGGGCTCTTAATTAATAATCAAAAAGTGAAAATGCTCTTGATTAATTTATTTTAATTATAAGAGTAATGAGCTCTTAATTTATAACCAAAAATGAAAATGCTCTTAATATTTATGATGCAACGTGCTCCAAGAATAAGAAATCAATTATCCCATCATTTGGTATGATAAAAGTAAAAATGCTCTTAATTTTACCTCAAATGACATAGCGCAAGAAAATTAGTTGCGCTGCTGCTGTAGCGTGACAAACTTTGTTGCGCTACGCTATGGAGCGCTGAAAATTTTGTGGCGCTCTTCATTTAGCGCTACAAAGTCTGTGATGCTACGCCTTTTTAATTTTCTAGTTCTTTTTTTTTGTGTGAAAGCTTTTCAAGTTTAACTTCATTAATTGTTCTTGTATTATTGATTAGACCTTGGGCCTTTTACCTTTGACATATACGTAATGAGCTATATTTTGAGACCGAGGGTTCG
>PYUH01000060.1:1068522-1094935 GCA_016808085.1 Suaeda aralocaspica | reverse complement strand
AAAAGATTCGAATTATATTAAAAATCTCAAAAAGTTAAAGTATTTTTGAAATCGTTAATATTATTTGAATTTTCTAATAAATGTTAAGTGTATAAGTTAGTTTCTATTTAATCAAAGATTCTATTAATCAAATCCTAAGAAGATCAAGGATTTGATTAATAATATCTTTTGCAATATTTTATTAACTAAATCAAATATAATGGTGCATAAAAATCTTCCAAGCAATCAAATGATATCAAAGAATATAATTTAAAATTATGGAAAATATTTTACGTAATCAATTAATTTAGGTAGCGAATAATATATTGTGATTAAAATTGATTTGAAAACCTCAGAAAATATACATATGCACAAAATAAAAAAGCAAAGCAAGCAACTTTATAAAAAAAAGGGAAGCAAATAATTACTAAATAATGCAGTCAAACTACGGTCAGTCATGGTCAGTCAAAAGGGTCCTACATCTAAGGAGTGTGCTCCAACACTTTGCGGTATAATAACCGTTAGATATGAAGTTTCTCCCATCTAAGTACCATGGGCGGCTTAGAAATCGATGTAGTTGGGATAAGGTTCTATCTTGCTCGGTTGCTTAGAGACCATGGGCCCCACCAAGTCAATAGTTCCTCCCCGAAATGTAGAAGTATCACGGTAATCCTAAGGCATGTTTCAAACACATGGAGGCCAAGTGTATGTTACATGTATGCAATATGACTAAAAAAATGCAAATGTTCTAAATATAATAAGTGTATAATTTGAGAGAAAATTTTCAAGTCTCACCCTCTTTTAGTCCCCAGTGGAGTCGCCACTGTAGGGGCCCCGGATTTTAGGGTCCCAAATTTTTTGGTCACCTTTCCCAAACCGTCCATAGGTCAAGTTAGACCTAAAAAATTGGCTTAAGGAAAGGTGAAATGGACTTTTTTAGAAGTATTTTGCAAAAAAACAGGAGCGCAGGAATTTCAGTCGCGCTAGCGTGGTAGCGTGACAGAGTTTGTCACGCTGATTGTGCAGCACTACAAAGTTTGTCACGCTGCAGGTGTAGCACGACAAGCTTTGTGACGCTGCGACGTTAGCGTGACAAAGTCTGTCGCGCTACGCTATTTTGGTGTTTTTTTGTGTTTTTTTAATTATCTTTTTTCGAGTGAGATAATAATATACGAATACGGACGATGCTAGTAAGGAGTCGCCAATGAGTTTTAGGAATCAAACTCATAAACCGTGTATTTAGATTGATTACGAATGGAACACGAATACGGGACGATAATCTAAATTGCACAAATAACCCTGTCGATCCCATGGGGATGACTCCAAGTTATGATCTTACGAACCAAAGGTTGGATTCGGGGGTGAAGGTACTAATATGGCGGAGTGCGTCATATTAGCCCGTAGGCGGCCATTACTAGTTTTCTCTCAATTATACACAAATTATATAAAGAACCACAAAATAATAATTTACAACCTAACACAAAATTACTATTATTAAGGTGAAATCACATAAAACCTAATAATTTAGTCAAATCGTCGTTAAGATTAATTCAAGGTTCCTAGCATGATACAATTTGTCCAAAAATTATCTTAGTTTAATGTGATAAATTAATTCAAATTAAGCCCTTTAACAAAAACAAAATGATAAAAGCGGTAAATGATTCGAAAAACCAACAACAACAAATCCACAAGTTTGATTTTTAGGGCTCTCAGGAAACGTACCACTTCTCGTATGAAGACTGGAGTCGTCGAGTGTTAATTTGGGCACAGTCGAATTATTGTTTCAATATTATCAAAATTTGTAGCAAATTTTTTAAAATAAATAGCAAATAAATAATAAATAATTATTACAAAAATAAGGTTGTTTAAAAGCAATAATCGGATTAATTAAGTATGAGGGAGAGAATAAGTAAATTTTTTTTTGAGAAATGAAGGTTTTTATAACAGCTTGGGAACCCTAATCGCGCTGGGCTGCTAGCGCAGTACGCTGAATCGCGCTGGCCCAGTAGCGCAGGAAACCCTACAACGCTACTAGGGTAGCGCTGCTAACTTAGTCACGCTGAGCTGTGAGCGTGACTAAATTAAGCGCGCTACATATATTTTTTTTTTTGAAAGATCTTTTTTTTTTTAATTTAATTTAATTTAATTTTATTTATATATTTAAAATAATAAAAGAGCATTGGGGTAAAAGGTCCGTTAAATAAGAATGGAAATTTTATAATATCCGAGATTTATTTTTATGCCCAAGTATACTCGATTATCCAATCTTCTAGAGAAATGAGTTTTTTAATCTTCATAGAGTCCTGCCGCGGAACAGGGGGACTAAATTAGGTGTCTACGATACCGAATGTGCCAAATCTCCATGCTAACACACTTAACTCGGTCTAATATGTTTTGATGAAGGGAATCTATAAGACGGTAGGTTTGACACATTCGGCATCAAGAACGATGCCGAATGTGCCAAAAATGCACATTAACACATTCAACTCGGTCTCATAATTTCAGACCGAGTTGAATCAAAGATGAATACAATTCGACACATTTAGTGTCATCAAATGACGCCGAATGTGCCGAACGTTAAATGTGTTGCATTCAGAAGCATCCCTCGGAGGCACTAAGAAGGGAATCCCCCTTCTTAGGGAGAATAAGCTGAAAACTCTTATGGTTAATAAACGAATTACCATATAGGACAGTGTTAATGTCCTTAATGGCCTCCCATCTCACCAAAGCAGTCTCTGGTGTGGGATAGGTGGTAGGTTTGCGGGGAGGTGCAGTGACCTCTGTCTCAGAATCAGTAGCCGAATATCTTGATTCGGCTTTATCGGCAGATCTCTCCATCTCTTCAATGGAGTCTGCTGGGTCCTTGCTGGTAAAAATCCGGGTGGTTGTTTGTTAAGTTCTTGCCATTTCCTCTTGCACAAGAAGGAATGGAAGATTCGGTGACCCCAATGAAGAAAGAATATTTGGGGTTAGAATATTGAGAGCTACTTGATGAACCCTGACCCACCTCTACTTGTTTATTACTAGGAACAATTAAAAACGGATTACTTGCATTATGAGGAGAAGACGAACTAGAAGACATGATAGAATAAGTAATGAAAAATAAAATGAACCCGGATCATGTAATAATTACCTGAGTAAAGAAGTTGCTAAAATAAAGATCTGAAAACACTATTCACTGCCTGAGCTTCGCCTGAAATCGCCTAAAAAAAATCCCCTGAAATCGCTTAAAACTCACCGGAAATCGCCTTTGGAAATGTTCTCAACTTTCTATTACTTTCTCTCTCTAGGAAATTCACAAAGATAGTTGTGAAAAATATTTTTACTTCTCACCTCTATTTGAAGGAGAGGGGTGAGGGTAAAAAGGGGGGAAATTTGAAACCCTTCAATTCCCCCCCTCCCCCCAAATACAAAAGGGTAAATGGGCCTGCACAGCAAGGCCCAGTGTGATTCAATCAGATGGGTGATGGATTATGGATTCATCATCCCAACTGAGGGGCAAATGATGTGGCATGACAAGTCAGCTACCACGTGTCAGCCTCTGAGTGGACCACGTGACCCACTCTCTAGTATTATATGCCAACGTGGGATTGCCACATGGCAATGATGAGTCTGCCATGAGTGGGCCCTACATAGACACGTGTCATCTTACGACTGGGCCACTTGTGAATGGGATCAAGCAAAGGGAAGATCATACCATGCCACATGTCAAACTCCTATTCATCGTTAAAAGAAGAACCAAAACAAACCATTGGGCCTAAATTGTCTAATGGCATAAGCCCATAAGGCATATGAAGGAAAAAAATTAAGGAGATGAGGACAAGTGTCGCGATATCATTGGTTAAGAAATTGTACTTGAGGCTATAAATACCTCTCAAAATTCTCATTAAAAGGACATTCAAGGTTTAAAGAAAAACACATACTATAAAAGGAAAACTTCTCTCTAAAACCTCTCTCTAAAACTGTTTACTTGTTGATTATTGTTCACTTACTCTCCTGCAAATACTTACTTAAGCATACTTGGGGGAAATAAACCTACAAGGATTATTATCCCTTTTTTGCAGGTGCTTGGAGAGTACGTCAACAGGAGACCAATCAATACACGCATCCAGTCTATGTCAGCGAAGTCCTCACAGTCCCTATCCCACCTCATTGCTCAAGCAACAACACTACCAATAATGTTTTTTTGTTTAAAAATTATTAGTAGATTAATATCAAAATTATTAATATGTCATTATCCATAGTTAAAAATCATTAATAATCCGTAGTCAATCCATAAAAATCCTAGGAAAAAAAGCAATAATCATAATTAAAAACCAATAAATAAAATAATCAATAGTTAAAAAACAATAAACCATAATTAAAATCATTAATCCATAATAAAAACTTTCAGTTCAGCTCCAATCCATTCAATTCAGCTTTGTTTTAATCTGTTCAGTTCAGCTGTTTTCAACTGAAGTACAAGCCCTTAAGCTAGTTAAATGTGGTAGTGTCAGTGTACAAAGAGAGAGTCAATGCCATAATATTTCGATCAACCCCGGAAAATCCCATAAAGGTTGTAAGTGACAAAAAAAGATGCATCAAGGGTTTACTCTCAACAAAGGTTTTATTTCGCAAAAAAATATATACATTTAAAAAGCATTTTCTGATAAATTTCCGTTTATAAAATGCCTAAAAGTAATTTTTAGTACTATACTTTGTTAGTGGACTATATATAGAAAAAGTAGCATGCTAAGCTAATTATCTTCTGTTCTTGTGTAGTAGATAGTTTTTTCTTCTGCTTTTTTTTTCTGTTTTTATTTTTTTGTTTTTTTTTTTTTTTTTTTTTGTTTATAGAAGCTACATAGTATTTCATTTTTTCACTTAGGCTTTTTTCGGAGGCCTAAATTACACAAACAATTCACTATATTTTTCATTGGGTGGCCTGACCACCCTAGGCCATTTGAAATATCCACCCTTGGATACATGTGCAAGCTTTATTGCTTCTCATTCTTACTCTTGCTTAGCTTTTTTTGTCAGTTCAATGGATAACAGTAATAACACTAATTGATGATCCAATTCGAGTCTTTGTTTCAAACACGATTTTTTCATTAAAAAGTATATATACTCCTTAATATAAATAGGTAACTAATCGTTTTTTTTTTTATTAAACATGTAAACTATTTCCTTAATGTGACCAAAAAAATTACAAAAACCGTGCAGTAAGGTTACAAATCTATTTATTTCTAGTTCCCCCTTTTATATAAGCAAGTTAGCACATTTTTATTACTTGTAGCATTTATTACTAGTTCCCTCGTACTTCCCTTAACAAAATCCTTTTACCCAAAAGTAATTGTTCTTATTCAATATCTTCCATGTTTGAATATTACTTGTAAAAGTAAACTGAACAACGTTCATGCTTTAGTGATAAGTTGTAAATAGTATTGCTCATGTGCCAAAGACTATATAGACTTAGGCCTGTGAATCCATGATATAGCAATTTCTACCTCTGTTTTTAGTTGCACCTTTCACATTTGTCGATACCATTTTTAACTGTTTATAGTTTATCATTAAATACCTCCCGAAATTCGTGCACACAGCCTAATTTTTATATAAAATATGACCTGATTTTACATTAATACCCCTACCCCATTACCCCTCCCAACTCCACCACTCCCACTACTCCCACCCACCACCAACCCATTTCTCACACAAGAAAACTTCCGCACCACCACCATAAAGTATTTGCGACAACCCCCACACACCAAATCACCACCATATTGTTCTTTGGCAACCCCCACACCACCACATCACCGCCATACTAATGAATTACCCACAACAAATCCGACAAGTTTTTTTTTTCTTTCTTTCTTTTTGAAAAACTAAATTGGCTTGTTAAATTCCCGTCACCACCTAGGTAGTGGCGGAAAAACAACATGCTACTACCAAGGAAGTGGTGAAAATTTAACACGCCACTACCTAGGTGGTGGCGGAAACCGAACACGCCACTATCAATTTCCACCAATCTAGTTTTTTGGAAAAATAAAATGTCGTATTTGTGGTGGATAGTTTGTAGTGGTGTGGTGCAATTTTTTGGGGTGGGCGGAGCAGTTTCAGTGGAGTAGGCTTTGGTGATAATGGTGGTGGGTGAAGTAGTTGGGGCGGGTGCATGGGAAGTCTTGGAAGGGTGGTGATGGTGGAGCAGTTGAGACTTGAGATGGTTGGGACAGAGAAGAAACTGAAGTTGATTAAGGATATATTAGGAAGTCCATTATGTATTTTCCCCCGGTACTTGCAAATTTCAGGCGGCATATAATGGTTCATAGTTTTAATTATGCATTTGTATAGATTAGAAAAATTATACAAATATATTATACATTAGTAACACACACCAAGACAAATCAAATAAAATCTACTACTATATTAAGGGGCCGTTTGGGTGGGGGTAATCATCTAAGGGAAAGGAAATAAACTGGGCTCATTCCCTTTGATGTCGTTTGTTTGTTTGTTTCTGTCATTCCCTTTCCCCACTTTTCCTAATCCTTTTACCCTAAACTATCACTTTTCCTAATCCTTTTACCCCAAACTATCACTTTTCTATTCTCTACCCTATATTTTCCATTCCCATTCCGGCACTCATTACCCATGGGCGGAGGTGCAGAGCTAAGGGAGTAGCACGGGGAGTCATGTACTACCCCCTGTTTGGAAAAAAAATCAGCTTTAGTTAAAAAAACTGAAAAGTTAAACACGTGATTGAAGCAAAATTCAATCAGTCAAACAACCAAACCCTTATTTTCTCTCTCCTCTCTCTCTCACAACTCACAAATCCCGGTAGTTCAGTCTCTCAGTGGTTCACAGCCTCATCGCCTCACAGCCACACCGCCTCACCAGCCACCCTCAAAGCCTCACCGCCTCACCCTCACAATCTCTCAGTGGTTCAGTCGTTCGTCAGAGGCAATTCTTCGAGATTTCGACTCTTCCTTTTGGACTTTCCGGCAACCCGGGTGCGCCTCCACCGTTCCAGTGTTCGTCTCCAACTCTCCGGCAGGCGGCAACATCGGTTTACGGTTAGATCTTGTTTTTTAATTTATGTTTTCTTTTTAATTAATTGACATTTGGTATTAAAAATTTAATCTGTATTTTTCTCCTTTGTAATTTCTAATTTGTTTATATCTATATTTGATTAATCTATTTCTTTTGTAATATTTAATTTCTAATATAAAATTCACCATAAAATAGGAATATAGAGATAATATGGAGAGAATATATAGAGAGAGTATAGAGAGAATGTAAATATATTCTTATTATTAAAAACAATCATATACATGATATAGATATATACATATGGTTATAACACTAAGAGGTACCATGCTTCCAAATAGTACATTCAATAGACATATTCTTTGAGGACCTTTACGGATATAATGACGTCCACAATATTTTCATAACACTCCCCCTTGGACGTCAATTATATTATATTATCTAATGCCAATTAATTATGTGTATGCGCTTGAATGTTGCCTCATTAAAAGCCTCGCCAAGAAAACCCAATGGGAAAAATCATGGCTAGGGAAAAGAGTATAACGCGCATTTACTCCCCCTCATGTGTACATCTTTGAAGATCTTTTAGACGACGCAATCCAATGGTATAAGTCAACTTCCTAAATGTAGCAGTTGGAAGTGCTTTAGTAAACAGATCTGCTAAGTTCTCGCTTGAAAGAATCTTCAAGACATTAATTTCTCCATTCTTCTGAAGATCATGTGTGAAAATTTTTTTGGTAAGATGTGCTTTGTTCAGCCACCTTTGATGTATCCTTCTCTGAGTTGTGCAATGCATGCTGCGTTATCCTCATATAAGATTGTTTGGATATCTTTCCCGGATGTCAAACCACAATCTTCTCGTATATGATGAATCATCGACCTTAGCCATACACATTCACGACTAGCTTCATGGATTGATAATTTCTCTGATTTAGAACAAGTAGCTGCAATAGTTTGTTTCATAGAACGCCAAGAAATAGCTGTCCCACCGCATGTGAATACATATCCAGTTTGTGATCGAGCATTATGAGGATCAGATAGGTATCCAGTATCTGCAAAACCAATTAAATCTTCTTTGGCTAAATAAACCCATGTTTTTTGTACGTTGAAGATAGCGAAGTATGTGTTTGACTCCATTTCAATGCCTTCGAGTAGGGCACGAACTAAATCTTGCCAATAAATTGACTGAAAAAGATATGTCAGGTTGAGTATGACTTGCAAGATACATTAATGCACCTATAGCACTTAAATATGGTACATCAGGACCAAGAATTTCTTCATTAGTTTCCCGAGGGCGGAACGGGTCTTTATCCACTTCAAGTGACCTTACAACCATTGAGTTGTTCAACGAATGTGTTGTATCCATATAAAACCTTTGCAGCACTTTTTGTGTGTATGTTGTTTGGTGTACAAGGATTCCATTATTAAAGTATTAAATTTGTAACTCCAAACAAAATTTTGTCTTGCCAAGATCTTTCACTTCAAATTCTTTCTTTAAATACTCCATTGTTACTGAAATCTCTGCAGGAGTTCCAATATATATGGTTTAAATCATCAACATACACTGCAATAACAACAAATCATGATCCAAATTTCTTTATAAAAATACATGGACTAATTGGATCATTCTTATAGCCTTCTTTCAACAAGTACTCACTCAAACGTTTATACCACATACACCAAGATTGTTTCAACCTATAAAGAGATCTATTAAGTTTAATTGAAAATGGTTCTCGAGAACCTGAATCAGTTGCTTTTGGCAACTTAAAACCTTCTGGGAGTTTCATATAAATTTCATTATCCATTGGGCCACATAGATAGGCAGTTACTACATCCATCAATCGTAAGTCAAGTTTTTCTTTTATTGGCAGACTAATTAGGAATCTAAAAGTTGTTGCATCTACCACATGAGAATATGTTTCTTCATAGTCAATTCCTGGCCTTTGTAAGAATCCTTGTGCAACTAACCTTGCTTTATATCTAACAATTTCACCCTTTTCATTACTTTTTCGCACAAAGACCCACTTATATCCCACTGGTTTTACACCTTTAGGTGTACGGACTACAGGTCCAAATACTTGTCTTTTTTCAAGAGATTTTAAATCTGCTGTAATTGCTTCTTTCCATTTTAGCCAATCATCTCTTTGTCTACATTCATAAATGGACTTTGGTTCATGATCCTCATTTTTATCATCATTATTATCCATAATTTCTAATGCTACACTACATGCCAAAACATCATCGACGTCGGTTTGAGTTCAGTTCCAAGTAAATCTTGACATGACATGATTTGTTGAAATTTCTTCATTGTCAGGTACCTTTTCTTCCTCTATCATGTCTGAATTTTCTTCTAGTGATTTTTCAAAATCAAGTACTTCCTCGATTTGGTCATCACTTATCTTTACTCCTTGTCTTTTTCGAGGAATTTTATCTTTGGAACCTATGGGTCTTCCACGCTTCTGACGTGCTTTAGTTTCACTAGCAAATTCATTTCGTCCTTCTAGGACATCAATTCTAATTGGAGCATTTACAGCTGGAATATGTGACTTAGTCACTCTTTTTGGATCAGTAAAAGCGTCGGGCAATCGGTTTGCTAAGCTTTGTAAATGAATTATCTTTTGAACTTGTTGTTCACATTCATTCGTACGAGGATCAAGATGAGATAACCGTGATTCATTCCAACTAATTTCTTGGTCCAGCTGTTTCTTTTCTCCCCCTAAACTCGGGAAAACCGACTCATTAAAATGACAATCAACAAAATGTATAGTGAACAAATCTCCTATGGTTGGTTCGAGATATTTAATAATCGATGGGGATTCGAAACCAACATATATTCCTAGTCTTCTTTGAGGACCTATATTGGAGCGTTGTGGTGGAGCTATTGGAACATAAATTGCACATCCAAAAATTCTTAGATGGGTGATATTTGGTTCCTTACCATAAATCAATTGAGATGGGGAGAATTTATGATAGCTTGTTGGCCTGATGCGAATTAATAATGCATCATGTAATATAGCATGCCCCCAAGCTGAAATTAGAAGGTTGGACTTCATAAGTAATGGTCTAGTAATCAATTATAGACGTTTGATTAATGATTCTACTAGCCGTTTTGTGTATGAACATGTGCTACTGGATGGTCAACATTTATCCCTATGGACATACAATAATCATTGAAATTTTGAGATGTAAATTCACCAGCATTATCAAGACGAATAGTCTTAATAGGAGTATCGGAAAAATGTGCTCGTAATTTGATTAATTGAGCAAGCAATCTCGCAAATGCCATGTTACGAGTTGATAACAAAGAAACATGTGACCATCTAGTCGATGCATCGATTAAAACCATAAAATATCTAAATGGTCCACATGGTAGATGAATTGGTCCACATATATCCCCTTGGATGCGTTCCAAGAAGTTAATAGATTCAAAATTTAACTTAGCTGGTGAAGGCTGAATTATTAGTTTTCCTTTTGAGCAAGCAACACAAAAATTATTTGAAAGAATGTGTCGGCCTTTTAATGGATGTCCACATGAATTTTCAATAATCTTTCGCATCATAATCGAACCGGGATGACCTAACCGGTCATGCCAAACAATAAAATCATTAATAAACTTCTGGTTTACTAAATTATGACTTTCAATTGAATTTATTGTTGTGTAGTACAAACCAGTTGAGAAAACAGGTAATTTCTCCAAAATATGCTTAATACCTTGAATTATTCTAATAATTTGAAGGAACTCATCATTTCCTTCACTTAATGTCTCAATATGATAGCCATTATAGCGAATATCTTTAAAACTTAGAAAATTTCTTTGAGACATGGGAGAGTACAAAGCATTAACAATATCGAATTTTGTTCCCGAAGGTAACACTACATGTGCTCTTCCAGAGCCTTCTATAATATTTGTACTACCAGAAATAGTGCTCACACTAATATTTTTCATATTTAGATGAGTAAAATATTTATTATTTTTCTGTATTGTGTGAGTAGTTGCACTTTCTGCAAGGCATAATTCTTCACCATAATGTGCTACATAAACTTGAGGGGAATTCATATTCTTCAAGAAAATAAAATATTGTGTCACTATATATATATTACATAAATTAAAATAAGATTTAAATCATAAAATAAGTACATAACATTAACACTAAGTATTTAAAGAGTAAATTAAAACATATTACAATTATAAGTTTCACAACTAAATACAATAAAGTACTAAATAATGTAATAAAATACAATCATAGTTTAACACACTTAACACACATATTATATTATATAGGGATCGAACATAAATCATGGGAGTTTGTTTATTTATTCCCTTCTTGGGAGGTGAAGAAATCGGAAACCTCTAAGTAAGTTGAATTATCATTATTAAAGTCGCCATCGCCATCTTCAATCACAAGATTGGTCTCAACTTTCTTTCCTTTTTGCTTTAATGATTGTTGATATAATGCAACAAGACGCTTTGGTGCGCGACACATGCGTGACCAATGTCCTTTTCCATCACAACGGTAACAAATACTAGTTACTTCCTCTTCTTTCTTTTGCTCATTTTTACTATCATTACGATTCCATTTCCAATTACAAGTTGAGTATCTAAAATAACCTCCAGGACCTCTACAATATCCATGTCCACGTCCATATCCACGGCCACGACCACGAATATGACCACTACTGTGGGTGTGGTCTACAATGGTTGTCACATTCGCTTCAGGGAATGGAGTGGCTCCAGTAGGACGGGACTCATGATTTTTCAAGAGTAACTCATTATTTTGTTCAGCCACCAAAAGACAAGATATTAATTCAGAATATTTTTTAAATCCTTTTTCCCAATATTGTGTCTGCAGGACAATATTATTTGCATGGAAAGTGGAGTATGTTTTTTCCAACATGTCAGCATCTGTTATCTTTTCTTCACATAATTTCAACTGAGATGTAATTTTAAACATGGCTGAATTATACTCACTAACGGATTTAAAATCCTGTAATCTCAAATGTAACCAATCATAACGAGCTTTTGGCAGTATAACCGTCTTTTGATGATCATATATTTCTTTTAGACTATTCCAAAGGATTTGTGGATCTTTTATGGTCAAATATTCAGTATTTAGTGCATCGCGGAGGTGATGGCGAAGGAATATCAGAGCCTTGGCTCTATCTTGACTTGTTGCTTTATTCCCCTCTTTAATTGTTTCACCAAGGCCCTTTGCATCCAAATGTATTTCAGCATCCAACACCCATGATAGATAATTCTTCCCGGTAATATCTAGAGCCACAAATTCAAGTTTGGCAATGTTCGACATACTTCACTATTGAACAAAAATATTATAATTAAGGATTTAATAATAATAATAATATCATTACTTGTATCAATAATAGATTAATGGAAAACAACATAAATGAGTCATATAGAAGAACAAAGACAAAATAAAACGGAGAAAGTATATATACAATTTCATGGACTTTATCTTTAGTAAGATAAATATTTATATAATTTCAAATTACCAAAATTAGTTTANATAATAATAATAATAATAATAATAATAATAATAATAATAATAATAATAATAATAATAATAATAATAATAATATCATTACTTGTACTAATAATATATTAATGGAAAATAGCATAAATGAGTCATATAGAAGAACAAAGACAAAATAAAATGGAGAAAGTGTATATACCATACATCACGTATATATTATGTCATGGACATTATCTTTAGTAAGATAAATATTTATATAATTTCAAATTACCAAAATTAGTTTCATGTATAAGAAACTTCATAACTTTATGTACAAATTTATACAAAATTGCCATTGTCTTCAAATTTGTGACATTTACTCTTATACAACTAATTTTCCTTTGAAATCATCAACAAGACATCATTATGAAATAACCATCACAAAAATTATACAAGTCTTGTCAAGTTGTCCTTTAAACTCCTTGAACATTTATAAGCAGAATTAGAACTTTGTTAATCAAAACTTTAATATGGGATTTGTATATATAACCATGTAAAACGAATGCAAAATTGTAGGAAATCATCACTTTACTATGACTCAAGTATCATTATGAAATAATGATATCCAAATTAATTAACATACTTACAGCATTGAAAACCACAAAGAAAGTTACTGCATACAATCCACCGTAAACAAAGTACCATGCAAAAGTAACAATGCATGACAACATGCAAAATATTGCAAGTAAAATGTCTTTTCCAATCGATAATGATTGATAATACCCTTCTTCAATTCCCTTTTGAAAATCTACTTAACAATGGGTAAAGAATCCGTGCTGATAACGTAATATAAAAGTAACCATAAAATAGGAATATAGAGAGAATATATAGAGAGGGTATAGAGAGAATGTAAATATATTCTTATTATTAAAAAAACAATCATATGCATGATATAGATATATACATATGGTTATAACACTAAGAGGTACCATGCTTCTAAATAGTACATTCAATAGACATATTTTTTGAGGACTTTTACGGATGTTAGCTTTAAATTTTATTAGTCATTTATTAGCTTAATTTATTATTAGAAACATTGTATTAACTTAAATGTAAGTTAAATTTGCAACTTTTATTTATGAATCGAATTGATTAATCCGAACCTTTTGTTGCTAAACCGAATAAAGTTGATCCGAAAGTTGAAAATTTTGTAGCGCTACACCTGTTTGAATTCCGCCCCTAATTACCCACACTGTGTCACTTCACAAACCCTAAAGTCTAAAAACCCTCCTACCCTCTTCCTTTTCAACGACGGCCACCATCCTATGGTTCATTCCATTTCTATTGCAGAACCAAGCAAATAGGGTAAATGTGGGTCATTCCTTTCCTTTTCCCTGATTCTCTTTCTAGATTCCATTCCATTTTCCCTGCGTGAACCAAACGACTCCTTAAAATAAAATTAAGTACAAATTAGTAGGATAAATAGTGCCTTTTTCAAAATATTGTATTTAATAAACGGAAGTAGTACATGATAATTTCAACAAGTCAAAACTCAATTGTTCAAAACCCCCTTTTGCGTCACAAGTCAAAACCCTCAACAGTCCCGCTAATCTCCCATCGTTCCTCACCAGTTAGTCAGTCACCACCGTCTTAATCGACCAATTCATGCAACTATTTCAAATTCCGCTTAATCTTCACTCCACTAATTCAAAGGTAAACATGCTAATTTGTTTCCCCTCAATTTCTTTTATTATTCCTATTTCCCTTGTTTTTTCCATTTATCTCATTTTATTCTAACTTAGCATTTCTAGTTGTTAATTACACTATCTTATCAATTTATTGTCAAAGTATTTCATATTGTTGATATAGCCTAGCGTTCCGGGGTGAAACTGTGCTAATGGAGAGATCACCAGCTGTGTGGGTAGAGCAACTACTTGTGAGCTTCCGAGATGACCATGAGCACCCGCACAATCGACACACGTAACTAGCCTCGGGGGGGTCCCCGAGGAACGCCCCTCCGACGCTCAAGTCAGTACCCAAAGATGGTAGTTTTAGAGACTTTGTGCAGAGAAAGACAAAGTGAGTAGTGGTCTCTTGGGTGACCAACACCTTCCCTTTACCCTTGCCCCTTGAGGGCTATTTATATTGCTTTTGTTGATTTATGAGCCTTCCACTATGGGCTTTTTAGTTGGGCCATAACTAGACCTCCAATGTCATATTATGAGTTCATTGAGCTTCCTACACCTTATGCAAGAAAACCTCTACGTGGTCAATGGGTCAAGGTCATTTATCCTACAACAATAGCCCCCAAGCTCGAGTTTCAAGCAACGATTGAACTTGAGCTTATGCAGGCTTCCTTATTGACGAGTTGACCACTGTTTGAGGTGCATTATGAACCTTACGCTTAAGAAGTTAGCTTTTAAACCTTACACCATAAAGCTAGGTCTTAAGCCTCATCTTTTAGGAGAGGGTTTTTAGACAACTCTTTTAAAAAGTTAGTTTATACTCTTTAGGAGCTGCTTTCCATAGACCACACTCATTATGAGCCCATTCTCTGGACATCGCTCCATAGGACCTGGTCACTAAGATCTCGACCTCATGGAGTAGGCTTCTGAACTACTCCCTACGAGCTGGTCACTCAAACCACCCTCTTTAAGAGCTCGTTAATACTCTTTAGGAGTTGGTTTCCATGGACCACACTCACTAAGAGTCTATTCTCTAGATCTCGTTCCATAAGACTTGGTCACTAAGACCTCGACCTCATGGAGCAGGTTTCAAGACCACTCCCTACGAGCTGGTCACTCAAACCACCCTCTTTAGAACTGGTTGATACACTTTAGGAGCTGGTTTCCATGGACTACGCTCACTAAAAGTCCATTCTCTTGACCTCGCTCCATAGGACTTGGTCACTAAGACCTCGACCTCATGGAGCAGGTTTCTAGACCACTCCCTACGAGATGGTCACTAAAACCACCCTCTTAAAGAGCTGGTTGATACACTTTAGGAGCTTGTTTCCATAGACTACGCTCACTAAAAGTCCATTCTCTAGACCTCGCTCCATAGGACTTGGTCACTAAGACCTCGACCTCCTGGAGCAGGTTTCTGGAAGACTCCCTACAAGCTGGTCACTAAAACCACTCTCTTTAAGAGCTGGTTGATACTCTTTAGGAGCTAGTTTCCTTGGACCACGCTCACTAAGAGTCTATTCTCTAGACCTCGCTCCATAGGACTTGGTCACTAAGACCTCGACCTCATGGAGCAGGTTTCTAGACAACTCCCTACGAGCTGGTCACTCAAACCACCCTCTTTAGAACTGGTTGATACACTTTAGGAGCTGGTTTCCATGGACTACGCTCACTAAAAGTCCATTCTCTAGACATCGCTCCATAGGACATGGTCACTAAGACCTCGACCTCATGAAGCATGTTTCTGGACAACTCCCTACAAGCTGGTCACTAAAACCACTCTCTTTAAGAGCTGGTTGATACTCTTTAGGAGCTAGTTTCCTTGGACCACGCTCAGTAAGAGTCTATTCTCTAGACTTCGCTCCATAGGACTTGGTCACTAAGTCCTCGATCTCATGGAGCAGGTTTCTAGACCATTCCCTACGAGCTGGTCACTCAAACACCCCTCTTTAAGAGATGGTTGATACTCTTTAGGAGCTGATTTCCATGGACCACACTCACTAAGAGCCTATTCTCTAGACCTCGCTCCGTAGGACTTGGTCACTAAGACCTCGACCTCATAGAGTAGGTTTCAGGACCACTCCCTACGAGCTGGTCTCTCAAACCACTCTCTTTAATAGCTGGTTGATATTCTTTAAGAGCTGGTTTCCATGGACCACGCTCACTAAGAGCCTATTTTCTGGACCTCGCTCCAATGGACTTGATCACTAAGACCTCGACCTCATGGAGCAGGTTTCTGGACTACTCCCTACGAGCTGGTCACTCAAACCACACTCTTTAAGAGCTGCTTAATACTCTTTAGGAGTTGGTTTCCATGGACCATGCTCACTAAGAGTCTATTCTCTTGACCGCGCTCCATAGGACTTGGTCACTAAGACCTCGACCTCATGGAGCAGGTTTCTAGACCATTCCCTACGAGCTAGTCACTCAAACACCCCTCTTTAAGAGTTGGTTGATACTCATTAGTAGCTGGTTTCCATGGACCACGCTCACTAAGAGTCCATTCTCTAGACCTCGCTCCATAGGACTTGGTCATTAAGAACTCGAACTCATGGAGCAGGAGCCTTCTGGACAACTCCCTACGTGCTGGTCACTCAAACCACTCTCTTTAAGAGCTGGTTGATACTCTTTAGCAGCTGGTTTCCATGGACCACGCTCACTTAGAGTCTATACTCTGGACCTCGCTCCATAGGACTTGCTCACTAAGACCTCGACCTCATGGAGCAGGTTTCGGAACCACTCCCTAGGAGCTGCCCACTCACTCCACTCTCTTTAAGAGCTTGCCTGGTTGATACTCTTAAGGAGATGATTTCCATGGACCACGCTCTCTAAGAGTCTATTTTCTGGACCTCACTCCATAGGACTTGGTCACTAAGACCTCGACCTCATGGAGCAGGTTTCTGGACCACTCCCTACGAGTTGGTCACTCAAACCACTCTATTTAAGAGCTTGCCTGGTTGATACTCTTTAGCAGATGATTTCCATGAACCACGCTCACTAAGATTCTATTTTCTGGACCTCGCTCCATACGACTTGGTCACTAAGACCTCGACCTCATGGAGCAGGTTTCTGGACCACTCCCTACGAGCTGGTCACTCAAACCACTCTCTTTAAGAGCTGGTTGATTCTCTTTAGGAGTTGGTTTCCATAGACCACGCTCACTAAGATTCTATTCTCTGGACCTCGCTCCAGAGGACTTGGTCACTAAGACCTCGACCTCATGGAGCAGGTTTCTAGAGCACTCCCTACGAGCTGGTCCATCAAACCACTCTCTTAAAGAGCTGGTTGATTCTCTTTAGGAGCTGGTTTCCATAGACCACGCTCACTAAGATTCTATTCTTTGGACCTCGTACCATAGGACTTGCTAAGACCTCGACCTCATGGAGCAGGTTTCTGGACCACTCCCTACGAGCTGGTCACTCAAACCACTCTCTTTAAGAGCTGGTTGATACTCTTTAGGAGCTGGTTTCCATGGACCACGCTCACTAAGAGTCTATTCTCTAGACCTCGCTCCATAGGACTTGGTCACTAAGACCTCGACCTCATGGAGCAGGTTTCTGGACCACTCCCTACGAGCTGGTCACTCAAACCACTCTCTTTAAGAGCTTGCCTGGTTGATACTATTTAGGAGATGATTTCCATGGACCACGCTCACTAAGAGTCTATTCTCTGGACCTCGCTCTGTAGGATTTGGTCAGTAAGACCTCGACCTGATAGAGCAGGTTTCTAGAGCACTCCCTACGAGTTGGTCACTCAAACCACTCTCTTTGATAGCTGGTTGATACTCTTTTGGAGCTGGTTTCCATGGACCACGCTCACTAAGAGTATATTTTCTGGACCTCACTCCATAGGACTTGGTCACTAAGACCTCGACCTCATGGAGCAGGTTTCGGGACCACTCCCTAGGAGCTGCCCACTCACACCACTCTCTTTAAGAGCTGGTTGATACTGTTAAGGAGCTGGTTTCTATGGACCAGGCTCACTAAGATTCTATTCTCTGGACCTCGCTCCATAGTACTTGGTCACTAAGACCTCGACTCTCGACCTCATGGAGCAGGTTTCTGGACCAGTCCCTACGAGCTGGTAACTCAAACCACCCTCTTTAAGAGCTGGTTGATACTCTTTAGGAGCTGGTTTCCTTGGACCACGCTCACTAAGAGTCTATTCTCCAGACCTTGCTCCATAGGACTTGGTCACTAAGACCTCGACCTCGTGGAGCAGGTTTCTGGACCACTCCCTACGAGTTGGTCACTCAAACCACTCTCTTTAAGAACTGGTTGATACTCTTTAGGAGCTGGTTTCCATGGACCACGCTCACTAAGAGTCTATTCTCTGGACCTCGCTCCATAGGACTTGGTCACTAAGACCTCGACCTCATGGAGCAGGTTTGTTGGGGCAGGATGACTTTCTAAGCTTAGGGGATTGGAATTTGTACCAAGTCGACGAACCAGGACTTTTACTAGGTTGGTGTACCTTGACCTTTACTATGTCACCAGGACCTGTACCAAGTCATTATACCTGGACCCGTACCAGGTTGACAGATCGGGACCTATTCCATGTCGGCGGACCTGGACCTGTACCAGATTGCTGTATCTTGACCTGTACCAGATTGACGTGTCATAAGATCCTCCTATGGTTTTTTGATTTTTTGTTACAAGACTTGATCTTTTGGTTTGCATATTGAAAATTTGCTCCGCATATTTTGCTTGCTGTACCATCTCTTGCTCCCCCAAGCAGGTCTTACTCTAACCTCTTTGAGTGAGACCTGGTTATGATTCTCTTTATCTTCATTGCTTATGTTTATATCCTTGATGATTGCGCTTTACCTGATGAATGTAAGTACAAGGTTTGGTCCCCATGCAGCCCATGCCTTGAGCATTCAACTGCACTTTTCCTGAACAATTGGTTAATTGTATTTCAATCAGCAAACTACTAACTGAGTAACCTCGTGGCTGGTTCTGCAGTAGACCACCCTTTTGAGTATGCAGCATAGCTGCGGATTTATCTTGTTAACTTGGTTTTCTTTATGTGCAATCTTCTTACTGCTTTGCTTTATGCTTGCTATTACCTGCTTGTTTATTGCATTCATTTGTTGCTGCTTTGCATGTGCACCTCCTGTCTCCCTTCCAGCTTGGCAGCTATTTCCCCTCCAATGGTTGGAGCTAGCTGTTATGAGGGAGGCATGGTTGCAACCCTTAAGCCTTTGAAACGTTCACATTTATGTTTTATGTAGTTATATTTGTTTTATGGAATGTGAGTGACAAAGTTTCACCTCAAGTAAGCCATGTCTACAACATCCTACAATACTTTCGTTTCACTTTGCAAACTTAACTCCACTCACGCACCTGGGCCACCGAGTAGCTACTCTACTCAGGCCCATTGCGATGGAATTACACCGTTTCCCCCACCAAGGCTTGCCAGAGGTGGGTTGCTTCCAATGGGCAACTCCGCATGCACAGGTTTAGCCTATAGCTCCTTGTAGTGGTTCCAGGTCTTAGTTTCAGCCTTGACCTGTCTCAATTCCAACATATTTCAACCACATTTCGCAAAACATATGATTCATTTATTGCAACATGTATCCAAGTACATTTTTACGCATGACCTCTGATTTCAAGGTCTCTGATTTCCAGGACCTCTTGACCTCGAATTTTTAGGACCTCATATTTTTGGGACCTATTGATCTCGGACCTCAAATTTTCACGACCTGAAATTTTCAAAACCTCAAACCTCTGAGACCTCGAACCTCTGGATTTCGTGACCTCATATTCTTTGGATCTCTTGAGCTTGGACCTCAAATCTTCACGACCTCGATTTTTCGAGACCTCAAATCTTCCGGACCTTTCCCAAGATACCTTTCCCGAGACACCTCTCAATAAGCTGTCTCCATTGCAGCTGATGTGGTCTAAAGACCAAGTGGAAACATTCCTTCTATAAGGTAGTCATCTAATACTTTAGAAATTCATCTATTCAACAGTGTGATACATTACAAATTACAGAGTGTTTACATGCTTATGGGAATATAATTTTAGAAATATTCTACAAAAAGTCTCACTCAAGTTTTTCATCAAACACTTGGTGTGTGTAAAAGTACTGCGAAAAATTTCACTTAAACATTTTATCAAACACTTAGTGTGTACAAAAATACTACTAAGAATTTCAGTCAAGCATTTCATCAAACACTTGGTGTGCAATCTCTGCACTAACTTTACAACTAGACCACAATTATTTTTGGCTTAGCTTTTGGTGCCATACTTGCACAACAATGATTAATTTCAAATTTAATCCAATAGATCTAACTAATTCTTGCCCATTAACATGTAATTTTGGTAGTATAAGAGTAATAATAAGAGGACAAAAGACTTAGCTTTGAGGGATTGTCCTTTTTGGCATTTCACAGCCACAACGGCGGACTTTGATCTGCTTGTTGTGCAACTGTTATTCAGTCAGTTCCAATATTACACAGTACATAAAAAGATAATGGTAGTGCAAAAGCTCTTGAATACATGGCAATAATAATCCACTTTCTTTTCTATATTTTGTCCCCATTAACAGAGACAACCCCAAGCAACTTGTCTAGGCTAGCAATTTGCTTCTCACGAACCTTTATTAGGCAGCACCTTTGTAGGTACATCACTAAAGTTGACTTTCATTAACCAATATTTGCCAAGGTTTGGCATTTATGAGTTAATATGTTTTTTTTTTTTTTTGTAGATCTACACTTTTGAGGAAGGGAGCAGACTCATTACTACTTTCACTAGATGAAGATGAGTATGTCCTCATTCATGCCATTGGAAGTTCACACAGAAGTTGTAATGGCGTTCTACCCTCCTTCTAGCGCCAATTGTTTCGGGGTGAAACTGTGCTAATGGAGAGACCACCAGCTGTGTGGGTAGAGCAACTACTTGTGAGCTTCCGAGATGACCATGAGCACCTGCACAATCGACACACGTAACTAGCCTCGGGGGGGTCTCCGAGGAACGCCCCTCCGACGCTCAAGTCAGTACCCAAAGATGGTAGTTTTAGAGACTTTGTGCAGAGAAAGAGAAAGTGAGTAGTGGTCTATTGGGTGACCCCCGCCTTCCCTTTACCCTTGCCCCTTGAGGCCTATTTATATTGCTTGTGTTGATTTATGAGCCTTCCACTATGGGCTTTTTAGTTGGACCCATAACTAGACCTCCAATGTCATATTATGAGTTCATTGAGCTTCCTACACCTTATGCAAGAAGATCTCTACGTGATCAACGGGTCAAGGTCATTTTACCTCCAACACCTAGTGTTAATTCATTTCCAAAAAAAAAAAAAACAAATATAATCTAGTAATAAACTAAGGAAGGATTATTTATTTAGTAATATTTGTTTTTTGCATTAGTGTTAAAAGCAATGGTGGAGAAGCCGCAAGTTCCGAAGACGGTACCGGTGTTGCCATGGATGAGAAAACCTGTTGATATTGTTGATTTTAATGAAGCCCCTTTACATCTTCTTCCTCGTCTCGATTCGAAGTACTGCTCAATTTGTGGCCTCTTCTTTAATTCTTTACTAATAATAAGGATTATGAATTTATATTATGTTTTTATTCTTAATTTTGTTGTGGTTTTTATTTATTTAGTTTGTTTAACGTTATTTTTTGGACGGGTTGGTGTAGTTGATTAGTTGTGGTTGAACTAGTCAAGTAGTTTTTCGTTGTATTGGTATTCGTAAAAGTCTTTTTAGAACGGTGATGACGTTTATATATTGACATAGATTGTTGATAGTTTTAGGGGTTGAGAGTGCGTAGCGAAAGCGAAGAAGATGTCTTGATTGAGAAGTATATAGTAAGGGATGATAATAAGCAAGATATGTATTAAGTATGACACACAATTTTATGTGGGAGCAACATAGTCACAACGTGCGTTTTATTCTACTATATTACAATTAGGATAGTAATTATCCTCCAAGGGTGTTTATATTACGGTAGCAGAAGCGTTGGAATAGAGATTGAGAAATTAGGGTGTAATACACGAATTCTCTACATATACCTAGCGGTATCGGAATACGCCCTCAGTGTCGTCCTCGTAGCTTAGAGGGAGAAGGTGCAGCACCCAGTCTATTGCATCAGCCATGCCTTCAGAGGGGCTGAGTCGCGGTATACTCTAATCGAGAAGTTGGTATATGCCCTCGTTATGGCTAGCAGGAAGTTAAGGCCCTACTTTCAATCTCATCTGATCAAAGTCCTAACCGGACAGCCAATTCAGAAGGTGCTCGAGGGAAAGAACCACTCGAACAGAATGACGGAGTGGAGAAACCAACTGTCCGATTATGGGTTGCAATACGAACCCCGACGAGCAATTAAGGCCCAGGCCTTGGCTGACTTTATTGTGGAATGCACGAACAGGACACTTATATCAGACGGTTCCAAACCATGGGAGCTGCATGTCGACAGGTCGGCCACAAAAACTGGGAGCGGAGCAGGAATACTAATAAAAACAGACACGGGTGATCGGCTAGAGTATGTCGTCAAATTTGCATTCATCGCCTCTAATAACGAAGCAGAATATGAGGCACTCTTGCTCGGTCTTCAAATGGGTCAAACAGCGGGCGCGCAGTCCGTCATAGTCAGGTCCGACTCCTAGCTAATAGTCAGTCAAGTGTCAGGAGAATTCGAGGCCAAGGAAGATGGCATGAAGATGTACCTCCAAAAGGTTAAGGACCTTATCGGGAAATTAAAGAAGTTCGAGATCATGCACGTCCCTCGGTCCGAGAATCAACAGGCAGACGCCCTAGCCAGGCTTGCCAGTTGAGCAGAATGGATAGCTCCTCGGACAATCAATTGGGAAATCTTGAAGGAGCCAAGCATCAATGAGCCATCTACAGTTAACACTTTGGAAAGAGGAAATATATGGTTCCAGCCACTAGTTGAGTATTTGCAACAAGATAAACTTCCCAAGGACAGTAAAGATGCCGAAAGGGTCAAACAAGCATCAAGGTGGTTCCTCTGGCATGAGGGGCACTTGTACAAAAAATCATCCACACACCCCCTACTAAAATGTGTCACCCCCGAGGAAGGTGACTACATACTGAAAAAGATACAAGAGGGGGCTTGTGGCTCCCATCAGGGTGCAACGACAATAGTTGGAAAGGCCCTTCGGGCAGGCTACTATTGGCCTACCCTAAAACAAGATGCTATTACACTCGTGCAAAAGTGCAAGCCTTGCCAATTTTATGCTGATGTACCAAGGCGACCCTCTCAAGACTTGTCAGCTATATTGCCTACATTGCCATTTGACAGATGGGGTTTGGACCTCCTCGGCCCCTTCCCCCCAGCATCAGGCCAAAGAAATTTCTTAATTGTAGCCATCGACTACTTCACTAAATGGATTGAAGCTGAGCCACTTGCAACGGTTAGTGACAAGCAAGTACATGAATTCATATGGAAAAATATCATCACCAGGTTCGGCATTCCAAGGGCATTACTATCAGACAATGGAAGGCAGTTCGATAGTAAGGCAACAAAAGAATACTGCGCCAGGTTCCACATACAAACACGATTTTCAGCAGTCGGGCGCCCTCAAACTAATGGGCAGGCAGAGGCGGCCAACAAAATAATTGTAAATGGAATCAAGAAACAGTTGGAGGGCGCCAAGGGTTCATGGGTCGACGAACTGCCTGGTGTGCTCTGGTCGGCCAGAACTACCATCAAAGAAGCCACAGGATACAGTCCTTTCAACTTAGTTTACGGCAGTGAAGCAGTTCTCCCTGTGGAGGTTGGCATTCCCTCGGCTCGAATAACTTTTTACAACTATGACAAAAATGAAGCACAAAAGGCAGTCGACCTCGACCTACTACCCGAGACTCGGGGAAACGCTTTGTTGAAGTCCATTGTGTATAAACAAAAGATCACACGGTACTTCAATAAGAGAGTTCTCCCTCGGGAGATTAAGTTAGGTGATTGGGTGCTGAGGAAGTTTGAGACTACTGGCAGAGTGCCGACCATGGGTAAGCTTCAGCCAAATTGGGAAGGACCCTACAAAGTAAAAGAGGTGGTCAGACCAGGCACCTTCAGAGTGGAGGATGAGGAGGGAAACATAGTCCCTCGGCCATGGAACGCTGACAACCTTAGAAAGTTCTATGTATAGCAGTTTACATTATTTAATTGTTGGGGCAAGGAGACTTTGTCCTCGTTTAATTGTAAAGATAACAATTAATCAATGTAACCTGTTTTGCAACTGAATATAATCGCATGTGTCCATTGAGACAATAGATTATCAGTTTTTGTACTTTGAATATAATCGCATGTGTCCATCGAGACAATAGATTATCAGTTCCTGTACTTTAAAAATCGCATGTGCCCCTCGGGGCAATAGATTACTGTCTCATTTCTAGTTATAAATGTCCCTCGAGACAATAGATTATGGCCCTCGGAACAAGCACATGTCAAACAAAATTCACTAAGTGTTTGGATGGAATAATCAAGTAGACAAAGAAGGAGACAAACTCAGAATGAAACAAAAATTATATTATTAAATCATTATCACTCACTACAACAGTTAGTACATCACAAACAGGTTTCATTACAAGAAGTTGATAAAATACAAGGAGGCTACTCGGGGCTAGACTCTTCTGGATGATCCTTATCATTGCCACCTTTACGGCGCAATTCAGCAGTTCTAGTTGGATCTTCACTAGAAGAGGAACCAGCAGAATCTTGGACCTCGGTTTCTCCTGTGGCTGGCTCCACAGTCTCCTCGTCCTTCTTTGAAGGAGTGAACTCGGCATCAAGTTCAGCGTCCATCAAGGCCTTTTCATCATCTTCTTGCATTTTATTGTAGGCCTTCTGGACGTGACGCCAAAGGTTGACGTTCTCCTTCTCCATGATTTGGCCGATTCTGCGTATTGCATCGGCTTCACCATGGTCGTAGGACGCAAGCCCCACAGTAGCAGCAAAGTCAGCACCAGCAGGAGAATTCTTCCACTCTTCCACATGCGCTGCTGCATTCCTGTTTAGCAGCTCAGTTTTCTTTGCCAGAGTGGCCTCCACCGACGCTTTCATGGAGCGAACTTTTTTCAGTCTCTTCTTTACNCTTTAGGCTTGAAATTTTCTCCTCCTGATCCTTAAGGGAGGCAGCTGATGCAGATAAGTCATCTTGCATTTTGGAGAGCTGCTCCTCGGCCTGTTTTTTCTGTTTAATGGCCTCGTCCCTTTGCTGCTCTGTAGCCTTCAGCTGGTCTTTCAGCCTCTGGATGTCAGTGGACATCGTATGCTTGAACTGTTGAGCCATCACGCTCATTCGCATCGACACCTATTTCATCAGCAGTTAGCATGTGATAAAAACATACAAGAATGGACAGGCACTAAGTATACTTACATCCATCTAGGAAGAAACCAAGTCTTCCACTTGGTCAACCCATCGGGCTTTGAGAGCCTCCTCGTCTTTGGCAGTGACTAACTCCTCCAATGACTTTCTGGCCCGAGTCCTCCTCTCTCGGGCAGACAAATCAGTAAACACCTTGTCCGACCCCGCTGGGGGAGGACGTCGGTGAAGGACAGAGTCCTCGAGATAGGCGGTTTCTAGATCCTTTGGATCAGAAACCCCCAATATCTCGAGCCTCTCAGGGTGTTCCCCCTCAGGAGCAGACTTCTCAGAAGTGTGAGAAGCCCCTATCTCCTCAATTTCCTTCATAATAGCCTCGTCAGGAGGGACGATGGCCAAGGCTTGAGATTCAGCCCTCTTCCTCTTATACTTCGTTGGTTGAGGGTTCTGTAAACAAGATGTTAGTGAAAGATAAGTTATGAAAACTAAGGAACCAGCAAAATAAATGAGGCTTACCGAGGGAGGGTTAGGAACCTCCAGTTTCTTTTCTTGTATCCTCCTCTGAAGCTGCTTCTTCCTCAGTTCAGCAGCACTGACAACACTAGCCATCTTCTCAGGAAGATCGGTAATAACTCTCTCTGCCAAGTAAGAGAACATGTTAGATATATGACAAAGGAAACAAAGACAATAAGGCAATGTGAGAAGATGGTCCTACCCCTCGGGAAAAGATGACTCAACCCCACATAACAGAGGAAGAACTCGTTCTCGAGGAAAGATTTGTCTGGAAGGGTGAATCGTGGTTCCAACGTCCTCCGACCGTTGGCCACCACCTCGACAGTCATGAGGTAGAAGGCCACCCTAGCTTCTTCCTCAGTCATCGTCTCTACGTCTAAGTTTATGTCAAAATTAGGACCTCTCTCGGTAGGTGCAGTGGGAAAAGGCCAGCCTCGAGGGTCAGTGGTATATACAAAAA
>PYUH01000060.1:966335-1046263 GCA_016808085.1 Suaeda aralocaspica | reverse complement strand
GGGACACTTTCATTGGTGGAAGAGGGGGAGAGCTCTCAGACGCCCCCTTAAACATATAGCCGAAGGGGATGCCCCTCGGTCATTCATTGGTGGAAAGAAGGGAATCCCTTGGTCATTCCAATGTAAATGAGGAGAAGAGCTCCTCCGTCACCTCTCCTCGGTCAAGTTACTGATGAAGGTTTCACCTGAAACTTATAACGGAACAGCATAGGCATGGACTTGTCAGTCACAAACTGAGGAGGGGAGGTACCCTCATCGTCACCAAGAGGGGAGAATGGAGTCCCTCAACTTATGCCTCCTCAGCCACACAGCTGAGGAGGGGTACCTTCCTCAGTCACACAATGAGGAGGGTTACCTCCTTAGTCCCACCAACAGGGGAGAGAAAATGGAGTCCCTCAACTATGCCTCTCAGCCACACAAGTGAGGCGGGGCACCTTCCTCAGTCACCAAGAGGGGAGAGAAAATAGAGTCCCTCAACTATGCTCTCAGCCACACAGCTGAGGAGAGGTACCGTCCTCAGTCACTAAGAGGGCAGGAAGATATAGTCCTCAGCTACACCTGGTCATGACTTAAAGTTGGTTCTTAGTAAACACCGAACTTGGGTGTGACTAAGTCGATACATGTGGTATAATCATGGAGTCTATGACTGCTTCCATAAATATCGTTTGGTTCCTCAACGAAGGACTGAGAGAGAATGGAGTGAGTGAAGACTCCCCATGTTTGATTAGTTTTGAAAAACCAGAGAATAGGTGTCAAGTTAAGGGACGTATTAGTCATGTGATAAAGTGGCTTAGGAGCCGTTTTGTGTTTCACAATGAGAATAGGTCGTGTGCATAGTTACGCTTGTCATGCAGCTCGAGAAGGTAGACATAAACTTGGAATGACTTTCCCGAGACGTTTCCCACTGTTCGGTTTGACGTAGTGTTGACAACTACATTTGTCCCCGCCCTTAGGCTGTGATAAACATATAACACGTCGCTAATAGTCGGTCATGAGAAGCAAGTTGAAACATCTGATCCGAAAGCACCTAAAAACTTCTAAAAAAACAAGAAAACCCAAAAATATTTGATTTGATTTTATTTATTTATCTTATTTTCTAGATTTTCCCCCCCCTAGTTTTATAATAATGCTAACGACTTTGAAACGCTTGAAAACACATTTTCCGCAAGAACGAGCCCAACATGGTCATGAAGAGGTAAACCTTCGAGCCCAGTTATGGGCCCAAGGCGTACCTTGTCCTTCCCGAGCCCAACGAACTCCCTCATCAAAGCCCAACAAAAGGGTAAGGAGGAGGAAATTCTCTTTCCATACCTTTTTGTGAGAATAATAAGGGATGACGTAAGCACGAAAAAGGGAGGCATGACGACATCATCCGTGCCCCCAAGCACTCTACCAAAGGGAATATTCAGAATAATTATGCGAAAAAAGAAGGTGACTGTGTGCATGGGCGCACATCTGCGCTCACGCGCACGTCTGCGCCCACAGCTCAAAACTGCCTTCATTTCCGGAAATGTTCACTATAAATACCCCCTCCCTATTCCCCTATTCATAGAATCTTAACCACCTGAGATACGTTATGTCCCGGAGAGATTAATACCATTCGGATATCGTGACATCATTTGACAATTGGCTTGGGTTGCGAGCAAGCTAGGAGTTCGTAAGAAAGGAGAGAGAGGTAGCACCTCCACAAAACTTTTCATAAACTTCACATCTTAAACATCTCATCATCAAAATCACAAAAAACATTAATTGTCTCTTTTGGTTTATTTGTGGGATAGGTGAGGCTGTAGAAGAGGGAGGTG
This sequence comes from Suaeda aralocaspica, assembly GCA_016808085.1. Taxonomy (NCBI): domain Eukaryota; kingdom Viridiplantae; phylum Streptophyta; class Magnoliopsida; order Caryophyllales; family Amaranthaceae; genus Suaeda; species Suaeda aralocaspica. The sequence continues at coordinate 1,044,461 of PYUH01000060.1, read as the reverse complement.
ACGATGAGATACGTTTCCTTTTTTTTTTTTTTTTTTTTTTTTTTAATTATTATTATTATTAATTAATTTTATCTTTGTTATTATTATATATTACTAGTTATTATTATTAATTTTATTAGCTTATATTATTATTATATATTATTATATTATTGTTTTATCAGTATTAATTCATCAGCGCATGCCATCTTCAACCTCATATTATCCGATTCACATTCAGTTGTGTTGTTGTTGTTGTTGTTGTTGTTGTGTTGTTGTTGTTGACCCTTGTTTGTTGTTGTTGAAGTGTTTTGTTGTGTTGTTTGTTGTTTGTTGTTGTTGTTTGTTGTTGTGTTGTTGTTGGTTGTTGTTTGTTGTGTGTTGTTGTTGCTTGCTGTTGTTGTTTTATGCTTGCTGACTGTTTGCTGTGTGCTGCTTTGCGTGCTATTGCTGTTGTTGGTGGCGTGTTGCTGTTGGTGTTAGCTGCTTTGTTGGCTGTTTGCGCTGCTGTTGTTGCTATTGTGTGCTGTCTGTTGCTGTTGTGCGGCGTTGCTGCTGTTGTTGCGTGTTGATGTTTGTGCTGTTGTTGGTGCTGTTCTGCTGTTGTTGCTGTTGTTTGATGTTTGCTGTTGTTGCTGTTGTTGCTGTTGTTGTTGTTGTTGTTTCTGTTGGTGTTCGTTGTTGTTGTTGTTGTTGTTGTTGTTGTTGAGCTGTTGGTTGTTGTTGTTGCGGCGTTGTTGTTGCTGTTGCAGCTGTTGTTGTTGTTGTTGCCTGATGTTGCTGTTGTGCTGTGTAGCGACTTGTGCTGTTGCTGTGTGTGCTGCTTGCTGGCTTGCTGCGTGCTGTTACTGTTGCGTGTTTAGTTGCTGTTGTTGTTGCTCGTTGCTGTTGTGCGTTGTGCGTTGCTGTTGCTGTGTTTAGTTTGGTGTTACTGGTTGCTTGGTTGTTGTTGTTTTGTTGTTGTTGTTTGTTGTTAGTTGTTTGTTGTTGTTGTAGTGTTGTGTTGTTGTTTGTTGTTGGCTTGTTGTGTTGTTGTTGTTGTTGTTGTTGTTGTTGTTGTTGTTGTTGTGTGTTTGTTGTTGTTGGTGTTGTTGGCGTTGTTGCGTGTTGGGGCGCGGTTGTTGTGGTAGTTGTTGCTGTTGGTGTGGTTTGCTGGTGCTGTTAGCTGTTGCTGGATTGGATGGCTGTTGGCTATGCTGTTGTGTTGCTGCGCTGATAAGTGTTGTTGCTGTTTGAGCGCTGCTGTGTTCTGCTGCGTCCTGTTGCTGTTTGTTGCCTGCTGATCTGGTTGCTTTTGACTCTGTGTGTTGCTAGTTTTGTTGCGCATTTGTTTTGTTGCTGTCTGCTTGTGTGCTGTTGGTCTGTTGTTGCTGTGTTGTCTGTTGGTTGTTATGTGCTGTTGTTGTTGTGTGTTGTGTTGTGTTGTGTGTGGTGTGCTGATGGTTGTTGTTGTGGCGGTGTGCTGTTTGGTGTTGCTGTTGCTGATGTGCTGTTGCTGTTGCGTTGGCTGTTGCTGCTTTGGTGCTGTTGCTTGTGGCTGCTGTTTGCTGGTGTTGACTGGCGTTGTGAGTGCGTTGCTGTTGGTTTTGTGCCTGTACTTGTTGCTGTTGCTGTTTTGCTGTTGCTGTTGTTGCCTGTTGCTGTTTGTTGTTGGTGTTGCTGTTGGTTTTGCTGGTTGGTTGTTGTTGTTGTTTGCTGCCTGTTGTTGTTGTTGTGTGTTGTTGTTGCTGTTGTGTTGTTGTTGTTGGTGCTGCTGGTGTGTTGTTGCTAATGTAGCTTGCTGTTGCTGTTGCTGCTGAGTGCTGTTGCTGGTACTGTTGACTGTTGTTGTGGATGTTGTTGTTGCTGTGCTGGTGTTGTGTTGTTGCTGTTGCTGTTGATGGTGTTGGTGTGGCTGGTGTTGAGGTTGGGGGGGGTTGCTGTTGGGGTGGTGGGGGGGGGTGGGGGGGTGGGGGGGGGGTTGTGGCGGGGGGGGGGGGGGGGTGGGTGGTGAAGTTTTGTGAGTGGGTGGGATGTTGCTGGGGTGTGGTTGGGGGTGAGGGTTGGGGATGGGGGGGTTGGTTGAGGGGTGTTGGGGTGGGGTTGGGTTGGTGGTGTGTTGTTTGTTGTTGTTGTTGTTGTTGTTGTTGGGGGTGTTGTTGTTGTTTTGTGCTTGCTTTTGTGGATGTTGTTGCTGTTGAGTTGTGGGTGTTGGTGTTGCTTGTGTTGCTGTGTTGTTGGTGCTGTTGTGTGTTGTGTTGTTGTGGTTGTGTTGTTGTGGTTGTTGTTGTTGTTGTTGTTGTTGTTGTGTTGTTGTGATGTGTTGTTGTTGTTGTGGTGTGTTGGTGGTGTTGGTGTTGTTGTGTTGTGTGTTGGTGCTGTTGGTGTTGGTGATGTTGGTGTTGTGCTGTTGCTTGGGTTGTGTTTGTTGTGTTGCTGCTGTGTTGCGCTGTGTTGTTGCTGTTGATGTGTTGTTGTTGCTGGTGATGTTGTTGCTGTTGTTTGCTGCTGCTGTTGGTGCTGTTGTGTTTACTTGCTGTTGTTGTTGATGTTGCTGCTGTTTGCTGTGTTGCTGTTGTTGCTGTGTTGTTGTTGTGTGATTTGTGTTGTTGCTGCTGTGTGTTGTTGTTGTTGATGCGATGCTGTGGTTGTGCGGTTGCTATTGGTGTTGCTGTTGCTGTTGCTGTTGCTGTTACTGTTGCTGTTGCTGTTGCTGTTACTGTTGCTGTTGTTGCTGTTGCTGTTGCTGTTGTTGCTGTTGTTGTTGTTGGTGTTGCTGTTGTTGTTGTTGTTGTTGTTGTTGCTGTTGTTGTTGCTGTTGCTCTTGCAAATAAAACAAGGGGAAGAGGTTTTTACCGCAGCGGGCGCAAGAGGCCTTGCTAGCGGTCCGTGTGGTTTTTCTACGTGGGTTTTGCTCGTGGCTTTTATTAACTCAAAGCCTATGTACTATAAATATGTTATGTTAGTGGGGCAGGACCCTAACTAGTTTTTCAAACACTTTTTAGATTTTAGAATCCTAAACTCTTTCTCTCTCTAGAATTAAAAAATAGATTAGTTTGTTAATCAAGATTCGATTTCAAGTTTATGCAATTAAAGTTCTGTTTGGTAATTTCTTTCCTTTTGTCTTTCCAATTCTTTTAGTTCTTAGTTTTTTATTTTAGTTTGGTTATTTTCTAGTTTAGTTTAAGTTGTTTGATCAGTTTAGTTTTTTAATTTAATTTTCTAGTAATTAGTTTAAATTTAATTTCTTGTTTATTTAGTTATGTTTACTAACATGTTAATCAAATTTGTTTTTGTTCTTACTTGCATAACAATGAGTGAGTAGATTTCTTTTTTAGGGCTAGGGGATCTATGAACATATTATGAATTAGTTTTATGTTCGTTAATTAATTTTTAATTATTAGTTGAATTCCTATTATTGATTTCTATTGATTATATTGCAATTAAATTGTGGTCAGATTTAGTTGTCAGTTACGTAATTGTCGAAATCAAGGCCACGAGGTAAGATTTCCATAATAAGACCGTTGTACAGTAGGCAAGAACGAATTTATGCGACCGAGAGCCGGTAAAGGAGTTTTGAGGGAGTCTAAGTCCAAGAGAATTAGTGTGCCCTAGTTCAATGAAAGTTAAGAGTTAATTAATGAATGTTTTATGAGTTTGTTGATTGTTCATAGTGAACCGACCGCCCTAGGTTTTTATTATTGGAGTTTAATTCTTAATTTTTCCGTTATTTTCCTTAGGTTTAATTGTCTTTAGTTCTCAGTTGTTTTATTAGAATTTTCCACAAAGGCCCATTATACAATTTAGACTTTTTAGAGCTAATAGAGTTTAATCGCTTCCCTGAGGATTCGATCCCTACTTCCCTAGCTATATTAGTTGGTGTTGTTAGGTTATTTTTGAGAGGTGTACGACAAAATGTTTCAAATTTTGGCGCCGTTGTCGGGGAGGCAATTCTTAATTCTATTAGTCAGCTATATATTGTTGTTTTTATTTTCATTTTTGTTTTGTTTATTAGCCTCAAGGGACTTTCATGTTTTTTGAGGCAGTTCCCATTTTCGTTCAGAGTTTCAGTTTTTGTGCAGGCATTAGGTTTGTATGCCAGTTTGGATTGATCCTGAACCAAAAAGATCATTGCATAAGCGGAGTCGTAGAAGGAAGTGGAAATTGCGGAGAGTTATTATTTCTGAACAAATACTATATGATGTATCACAACTTTTGCTGATTTGGATATTTCTAGTAAGGAAGGGATGGCAGAATCTCAGTTCAACGAGAATAACGAGAATCTCAGGACGAGCAAAGGTTCGGTTTGGGGGAATTTGATATACATGTTTCATATTGTGTTTTCCCCCTTTTTCGGTCGATTTTTATGCTTAATATTTGAGTTTGTGCCTTTATCTTGAGTAAATATCATTCCTCGATCTTAAGTTATGTTTTGGAGCGGTTTTAGTTGATTTATAGAGCTTTTTATGTTTATTTTATGCCTCTTAGTTTATTACGCGCGGTTTTCGGTTTGTTTTATATGTTACAGGTGTGTAATACGGAGTTATGAAGCCACTAGAAGCTAAAACGAGTCAAAATGCACCTGCCTTGGGATGCGCGCCAAGGTACAAGAAGCTACGAACAAGATTTGAAGGAATCGAGTGAAGAAGTAAAGAGATCGTCAAAATCTTGCTGCTTGAATTCCCTGCGGGCGCAGCCCATCATCATCTTTACTCTATGCGGGCCCATTACAGATCAGGCTGTTTTGATTCGTAAAATAAGCGCAATGCGAACGCGGGGAAAGAAGAGGTTTTTACCGCTGCGGGCTCAGGAGGCCTGCCAAGCTGTCCGTGTGGTTTTTCCGCGTGGGTTTTGCTCGTTGGTTTAATTAACACAAAGCCTATGTACTATAGATATGTTATGTTAGTGGGGCACGACCCTAACTAGTTTTTCAAAAAACTTTTTAGATTTTAGAATCCTAAACTGTTTCTCTCTCTAGAAATAAAAATTAGATTAGTTTGTTAATCAAGATTCGATTTCAAGTTTATGCAATTCAAGTTCTTTTTGGTAATTTCTTTCCTTTTCTCTTTCCAATTCTTAGTTTTCATTTTAGTTTTGTTATTTTCTAGTTTAGTTTAATTTGTTTGATTAGTTTAGTTTATTGATTTAATTTTCTAGTAATTAGTTTAATTTTAATTTCTTGTTTATTTAGGTATGTTTATGAATATGCTAATCAAATTTGTTTTTGTTCTTACTTTCATAACCATGTGTGAGTAGATTTCTTTTGTAGGGCTAGGGGATCTACGAACATGTTATGAATTAGATTTATGTTAGTTAATTAATTCTTAATTATTAGTTGAGTTCCTATTAATGATTTCCATTTATTGCAATTTAATTGTGTCCAGATTTAGTTGGAGTTAGGTAATTGTCGAAATCGAGTCCGAGAGGTAAGATTACCACAATAAGACCACTGAATAATGTCAAGAACGAATCTATGCGAGCGAGAGCCAGTAAAGGAGTTTTGAGGGAGTTTAAGTTCGAGAGAATTAGTGTACCCTAGTTCAATGAAAGTTATGAGTTAATTAATTTATGTTTTATGAGTTTGTTGATTATTCATAGTGAATCGACCGCCCTAGGTTTTTATTATTGGAGTTTAATTCTTAATTTTTCCGTCATTTTCCTTTGTTTTAGTTTTGTCTTTAGTTCTCAGTAGTTTTATTAGAATTTTCCCAAAGGCCCATTATACAATTTAGACTTTTTAGACCTAATAGAGTTTAATTGCTTCCTTGAGGATTCTATCCCTACTTCCCTAGCTATATTAGTTGGTGTTGTTAGTTTATGTTTGATATGTGTATGACAACATGTTTCATTTTGCCAAAAAGCATGATGGCATGATCTTTATGTGCTTTTAAGCTTTTCCAACATGTTTTGTCGCTTTCCCTATTTACGTGATTGTGCTTGTATGTAAGCCATGATGACGACTTTTCACATAGTTTAGGAGAATAATAAAAGATCGGTACTTGAAATCACTTAAAGTCACATGTATTATAAAGCTTCGAACCATGAATAGGGATAATCATGACTTAAACGAAGTGATCACCATAATAGCAAACAACATGTGCATTAACCTAAGTCGCCTAGTAAGCACTCATGTGGTGCGCACTTAAGGACTAAACATGATGCAATGTCGCTTGATATTGCATGATGAGAATTAAAAATGAGATCTATTAGAGGACCACATAATGTGGAGGAGTCTTGTACTCTGAACCTCGTCCCCGAACCCATGAAACTGGTGCACGTAACTATTGGGAAGCTGTCGCACCTCACTTTGGTCGGTGAGAACGCAGTGACTTGGGTCCATAAGACTCTATGGAGTGCGGTTGTGGAATCTATTAGAGTTTTGTTCCTCGCCATGCGTACTCACCCTACGCGATGACCCTTCACACGGTCTAAAGAACAAGGAATACAAAACTCTCAATCCGTGGACCTTATTATTCAGACGTCCACAGTTTGGCTTCTTCATTGGGGATTTCCTTTGTGGATTTCCCCTAAGGATAAGAGGAAGAAACTTAAAAAATCTCGCAATTCTTATCATGTTATATTAATTATTTTGTTAGGCATAATGTATATACATTGCCAGGTACCTAAAAGGTGGCTTCGTTTAAGGATATGTCTCCGTGAGCATGCTTCATGCTAGAGACCAACCCAGGGGGATTTCATATTAGTGGGAGTGGGGTGCTCTACCTCCAGAAGCCATACGGTATGAACACCTATCCTAGCCAATGGAGGGTGGATTCAACAGATAGGCGACTCGCACCTCAATCGTCAATATGTTGTGACGTTAGGAGGTTCGACTGTCTTGAGCCATATGGTACCTTCAGACACCAAGCCTTTTTATTAGTAGCATGTAAAACCTTTTCTTAGGATAATAACGACTCATGCTAGAGTGCTATATTACTATATGCATGTTTAAGGACTCGGTTAGAATTTATTGAATGCGCATGCACGTGCACACCCCTTATGTGATTTAATTTCTTGCATATATGTGCCTTTATGTTCTTTCATGTGCCGTGATATACCGAACCTTTGAACCTATAGAGTCCATGTAGGGAGTCTCATATAGCCATGGTTACTCTCTTAGAGTATGCCCCCACATGTCATTTAGAACCCCTAGGATTTATCTCATGCTTGTAAAAGTACTTCTATCACCTTCTCAGAAAAAAGCCAAAAAAAAAAGAGAAAAATGAAAAAGAAAAAAAAATGAAGAGAACAATGAAAATGCAAAAAATAATAGAAAAAAAATGAAAAGAAGCAAAAAAAAAAATGAAAATAAAATTAAAAGGTCATAGAGTACATTGCATCCATGCATTCATTTAGGTTGAAAGAGTAACCATGAATTAGGAACATGTATTGTAAAGAACACAAAAGCAAGTGAGTCCAAACACTAAAACACTTTCCCTTTCATATTCTCTGGTTGAGCCACTATTCCTTTCCGAGTACACTTTGTCTTCACTATGAGCATTATTTTCGCTGCCGCATCACTAGATGAGTTTATTGAGTTCTTCATACCCATATCTACCCATCTAGAGCACCCCACTAACCGAATTCGTGATCTTGAGATTAAGAAAGGCGCCCCACCCGATGAGGTTGAGAATCTGACACATCTATGGAAGGAGGATTGGGATAATGTTGTACTCCATTGTTATTACCTTCAGAGGGAGATACGTGAGATACTTAATAACCGTCCCAAGAATGATGACCCAGATGTCATGGATGACACCTCACAACCTCCAAGTTCTCCCGAGGGTCCACCTTTCATCGTTCATGAGTTTAATGGTATATGGGACAATGATGATGAGGATGTCTATGCCAAAGATGGTATCTTACCCGCCTATCACACCGTCGCTAAGGGAGATGATGACACATGTGATGCTCCTTATGGTCCTTCTTCATCTCCACTAAACAAAAATGAGCTTGCTTCTCCTAAAAACCCCACACTTCTAAAGACACCAATGTCCAAGCTCTTACTCCAACTAGACGCCTAGCCACTCCGCAAAATGCCAACCCTCCATCAAATCCACAAAATGTCCAATTCACCTATCCATCACCACCACCTTAAGAAGAGGACCCTGTCATCAAACAACTTAAGAAGGTTAAGGCCAGCATCAACATTTGGCAACTCATTGTCTCCTCTAAACACCACCGTGATGCCTTTCTTCAAGCCCTTACCAAGATGTATATCTCTATTGATACTACCCCCGAGGGTCTAGTTCGCTTCTTCATGCAAGATCAGTACAAATCTCCCATCACCTTCACTGATGATGACTTGCCTATGGAAGGGTCCAGTCATAACGAAGCCTTATACATCACGGTCACTTGTAGACAAATTAATGTCCCCATGACCCTTATTGACAATGGTTCGGCCATCAATGTATGTCCACTCCTGACCGCTAAGAAGTTACGAGTGTTCCAAGAGGAATTCAAGGCAAGTAACCAGGCCATCTGAGCCTATGATAACACTAAGAGAGATACCATGGGTGTAGTTTGGCTTAAAATCACAACTGGGCCAATTCAGAAAAAGGTCAAGTTTCATGTCATGAATATCAAAACAAGTTTCAACTTGCTATTTGGACATCCTTGGTTGCACGAACTAGGGGCATTATCCTCCACTCTTCAGCAAAAGATCAAGTTCTTACTAGAGGGTACCTTGGTCACCGTTGATGCCTCTTCCACGAAAATCCAAGCCGCAGATCAACCCATCATTCACACTGAACATGATGAGGAAGACGAAGAACTATGGGGATTTGGTATTGCAGCCATTGAGGAAGGGGATAAGGTTCCTTTTGACTTTGATCCTTACTCTAATCTCACTATCAATGCCCTCCTTCGTGACAAAGGCTACTTTCTAGGCATGTCCTTAGGTTCCAGCCTACGATCTACTGTACCTCTTTTGGAGCCTATCCAAAAGAATAACAAACATGGTCTCGAATATGTAGCAACCAAGGAAGACTATGAGAGGGCTACGAAAGAAAGGATTGCAAGAAAGAATGAGATACTTTCTGAAATCAAGCTTGATCCTTACCCTCGAACCCTCAATGGCCAGTTCATCAAATAAGTGGAGCATTTCCCTTACTATGAATTTCTCGAACCTTTCTATGGGGATGATGGTAAGAGATACCCAGGGATTGAATTATTTTCCGATTGTAGCTTCATACTCGATGGCTCTCCACCCTTAGTCAAAACTAACTCTACATAGGATACCTTCTCGAAAGATAATGACTTGGTGTTCTCTATGGGTAAGAGAGCATTCAACCCAAAGAACACAATATATGTGCAGCCTTGAACGACGATTCCTTCGATCCTACCAAGCTCATTACAACAGCTTCGGATATAGTCCATAGATGGCGTAAAACCATCAAACTTACTACTCCAGAAAGAAAGAAGAATTACTTTATTGTCGGAGAAGGGCCTATGTTTGATGAGCCTAAGTTTAGCATTGAAGATGTCAAGCGAGCAAGTCCTAGGGAGTCCACAATCAAAAATTCTATCGAGTTTGTTCCTCCCGTATCTTCCCATTCAAAGTCTGTACATTCCATTCCTCATGAGTAACCAAAAGTCTCTTCCAAGGCTTCCTTCGATGTCATGATCAATGAATTCAATAATATGCTTTCTTCCACTTATTTCTCTGATTTACAATCATACTTCCCTTTTCTTTTATATGATTGCTTTATTTCACAAATTAAAATTTATTAATGATATTGAGATAATAAAGCAATTGAAGAACATGGAAAGAAAACTCCCAAATTGGGGAAACCGAGAAATTTGACATCTCGAACACTAATACTCAACGGGAAATTCAGATTGGCCTTACTCTTTCTCAACAAGAGAGTGATAAGCTTATAGCCACACTTAAAGAATACAGGGATATGTTTGCATGGTCTTATGAGGATATGCTAGGTATTGATCTAAAAAGTGTCGAACATCAAATTCCACTTATATCAGGGGCAAAGTCGGTTACACAGAGGTTAAGAAGAACAAAACCAAATATTCATTTAAAAATCAAAGATGAGGTTGTGTGGACCCGGGGCTTTGGGGGCCCACGTGCCATTTTTATGGACATTGAATGCCTTTAGTTTGTTTGCATAGTGTGAGTATGCTCGGCTTAGGGAGTGAGTCTAGAAGCTCAAAACCCAAGTACAGAAGTTACCATCGTCCTCCTTTCGGGAGCTAACGGAACCCCATTATGTCATAATGACAGCCAAGGATAAGAAGGTCTCATATCTCTGGATTCAGGGACAAGGGTAAGGACAACAATAGGTCACAGTATCCCCCCGCGTATAGCAGCCTCTACTTATTCTCATGCGTAATTTCATATTCATAAATATCAATTTATAACATACATATTTCCGGTTTTGACCTACAAACACATAAAAATAAAGCTAGACGGGTTTTTAGTTAATGCACTTTTAATTTAAACATGCTTGGGTGATCGCTTTAGGATTTAAGTTGATTTTAATCTTTATTTAGTCGAAACATGCTCTTTCGGTCTTTGACCTAAACATGATTTTTAGGTGATTTAAAGCATTAAACACTTAGCATAAAGATCATATAAATCCTATAACATGTTTCTACCTAAAGTTGTTTTTATTTTTGAGTCGAATCATTAGTTAGTCAATTTTGCATGAATTTGATTTTAAGACATGTTAATTATCTAATAAAGCAAATAAATCATGTAAACATGCAAAACTAACTATTTGTAGAACTCAAGATGAAGATTTTGATGTTGTTGGCCACATTTGAAATACCTTTCATGCAATCGTCGACAACTTCTTAGAACCGAAAGCTTAAATAACCTTGATTAATAATAATAATATTAAATTTAAATTTTTCTGAGAGAAAGAATTAGAGAGGCACGGTTTTCGATGTGAGGCACGAAAAGCAAGAGAGAGATTTTTAGAGAGAGAAAAAGATGTGAAGTAGAGAGAGAATGTGTGAGTTGAGGATCAAATGTGAGAATGAGAATTGATCGAATGAGAGAATGAAGGTCCGAGAAGGGGGGTATTTATAGGGATGGAAGTGACGTCATCGAGCGCCAAAGCGTCAGAGGAGCGCCATAACACTTTGGGGTGAGCGCCAAGGCCCCCCATCTGCGCCTAAGCCCTCAGTGAGCGCTAGGGAACTGGTGCCTTGGGCGCTTGGGCACTGGCGGGGCGCCAAGGTGCTTGTCCTGCGTCGTGGAGCTTGAGCTCTGATTTTCTTGAGTTTCATGCGGTGAGTCTCCGAGCCTTCCTTATTTCGTATATTCATTTCCATAAACCGAAATATTACAAAATATTATGAAATAACATGAAATTCACTTCCATAAACTGATTTCTTCACTTCCACAACCTAGAGCTTCCATAAGCAGAACAAACCCTTCTAGAAGGTTCGTTGAATCCGGTCAGATTCATAGGCTTAAATTAATTTCTTTATTTTTGAATATGAAATTAAAAGGTAAATTATGAAATTAAATGAAAATGAAATATAAGAAAATAGAATGAAAATTAGAAAATTATTCTAAGCGTATTTCAACCATCATCACTCATCATCGGTTATTTTAAGCGTACCGTTGTCACCATTGATACCGGGCAGCAAGACCCCCGTATAGGTTTTGGAGGCGGGATCAATTAGGGGAAGGACTGACTTCCGACACAAAACTAGGCGTTTTTCAAGTAATCAATTTTTAGACGTTGGACTTGTAGCGACGTGGTACACTTTAGTAATCGGCCATTACGTGAGACCAAATATAGGTGTCTACAGGTTGCTAAACAGACTCAGGCAGGGTTCATAAAAATGTTTCAATATGCAGACTATGTTTCAAATGTGGTTCCGGTTCCTAAGAAAGATGGTCGTGTCAGAATGTGTGTAGACTTTCGTGATCTAAACAAGGATAGTCCGAAGGATGATTTTCCTTTACCTCACATTGATGTTCTAGTTGAAAACACCACAAAACATGCTCTATTATCATTCATGGATGGTTATGCCGGCTATAACCAGATAAAATTGGCAGAAGAAGACATGGAAAAGACTACCTTCACCATGCCTTGGGGGGCTATAATGCTACACAGTCATGCCTTTCGGACTTAAGAATGTGGGTGCTACTTATCAAAGAGACGCAACCACTCTCCTACATGACATGATTCACAAAGAAGTAGAAGTCTATGTAGATGATATGATTGTTAAATCCAAGGATCGGGAAGGGCACACCCCCTCCTTTAGAAAATTCTTTGAAAGACTTTGGAAATACAACATGAGATTGAATCCATAAAAATGCGCCTTTGGGGTTACATCAGGAAAACTTCTAGGGTATATCATCATCTCTCGTACGTGGAATTGAGATCGATCTTTCAAAAATTAAAGCTATTATGTCTCTCAAACCGCCCCAGGATGAGAAAGAAATTCGAGGCTTCTTAGGCCATATTCAATACATCAGGAGGTTCATCTCAAAGCTCATCATGACTTGTGAACCTATATCCAAGAAGCTTAAGAAGGATTCTCCTTTGATTAAATAAAGGAATATCTAACTAATCCACCTATCTTAGCTCCTGCTCAACGGGTCATCCTTTGTGGCTATATCTTACAGTGACACAAACTACAGCTGGTGCCCTACTAGCTCAGGAAATCGACGGAAAAGAAAATTCTATATATTACTTAAGCAAGAAGTTTCTCCAATATGAAGAAAGATATTCCACCATGGAAAAATTATGTTTAGCACTTGTATGGGCTGCAAAGAAGCGAAGACATTATCTCCTCACTTAGAACGTCCATATAGTAAGTAAAGCAGATCTTCTCAAATACTTATTCGATAAGGCCGTTGTCAATGGATGAATAGCAAGGTGGATGGTTATGTTAGACAAATTCGATCTCAAATTCACACCACATAAATCTATCAAAGGCAGCATTATATCAAATTTCCTTGCGGATTCTTTAGACGAGCCTCGCCCTAAGGATTATTAATTTCTAGATGAGGAATTAATGATGACCGAAGAGGATAGTTGGACTTTATATTTCGACGGTGCCTCAAACAAGCAAGGTTGCGGGGTAGGTGTACTTCTCATATCTCCTCAACAGGAGCACACTCCTATCTCAGTCGAACTAGACTTCGATGTCACTAACGATGCCGCCTCATATGAGGTATGTAACATAGGACTTGAAGCCGTTGTTGCCCTAGATGTTCAAAAGTTAAGGGTGTATGGGGATTCATCTCTCATCATTAATAAAATCTCGGGTAAATGGAAGGTTAGAAGCGAAAGTCTTGATCCATATCAGACACATGTCAAACAGGTTGCTTCACCAATCGAAGACAATGAATACACATACTTTAGAAGAGAAGACAATTAGTTTGCCAATGCTTTAACTTGACTTGCTTCTATGGGTAGAATTCCAAGTTCACTATCACACATGCCATTAGTCATCCAAAAAAAGAAAGGAGCCAGCACATGTCTCCTGATGAGCGAGGTGCAAAACCTCACTAGTGAAACTCTCAATGCTTCTCAACATGAACTGTGGTACACAGACATCAAGAATTATTTGCTGCACGAGCAATATCCTCCGAACACCTCAAAGAAAGAACGGTGAGCCTTGAGACTCTTATCCTCACAATTCATCATACAAGGTTGGGATTTATACAAGATACATTACAATAGACTACACCTTCGTTGTATCTCTCAAGGCGAGACTCACGTAATCATGGATCAAGTTCACGCCGGAGAGTGTGGACCTTACATGAATGGTCAAATGTCAGCTATGAAAATAGTTAGGTTAGGCTACTATTGGACTACAATGGAAGACGACTGTCACAGATATGTAAAGAATTGTGATACTTGCCAAAGATATTCGCACGGTTAACATATCCCTCCATCACTACTTCATATTTCGTTTCTCCTTGGCCATTTTCAACTTGGGGAATCGATATCATAGGCAAAGTTACACCGTCGGGACATGGAGGTCATGAATTCATACTAGTAGCCATCGACTATTTCACCAAATGGGTTGAAGCAGCTTCGTTTAGGAATGTTCAAGCTAAACAGGTTGCTAAATTCATCGAAACCAACATCATTTGTCGTTATGGGGTTCCACATGAGATCATCAGAGACCATGGTTCTCATTTCCAAGCCTAATGTGAAAGTGTACTGACTAAGTCCAAAATCCAACATCATAGATCTTCACCTTATCGACCATTAACTAATAATGCAGTAGAAGCACCCAACAAGAACATCAAGATGATTATCTCTAACATGACAAAAACTTACAAGGATTGGCCTTTCAAATTTCCTTTCGCTTTGTTGGGAAATCGTACTTCGATCCACACTTCAACAGGAGCTACTCCTTTCTCCCTAGTCTATGGTATGAAAGCAGTACAACCAGTGGAATTGGAAATTCCCTCTATCAGAATGGTCTTGGAAAGTCAGCTACTAGAAGCAGAATGGGTTAGGGTTAGATACATCGCCTTGGTTTAGTTGGATGAGAAAAGGCTCAAAGCTCTTAACCATATGCAAGTTTACCAAAGCAGGATAGAATATCACTTCAACAAGCGGATTAAGGTTAGAGATATTAAGGAGGGTGACTTGGTGCTCAAAGCTCTCAGAAAGACGGCATGAGATCCTCGTGGCAAGTTCCGTCCGAACCAGACCATTCCTTACATCGTCAAGAAGATTCTACCAGGTGGCGCCGTTGAGTTAACAAACATAGACGGTGAAAGGTTCTACAATCTCACTAACCTCGACAGTTGAAGTACTATATATAAATCCTCAGATCATTGCAAACACAGAACTACAACTGGCCTGATTCTATGCTAAGGGATACGTAGGCAACCACGATTCGAGGTGGGGGCCTTAATAATAAAATATATCATCTCTATATTACAATCATTGTATTAATAGAATTTCAACTTTATTTGATTTTAACTTGTAAAGAAAATTTTCACTTGTACTTGCAAATTGATAGTAAAACATTTTTTATTTCAATTTCAAAGTCGATTACATGTGTACCACTACCTACTAGATAAAAGTTAAAACATGATAATGAAGATCGACTAGAATGATAACTAACACAAATCCTAAATATCTCAATATCATTATCAAAAGTTAACATGTGAAATGAAGCATTCATGCTCTTAGGCATCTCCTCTAGGCCTTTTCTTCACTCACTCCACTTCCTTCCACCATCTCCTTAGCCCCAAGAGTCTTCTTCTTCTTCTTCATTGTCTTCATTCGAGTCCCCTTTACCTTCTTCTCATTCTCAATTCTAGGTGGAAGCGTCTCGAGTCGCTCCCATACCGCAGCCTTTCTGGGACCGAGTGGGTCTCTGACGGATAGAATGCTAGATGGAAGGTTTGAAGAGTCAGCACTCATAGCCTTCAGCTCAGCTTTCTCAGTGTTTCTAGCCTCATGCCTACACGCAGGAGAGTCACTCCTCATCTAAACCAAGAAGTGTCAAGAAACAGTCAAGTCTCCTTCCTTCAAAGGAGTCACCTTCATCATGGGTCTTGAGTTCCAGTGAGTTTCCTAAGTCTGAGCATAACTCAAAGTAAGGATTGGCTCATCAGGGTCGACCATGTCAAGGTCAGGGATAAGTTGCCCCTGACCAAACGCCCTCATTGCTCGCCCCGAGCAACAGAAAGTTAGAACAGTCAAACTCGAAACTCTAATAAAGGAGTTCGCCGAGTATCTTATGTGCTCAATTCTCCACCATGGAACTACAAACAGCATGGCAAGAGCCTCATCAGCAAGCACCAAAGACCACTCATGAGTAGAGGAAACTTGTGGATTCTCCTTCTTGACAAAAATCCCTTCAGAGTGTACATAAGTGGGATGGCTGGGGGCTCAAGTAAGCTCAAATGCTCTATGATCCACACCTATCATTCATCACAACAAATGAGTTAGCAACCTTAAAAAAAATCACGATTGAAAAACATGGGGTTTAACTCAAAAAAGTTAGCCATACCTGAAGAACGATAGGACATCCTGACATTGGAGCATTTGGATCCCTCTTTAGCCGGTCAAGAGAAGTGAGCAGTTCATCGACATAAAGTGGATTAGGAGTGTTACCATTAAGCAAGGACTCCTCCACCAAAGCTATAAGCCCCATACGCTCATTATGAGAACCCATCTCCCATAAATAAGAAACGAGAAAACAAGAAAAATACAAGTGCCCTCAACTTGTATTGACCTTTAGAATGCTCCATGGTAGCAAAATGCTCAACAAGAAGAAGGAGATCGATGCAATCCCCATGAACCATCCTGTTTGCGGACTTTCCATCAAGCCCGAAGAACAATGTTATGTTGTCTTCACCATGTTCCAAGAAACTAGGGAGACAAGGGTTACCCCAGGAGGATAGGCCACAAATAGCCCCAATTTCCTCCGGAATTACGACAAGTTCTCTCTCATGAAAGCGGAAACAATGGGCTTTGACATCTGAATAGCTCATCGCCGCTCTAAGAAGACAAGTGTCATCTTGGATGGACCTCAAGGAGAGTATACCACTACACCCAACCTCTTCCAACTCCTTTTTATCCTTGTGAGAAAGTGTGCTTAACCACAACCTTAAAGCATCTATAAAAATAGACATGATTTTCAAATTTCAAAAAACGGAAACTTAAAAGAAAATAAGAAAATGAGAAAGAAGAGAGAGAATCAAAGAAATTCGAGAGGATTGTTCGATTTCGTTGTGCAAAAGAACCACAAGCTACAGGGGTCTTTATAGGACTCCAAGGGGCGAAATTGGACATGAAAAACGGGCAGAAACTCGTGCGTAAGGGCTCACGCCAAGCGACCCTGCTGTCACGGACCGTCTATTTGTCCCACCCATAGTCCTAATAATTAGGCATAAGGATCCACAAGGGGAGCTGCTGTTGCACTGTCAAGTAGCACCCTCCCCCTTATAGTAGGTAGTTTAAGGAAAAGATAGTGCTGCAGGATAATACTTGATATGCAGATAAGCAGTACTTTTAGGGTGGCAGTGCTATACTTCCCCAAATGGGCTCAAACTTGACATGAGGGCTGCCTACTATATTAGAAGAGTGTGGAAGGCTCTCGAACCTCGTTGAAAGGTCTAGAGTTGAACGGGAGTTTTCGGAAGGTTCCGGAATAATATGGAACAAGTTGCTAGGATATTCTTGAGTGGGTGGCTCTAGAATGTTCTAGTATGGTCTAGTGTTGTCATGGGGATTCTAGAGGGATGTCTCTAGAGTTCTCTAGGGTGTGTCGAGGGTTCTAGGAAGGATGTTCCTAGAATACTCATGATAGTTCTAGTACATATTAGAATGTATCTAGAAGATTCTTGTATGTACATACTTGGTTGTATTCTCTAGAAGGGTCTAGGGAGTTAGGATCTAGATCCCTCTATTTGAGGAGGTTAGGAGTATTCTAGAATAGTTAATGTTATAGGATGGATGCCTATAAATAGGCACCTTGAGGCATTTGTACAGAACAACTTGGAGAGCACAATATTCACCTCTGTAAGCAAGTGTAGCATTTGTTAGAGAGCATTAATAGAGTTCAATTCCCTCTACCACTTGTGTGTTTCATTGTGTTACTTCAAACTACCATCTTCCACATAACTTAGAGAGGGTGAGTGTGTGGGGATAATTTGGGCACAAGGGGTGTGCTACTTGGGGTGAGTGCTAAGGGCTAACGGGATTTGTCCAACGCACTAACATATTCGTCTAGGACGAATACTTGGGAGTTAGGCACAAGGGACGTGTCTTGCTAAGTGAGATCATCAGCTCAAGGAGTGAGCTACGAGGGCACGAGGAGCGTGTCAAGGGGAAGCCTGACTTGCTCACGACGGATTGTTGAGCAAGTGGCGCACGGGGTTGACTAACTTTGCGGGAGTCAAAGAGTGAGCACGTGACACTGCGCACTAGTTTCGTGTATGCGCACAGAATTTCCTTCATTCCCCGAATCTTATTTCTTTAACTTGCACATATTTCGAATCACCTAAACATCCTATTACTCCCTATCCACTTTATTCACCCTTATCGCTTATGGGATCAATCCAAGGTTACCTATTGACTACATTGACATTCCTAAAGGTGAGTTGGTTCACAAAGATGCTTTGGAAAAGATTGAATACATGCAGAAGCTACACGCATAGGTTAGAGAAAGGATTGAGAAGGTAGATCATCAATATAAAGATCTTGCAAATAAGCATAGAAATCATCATGTCTACAAATAAGGAGACTTTTTTTGGCTACACCTAAGGAAGGAGAGATTCCCAAATCAACAAAAAAACAAGCTAATGCCTAGGTGTGATAGTCCATTCAAGATCTTACAGAAGGTTTGTGATAATGCTTATCCGTTGGAATTGCCAGGAGAATACGAGGTACATACTAATTTGAACATTGGTGATTTGTCTCCTTATATTTTGGAAGGTCAACTTTGAGGTTTGAGGAAAAAATCTATTGAAGAAGGGGAGGATGATACAAATACAAATGATCATAACTTCTAAGGTTTGATTAAAGTTGCAAGAAAGGATGCAACCATGGGTGAATTGAGTGTGCATGGAAATTCAAGTCTAATGGGGGCATCCAGGGTTAGGATTTGTGTGTGCACGGTCACACATAATATATGGCACGCAAATCAAGGAAATAAATGATGGAATTAGGGAATAAGCTGGCTTTGCCTATAGTTTTCTCCCACTTTACTTGATAGGGTTTTTCCCATTTATGCTTTATTGTTTTTGAGTCTTAGATGTGTGTTATACTTCATAATCCTATAAAAGTCCGGGGAAATAAATTCTTGAAGTTTTCTTGAGTAAAAGATCGAATCTTGAAAGGTTTCTTGAAGAATAATGAAGACAAATTCAAGAAAACAAGCCAAATAGCGAGCAATCTTCTGGCAAAAATTGGCATGATTTTCAAGATAGTTGGGCTTCATAAAAATCTATGTATTTTGGAGGGAAATTGGAGGATAAATCTTTTTGTTAGATTTTTAGTTAGTTGTTTAGATTTGTTTCCTAAATCAGGTAGGAGGTTCGTTTGTTAGAAATTCAGACACAATAGAGGTTGTTTCCTCATGTTTATCTGATTTTGGATAAGGATGAATAATGGTCCATGTTTCCTTGCCTTGTAAGCGGTTTCTAGTTTTTTTAGGTTTTGTTAGTCTTTTCAAATTTTTTTAGGATTTAGTTGATGGTTATGCCTATAAATAGCCTCAATTACGTTGTAACAAATCAGATTTTCAAGTTGAATATAAGTTTTATTTGTTTTACTCACATAAACAAAATTGCGTGTTTCTTTATTGAGAATTGGTAGTTTTCTTTAAACTTTTGTGTGGGTTAGTTAGTGGCTTTGAGGGTACTTAGGCTTTAATCAAAGACTAATTAATTAAACTAAATTCAAGAAATTTGGTGGCATAGCCTTTAGGAATTTGTGGATTTAGACTTTTAACCTTTGTGAGTTTTTGTTTACACGGAAATTCACATCGCACATTGTATATAGGAATTAATCTCATAATGAACACTATGACGACATCCGACTATATTTTCAATGAGTACACTTAAGTAAATCAAATACAATAGAGCTGAAGTAACCTGACATTATGTCTGGCCTAAATTAATTATAAATTATGTCTCAAAGGCTCATACATATGTTCATATCGTGACTTGTAGCATGCAAAACCCTCACAAGAATCATTAAATAATAATATATAAATAAACATCGATCAAAACTAAAAAGAACCTTGGAAACTTGTTCATTTGGTTTTAACTAATCTGCTAGAGACCAATCCGAAGTTGATATGCTCAAGATAGCCTAAAGTGTCAACATAATTGTTCTTGAAATAACAAAAAAAATAAAAGAAAAAAAGAAACTACTTTTGCATATTCTCGATATATATGACTTGAACTGGACTACACTGAAACATGGGGACAATACGATTGCAGTTAACCTGTAATGAAATGTCCCAAACCTGATTGAGCCAACTATAACATGCCTCACTACCCCAAGTTGACATCACTTTTTATTGTTTGTTTTTTTACTTGTTTTTTGAATGAAGACTACTTCGTCCGCATAAGCAAAATTTTCCCTGAAATTAAACCACCATCAAATAAATTTATTATATTTATGCATATATATATATTGAATAAATAAATAGATTTATGAATGAAATGTATATTCTATTAAATATCCCAAATCTTTTTGGATTTTTCTACATGGTGCTCTTTAGATTTTCTACGTTGCACTCACCCAAATATAAAATTCCATATGGTACCCTTCAGGTTTTTTATGTTAAACGAACGTCATACCTACAACGCATAATTAATAACCATATGATATCCTTGTTTAGGGTGGCGGGGGGATTTGGGTGGGTGTGTTAAGGATAACGTGTGGGCACAAATAAAACTGAAGGTACACAAAGTGGAATTTCATATTTAAAGGGTATAATGTAAAAAACTCTTAATTTTTTCTTCCATTGTTACTTGATATTTAATGCGTATCCATAATTTTACCAATAAGTATTAATATAAATTATAGTTTTTTTGTTGTTACTAAGAACCCTTGTTTAGTTAGATCTAACAAAATCAATATGGGCTGCTAACTTTATTAACTAAGAATACTCATTCTGTTGAAGTCAATTTAAATTATGACTATAAGAACTAGGCTTGTTGGTGAAATAATTAAAATATGAGTTTATTAATTGTGGATTGCCTAAAGGTGATTTTCTTTTTTTTTTTTCGTTATTTTAACATAAAAACATCTACTACATTCGTAACATTTTAGTTGCAACAATTGGATTTTTGCACTATTCATCCATCTTGTTTTGATTGCCAATTATGATGCAAATGTATAGTCAACAGGTTTCTGTTTTGATTCGCTTTAATGTGTAGTTCTCTTTGAAAAGTAAGTTGTTGCAACTAAAATGTTAGAGATAGTAGTATAATGTTTTACACATTTTTAAAGGTATCTTAATGCACGTGCAAGTTAATAATATATGAAATAAAGCATTTTGAAAGATGGAAGAAAGATTTCTTGAATAATTGTCAACCTTTTCAATAATATAAAGAGCTTACCAGTTCAAGTGAACACATTTGATTTTCATTATCCTTGCTTGTTGATGTCGATGGGATTAAGCTGTGTAGAATCTTATATAATAGTGCCTTATTTGCTGCAATTCCAAGAAGAGAACACATGACGATAACAAGGATGGCTGCCCACATCGACTTAGGAGAGATAACAACATATACTCCACTCATAAATGCTATGATGGTAGAGAAAAGTGATAACAAGAGAAACCTCATGCTTCGATCAATCAATAATAATGACTTATTAAAATCAACATAAACCATGGACCATATTAGAGAAATCAACACCAACATGGAACAACACATGGCCAGCGTATCGGATATCATAAAAACCAAGAAAGCCGCCTTTTTAGCCATAATTGCTTCACCACTATTTTCATTTAACCCACCGGGAAGAGTAAACCCTGCAGTAAAAGTGATTGTCGCTAGGAGAGCTGCCACCAATGATAGTGTGGTTCGCACATCTAACAAATTTGTTTTAGGTTGAAAGTATGCTGTTTTGACCCTAGGGTCAAAAGGAACATCTTTGCACATCTTTTTCTACAAGAAACATAAATATGAACAAGTAGTTAGTTACTTATGTGAAATAAAATTTTGACTGCTATGGAAAAGTGATCAGTTTTGTCATGTTCTTTACACTATTATAATCCACTGATTGTAGTTGGATTAGTATTTTTTACGCGTATACAATTATGCATACAAATGAAGTTGCAACAAAGCTTTTTTAGCAATCTATAATTTGTAGAAATATTTTGATGATGATTTTCAAAGGACTAAATTGTGTTTAGAATTTAGGGCTAAGGCTCATTGTAGTTATGGAGAAATTAGCTAAAGGTGTATAGACATTTAAGATTTTAGGACTTTGTTATATGCTAGTTACCAATTATTGAGCATTCTTTTTAACGGTATCTATTGCACTTACTTCTTTTTAGAACAATCTCAATTACTCCATACTAAAGCAGTTTGCAAATATAGCTATGTGACTTCAAAGCATCTATTTTTTAAAGTTAAAATACATATGTAGATGTTAAAGTTTTATTAACTAAACACAACATTATACACACCGTCTATCGTAATAAAATTATTTAGTGTGACATCTAGAAAATCATATCAAATATTATTTTTAAAATAATAAGTTGAACAATTTTCTTAAAAAAGTATTCCATAACATGATGGTAAAGATAGATAATAATTAGATACATTTTTCAAGGATTTTTGATAAAAAGTACCTAATATTTCCACTTTTTATGAAAGAAATACCTAATGAATTGTTATTTTTTATTTAAGTACCTAATACGTACATTTTTCTTATATTTAGATACCAATTGATTGTATGTGGGTTTTGAAATTTCGTTAAATATTCCGTTTGTAAGTACCTCCACATTTGACTTTTTTAGTTTCCCTCTTTTTTTACCTTTCTTTTTCTTTCTTCCTTCATTAAACTTTATTTTTCCCTTCTTCATCTTTCTTCCTCCATTAAGCATCCTTTTTTTTTCTTTGTATTTCTTTCTTCCTCTATTATAGCTTCCATTATTCCCTACTTTTCTTTATATATTCTAACATTAAACTCCCTTTTTTTTCCTTTCTTTTTCAATTAAACCTCTGTTTTTCTTTTTGCTTTTTTTGTTGTCTTTAACCCTCCATTAAACCTCTTCTCTTCCTTTTCTTCCTCAACCTTTTTTATTTTTCTTCCTTTTTTTCTCTTTCTTCCTCCATTATTAAACCACATTTTTTTCCTCTCTTTCCTTCTTCTATTAAACCTTCTTCTTTGTAAGGAGCTTGAGAGCACCTGCATTGTTGTCCCTATTGTAATCTATAAAAGCGATATCATAAGTGACTAACATGGGTTAAAAACCAATCTTAATGGTTTGATGTAACATTTTTACAACATGATCAAATTGATGATACTATGGATGAGGAAGTTGAAGGTGACAACAATGGGTGCCAAGCTTCAAGAAGTTAGGGAAAATTAAATGTCAAGTTTAATGAAGTTTAATGGATGAAGAAAGAGAAAGAAAGCGAAAATAAGGGAGCTCTAATGGAGGAAGGAAGAGAAAGAATGAAAAAGTGGGAGCTTTAATGCAAGTTTATTGCATGAAGGAGAAAAGAGAAAGAAAGGAATAAATGGGAGCTTTAATGGAGGAAAAAGATAAATGAGGAATAAAATAAGTGCTCTAATGGAGGAAGAAAGAGAAATAAAGGGGGAAAAATGAAGAAAAAAACGTTAGTGTGGACACCACAAAAGATTCATTTAACATTCTTCCTTATTCACCAGTAACAGGTACCTAAATCTAAGAAAATAGTAAGTATTAGGTACTTAAATAAATAAAATAATTCATTAGATGTTTATTTAAAAAAAAAAAATGAAAATATTAGGTACTTATTATAAGGAAAATCTTTTTTTAAATTTATCAATAATTGTAAACAAAACATTTTAGATACAATGATTGCAAACGAAATTAATATTATTATGTGAACAACATGACTAATAAATTTGGAATTTGAACAATAAAAATTTTGGAAAAGGAATTTTCACACTACCTAGTTACCTATGGAATTTTATCAACATTTTTATGTGTCCCGCTAACTTTAACTCTCTTTTTTCTCTCTCCCTCGCCACAACCATATTTCACTATTAATTTCCATAAGAGATGGAAATGGGTCGGGTTCGAGGTGGGTGGAGCATCACTCGCTTCCACCCGATCCTCGATCCCTCCATCTCCCGTAAAAATTATGACCTGCATCCTTCCATGCATCCATCAGTCGTCCGCAGGTGAAACAATGGATCAAGTGGTTAGCTGTTGGGAGTATTTTGTGTATATTATGTGAAAATGTAAGGCATTTAACATAAAATAAATCTCTAAACATAATTATTAGCTAAAAATTATCTATATATTTCTCTACATGGGTGATAATAAGGTGATGGATTCGGTGATGGGTGAAAAAAATATCACTTGTCCTCTACCCCACAACCATTACCCACTTCACTCATCGTTTGTTTTTCACCCTTTTAAATCGAATTTTCATCCACATATTTTAGGCAGATGAAACGGGTGATGGATCATCCAGTGGATATTTCTATCTCTAACTCCCACCACTCCCTCCTTCCCACCAATTTCTTATAAATCCACAAACTCTACCACCAAAACCCGTCATTTGCCCATTACTTTCCAACATCACTAGAATACCACTACGACACTATCACTAATTAACCACTATTATATTTGAACAATGTACAACTATTTTTCAGAAGGCCACTATCGCACAACTCTACCTGCCACCCTCACACACCAACATATGACACCCAAAAAAAATATTTCAAACAAATGATGCAATTCTGAAAAAAAAAAAAAAAAAAAAAAACCAGAAAAAATTAAACATCGCCACCATTTTGAAAATTGATGAATAGATAAGACATGAAAACAATGACAACTGATGAGAATAAAAAAAAAAAGAAAAGGAGAAAGTTGTGTAGCAGTCTAAGGCTCCGTTTGTTTTGATGGAATTCAATTCTCAACGAAAATAATCTTCAAAGAAAATAATGTTCAATGAAAAAAACAATTTTAATTAAAATAAATTTTCCTTTGTTTGTTTTGTTAAAAAAACTTGTAAAGAAAAAGAAAATTAAAAGGATAAAGGGTAGAAGGATGTAAGGAAAGGAATGGAATGAAAGATTAAGAAGTAAGAAAGAAAATTTGGCATATATGCCTCGTTTACAAAGAAAAGTGAGTTTTATTTTTGAAGATAAGTTTTCCTTTCTAGGGAAAATTGATTTCCACCCTGTAACAAAATAATTTAAGGAAAAAATGGAAAATGATGGGAAATCATTTTTCATCCAAAACAAATGGAGCCTAGAAGTGAACATGTATGATATTTGACGGAATAACTTAAAGAAAATGAATATAATTACCAAATTTAGCAGTTGAAAGATAGATTAAAAAAATCCATGAAATTCTAAGAACTAGATAGTGCACTTTTAATTAATAAAAGGCATAGAGATTATTAAAAATGTTTTTAAATTTAAGAATTGTGAATAACTCTTTAGATTAGAGTACTTATAAAGAGATGAAAATTTAAGTATATAGAAGGTGGAGTTAGATACATACCCAATTCTCCTTTTCTTTGTATGATTTCTTCAACAAACTTCTAGCAGATTTTTTGTAATGATCTTCGATGTCATACAATATGTCATCCATTTTCATCAATTTTTCCGCCAATTTTATGTTATTATCTCTTACAGCTTTGTTTAATGGTGTTCTTCCTTTAGAATCTGGAAGGTTGATTAGATCTTTCATGTGTGGATTCTTAAGAAACTCTTCATAGTCTGCTATTTCTGGGAGTGATATATGATGCAATGGCGAATTCTTGTACTGAATACAATGATCAATAAAACTTCCTTTATAACCCTTGATGAAGTCATGAATGGCTGTGGCATGACCATTCTTGCATGCTTGAATCCAAGACACAGTATTCATTTCTGGGTCTTTTGCCATCAATGCATCGATAATCCAATTAGCACCAACTTCAAACGCTTCGTCTAGAGGTGTTTTTCCATCTATATCTTTGTTTCCAATGAATTCTTCCGCTATATCAACCAACCATATGCCAAAATATTTGTTCTCTGTTAAGAATTACCAAAATTAAAGTAAGATTTTTTACATAGACCATCAAGCTATTATTGGTTTGGTTGTACCATTTATTCTTGTGTGATATTGAAACCTATCTTTGATCATTCGATTCTAAGTTTTTGAAAGTGTGTCAAGTATTTGTAACTTATCATAATATGTTGATGTGAATAAACTACACATATTGAGACGACTCATAAGATGACAATTAATTATTATATTTTATCTTCTATAATTTTAGATGATATTGTCGGTCTAAAGTTAACAATATGAAAATACTAAATTAGGGTCAACTAATGCATGAGTAGCGTGCTCTAACCATAAATTAAAGACAGAGAAGACATATCCAGCATATGTTTCTTGTATTTTCAACATATACATCAAATTGAAAAAAAAAAAAAAAAAAAAAAAAAAAAAAAAAAAAACAAAAGTAAATGTGTGTTGAAGCCATAAATCCTCTTATTGAAGATGGCATTTGCTCTTCCAACACTACAATGGTTTACATAAAAAGAACACTACATGGTTCCCTACTTCCATTTCTTGGTCAACCCTACTTCCGAGGCAAGGAGGAAGAGGTTTCATGTCAAGAACAATGATTCGTTCCAACTCTAAGTGAAGAACACAAAGACAAAGAAACAGAAAATGCTTCCATTTGCCAATTTAATCAAAAGACTAAGATCGAAAGTTTTCCCACCTCCTTCAATGAATTATCACTATAGGAGGAAGGAATTTACCCCATATGTGTGTTGTTGTTCCTTTAGTGTTGAATGTGTATGAAATTGTTTTAACTCTAGTTTTATCAATCTAGGTAGTGATAATAGTTGCGCTGCCTATGAAAATCCCTATTGCAAGTGTAATAGGTAGTAATCATAGTTCATTTTGCATTGTTACTCTGTTGCCTAAAAATAAGAAAAAAAAGTGTTTACCTCTGACAACTTTTGGTTAGAACTTTATACCACCAAGCAACCAAATTTATAATCTTCCTTCTCCTTCCATCTACTCTCGATTTTATATTCTCATATTATCTCTACCCCTATTGACCATTCATTCACAAAGTTGTTTACTATATATTTTCCTTTTTTTTCTTTGTTCCTTTATTTTTTTGTTTACATATAGCTTTTGATCCTATCCAGGTTTTCTATCACGAAGTTTTAAACTATAATTCTTCGATTAGTTACAATTTAGAAGGGAAAGAATGGTAGAGAGCTAAGGTTTATAAAATCGTGACTTTATTTTTAATTTGAAAGAGCTTTGAAATCGAAACCTAAAATCGAATCGTAGAATTAAAAAAAACATGTATAACCAGAAATCATTAAATGTATTTGTATTATACCATTAAAATATAATTTATTATATATAAATTAGACTTTTATCCACTAAATCTTTGCGCCTACAATATAATTGATAATGCATATTCAATTATAACTTTGTAGGCATGATTTCTCTTTGTAAAGTTTTCGCCAGTCAAGAATATTGTAAAACACTACAAGAAAATAGTCTATTTGCGACAACAGGTCTTAAATTCCGTCGCAAATGTCTGAAATTTTCAACGGATCTCAAATTTGTTGATAATTTGCCACAGTTTATATACATTTCTGATGGAATTCAGAGAAATATTAATGAATGTTGATTTGATAGTGGGTTTTTTTTTTTTTTTTTTTTAGATTTGGGGTGTTAGTTGTCAGTGATTAGTGTTTTAAATTTATGATGGTGAGGAATATTCTCTTTGGACCTCTTCACTAATGATTCCAGTACTAAAGTAAGTTTAAGCAACCCTTAAAAGATTTGATCACGAAGAATTGATAGATGAAATTAAAATAATGTTTGATCATTAATAATTAGATTTTTGTAGTGTGTTTGTGTATTTTATTGAACTATACATCACTTGTGACTCCTAGGACCAGTTTACTTCAACTTAAAATCAGCTCAGCTCATCTCTTCTTTTATTTTGCTAATCATTAAATCGTTAATAAAAAAAATTAAGTTAATTTCAATTCAGTTCAGCTCCATTCAGTTCAGCTCAGCTCAGCTCCAATCAGTTCAACTTATTTCAGTTCAGTCTTGACCCTAGCTAGATAAACTAGGAAAATAAAGTGCAGAAGATCGAAAGCAAATTAACGAAGTGGTGATCATATAATCTAACCTTTGCAACTTGAAGCCAGATGTAAAACACTCCGTTTGGTAGAGGGATTAACAAGATATGCGTGCCACTTCTTTTTGTCTAGCTTTGCCAATATATGCTTGGCTACATTATAGCAATTTTTCTGTAGAGCAAGGAAGAGAGTCTTGTGGTGTGGCTCATAATAATCTAGCAGTTCAATGTAATCATTACCTTTATAGAGGGAAAGTATAGACAAGGCTAGTTGTTCGCGTTGGTGATGTATAGCAGTGTGCAAAGCTCCCATACCAAACTTATTCATCACAAACCACGGCAACAAAGCTGGTGTGTAAGTACCCCATTCAGGATTTTCTTCTTTGTAAGCTTCTACAAGGAGTATAACAATTTCTTTGGTATTTGGCTTGTCATATAAACGTGCAGCATTATGAAAAGGGTTGTTTTGTGAATCATAATCTCCTATAGAAATGAGTTTCAGGAATTGGTTTCGTAACTGCTCATGACTATGTAGCTGCAATAGGTACTTGAATGGCCAAATTTCATTTATTTCCATCCACGAATGTATTATCGTGCATCCATCAATAGTAGGCCTTTCAAGTAGCTGCTTGTTTCCTTCAAGTAGTTGTTTCAAGAACTCCTCTGTGTATATTCACATCGAACAGAAATAACAATAAAATATGTTAGCGAATGAAATGATAAAGATAATGACAAAGTATGAAAAATAACATTAAGGCCGTATGCAGTCCATTCTATATCATGATCTTGTTACTAAGCATAACTTGAACAAAAACCAAAATATTTCCGTGAATTTGTTGAGATAGAAGAAATGGAAAAAGAGATAAGGAAAGTGCGATAGGAAATTTCAATAGGTATTTGCTTGGATTCTAGTAGTGAAAGGGTGATCCATATACATTCTCATATGAAATTAAGTGTAACTCACCTGTACATTTTGGTGCCCAATGTAACGCATTGAGCTGCTTATTATCAAAAAATTCATGCCATCTTTTCTTATCCACTTTATCCAAAAATGTTTGAGCTACTATCTTACATCCTTTTCCAATAGCAGTTATGAGAGATCGTATCTCACACTCTTCAAGTTCTTGCTTATACTCTGACAAGAAATATGCCGCTAATTTTTCACGTGCACTAAAAAGGGACACAGATAATGGAGTATCTCCTCGATCATTCATTACTGACCATGGAAACTGATCTAACTGCACATTTCTTGATGGGCTTGAGAATGCTTGTATTGTGGTCGTCGTTCCATATTGTTTGTAAATATCTATTAGGTTTCTTGCTATTATGACAGCACTATCTTCATCAGGGGCTTGTGCTGCCAATAAGTGTAGTGGATTTTCCCCATACCTTTCTTCAGTAGTAGACACTAGGCCCGCCACATCTTTCCTCAAATCTATGAACTTATCCTTTAACATAGATTCGAGTGGCCATACTTTACCAGCTTCTCCCCAACTATGGAGTACTGACCATCCATATTTATTTTTCTCCTTGATCAAATTTGGCCTCAATTTAATTAGTTCTTCACAAACTTCATGTCCTCCTATAATAAACAAGGTGATTAGATTTTTCCATAAATATATAAAAAACATATAATTATTATCTTAAATAGACTAAGATATACTTGGCAATAATAAATAGGCATAGAAATCCAATATTATAGTAAAAAAGTTGTTATGAAATATTAATATCATGGAAGAATAATATACCCCTGTATTATGTAGAATATTCGAGCCAATGCATGGTTTTCTCTACAAAAAACCCAATTATGGTACAACTATGTACCTTGATCTCTACATAATATGAACAAATATTCTCTCCCCAAAAACATCTCTATATTCCATTAGTTCCACAACACTTTATAGTACCAAACTCTAGCTAGCGAAAACAAACATGAAAGAGAATGAATTATAGTTGTCATCATGATGTGAATAATGTAGAACTTCTAAGATCTTATTTATCTTGGGTATTGGATGTGGAAATTCATTTAGATGAAAAGTGTTTTGGCAAGATTGTTAAAAGAGAAATCATGAATAAACTAAATTAAAGGCCGGTAAGGCTAAATATATGATATTCTTTCACTATCACCCCCACGAGGCTCTTTAAAGTAGATACTTGACCATGAAAGATCACAAAGTACTCTAGAATAATTTTAGAAAGGTGACTACCTGAAAAATGTGATACCCCCTCAATCTTGTTGTCAATGTTTAAATTAAAGATTGCAAGATTTCAAATATGTGAGTGAATATAACCTAGACATGTTCATAATTACTTCTAAATTGGTCTGATGTGTAAAAAAAATTGTTGATTAAGATATGTTTGAAAAATGTACACCACTTATCACAGGGATAACCTTGATTTGAGTAAACAATATCATGGAAAGGGTTATAAAAAAATCTAAAATGATATCTTGTATCTTTATGGCTAAAAAATATGACAAGCTATGATTGAATATTCATGAATCACAACCACCAACTGATGCTACACCATTTCCAAAACTAAAAGAAACCAAAATTAAAATAAAATAAAGCTATGAAAATTATTTTAAGCGCACTTTGGCCATCGAAAACTTTCATCGGCGTATTCCGATAATGGAGTTGGGTTCCAAAAAGTTTCCCCACCGGGGCGTTTCATCCATAGACTTTGAATCGCAGACACGACAGCGAGACCTTCGATTTGATTGGATTGTGGAGTGGGGTCTAAATAGGTGGAACGATTGACTTTCAACACACACATTTGGGTTTTCTTTTCAAGCAATCAACTTTTTAAATTGGACCTATTGTGACGTGGTTCACTTTAATCATCGGCCTTTAGACGGGTTTTCTTTTCAACCAATCAACTTTTGAAATTGGACCTGTTGCGATGTGGTACACTTTGATCATCGGCCTTTAGACGGAGACAAATGTAGGTATCTACACTCATACACAAACATAGTCTCCGTTTTCTTTCCTTCTTTTTTTTTCTGACTATTGATATAGGCAAATAAGATATTTTAGAGTACAAAATATAAGAGAGCAATGTCCACCCTTAGTGGAGCAGACAAAAGTGACATGATGTACTGAAACAACCACCTCCACCCTTTATTTGTGTCTTCCTCTACGACCATGACCTCCACCACGACCGTGACTAGTATTTCTAGCAGGGTCTTTATCTATTATTTTCTTTCCATTATAGGACATTACAATTGGATTTGCAGAACATTGATGATGACATTGTTGATGAGGATATTGCTATTAGGTTATTATGTTCTTTATTGTCGTCATATAAGCACTTTCGAGATACTTTATTGTATGGTAGAGATGGTTTGAGTTTGGAAGATGTTAAGTCTGATGTAACCCAAAAAGATTTGATTGACAATAAATTGGTCAATAATTCTGATAATCTTACTCAAAATAATGCTATGGTTGCTCATGGTGGTAAGAATTTGGTTAAAGACAAAGTTTGTGACTATTGTCATGTGAATGGTCATATGAAAGCCAATTATTGGAAATTAAAGAAGAAGAATGAGAATAAGACCAATGAGGCAAGAAAAATTCACTAATATTGCGGACATCGGCCTCGATAATGATGTTGCACTTTAGGGATACAAGTTTTGGGGCTATAGTTTTCACGATCTCTTTATAACATGTGCCTCTTGAGATCTCTTGGTAACATGGGAATTTTTGTGGATATATTATTATGGATTCTATGATAGGTTGTTTTTGATTTTTTTGTTTGTAGCAACAATCTTGGTTAGGCATTCGATATGTTCTAAATATGCTATTTGCTATCTTAATTAGGTACTTTATGAGTTTGTTAAGTACAATTGCAATATAGAAATTATTGTTGTAGTTTTTATTTTCTAGAATTGTTGAAGTATTTGGGTTTGGTTTTGAGATGAAGAAGTGTTCAAAGAGAGTTTGGTTAATTATGATAAGCGTGCTTGGCGTGTGACATTATACTTTCAATCTAGTCCATGTGATGGTTTCGTGTACAAAATTTTGTGTTCACGGATGCACCGGTTCACAAGTTATTGAAGATGTTCGTTTGTTGATCGTCTAAAGTTGGTAGAGTTATGGAATTTTATTTAAGGTGGAGGTTCTATGCTTTTTATGAGATTTACTTCTTGGATTTGGTTAAAGGTGAAGTTACTTTATTTCCTCATCGATCTCAAACCAAGGTGGAGATTTGTTATTTTTTGACTCCAAATTTTAGAATGATGTTTCATAAAGTCATATTGATTTATGAAATATATTCTAAATCCATATATTTTCTACAGCTGCTTGGTGAGTTATACTTGGGAATACTCTAGAGTTTTATTTGGCTTCCCTTCTATTATAGAAGAACCCGTTAGTTGATCAGTTAGATCATACCTTAAGCTAATAGTATTTAAAACTCATTGTATATTCTCTTATTCTTTTCTCCATTGTGGTAAAGAAGCTCTCGAATCCCACAACTGTAGATGTAGGTCTGATTTGACTGAACCACGTAAATCTTTGTATTCTCTGTTTATCTTCTTTAATTGCTCTTCTTATTCTTAATTATTATTTCATTGACTTGTTCTACATTATTAATCACACACAATTACACCGAGTTTCCTAATAGACACAATATTTTAACCCATATATGTTTTATTTCTATTTATTAAAGTTTGTTTTTAATTTTAATTCGATCACCAAAAAATATTTCGAAAAATTTACAGTAGTACCCTTTATAATGATGACTTGTTCTTAATTAAATTAGTAAAACTAGCCCCTAAAAAATAGTACTTGCTCTAAAACTAGTGTAATTTAGTCCATAATCTGATTCGAAATGTTATGATCAGATCTAAAACTTTATTAATTAGTTGATCGATTAGAATTTTGTTCTACACTTTGACTTAATTTTTTTTTTTTTACATTTAGTTATAATGAAATCATTATCAAAAAAAACATATCGTTGTGATCGTATTTGTTAAATATAGAAAATATATTTGCATATCAATCAGCGTAGTATTAGGCTCCTATTATTGCTAAATATGNCTCTACGACCATGACCTCCACCACGACCGTGACTAGTATTTCTAGCAGGGTCTTTATCTATTATTTTCTTTCCATTATAGGACATTACAATTGGATTTGCAGAACATTGATGATGACATTGTTGATGAGGATATTGCTATTAGGTTATTATGTTCTTTATTGTCGTCATATAAGCACTTTCGAGATACTTTATTGTATGGTAGAGATGGTTTGAGTTTGGAAGATGTTAAGTCTGATGTAACCCAAAAAGATTTGATTGACAATAAATTGGTCAATAATTCTGATAATCTTACTCAAAATAATGCTATGGTTGCTCATGGTGGTAAGAATTTGGTTAAAGACAAAGTTTGTGACTATTGTCATGTGAATGGTCATATGAAAGCCAATTATTGGAAATTAAAGAAGAAGAATGAGAATAAGACCAATGAGGCAAGAAAAATTCACTAATATTGCGGACATCGGCCTCGATAATGATGTTGCACTTTAGGGATACAAGTTTTGGGGCTATAGTTTTCACGATCTCTTTATAACATGTGCCTCTTGAGATCTCTTGGTAACATGGGAATTTTTGTGGATATATTATTATGGATTCTATGATAGGTTGTTTTTGATTTTTTTGTTTGTAGCAACAATCTTGGTTAGGCATTCGATATGTTCTAAATATGCTATTTGCTATCTTAATTAGGTACTTTATGAGTTTGTTAAGTACAATTGCAATATAGAAATTATTGTTGTAGTTTTTATTTTCTAGAATTGTTGAAGTATTTGGGTTTGGTTTTGAGATGAAGAAGTGTTCAAAGAGAGTTTGGTTAATTATGATAAGCGTGCTTGGCGTGTGACATTATACTTTCAATCTAGTCCATGTGATGGTTTCGTGTACAAAATTTTGTGTTCACGGATGCACCGGTTCACAAGTTATTGAAGATGTTCGTTTGTTGATCGTCTAAAGTTGGTAGAGTTATGGAATTTTATTTAAGGTGGAGGTTCTATGCTTTTTATGAGATTTACTTCTTGGATTTGGTTAAAGGTGAAGTTACTTTATTTCCTCATCGATCTCAAACCAAGGTGGAGATTTGTTATTTTTTGACTCCAAATTTTAGAATGATGTTTCATAAAGTCATATTGATTTATGAAATATATTCTAAATCCATATATTTTCTACAGCTGCTTGGTGAGTTATACTTGGGAATACTCTAGAGTTTTATTTGGCTTCCCTTCTATTATAGAAGAACCCGTTAGTTGATCAGTTAGATCATACCTTAAGCTAATAGTATTTAAAACTCATTGTATATTCTCTTATTCTTTTCTCCATTGTGGTAAAGAAGCTCTCGAATCCCACAACTGTAGATGTAGGTCTGATTTGACTGAACCACGT
Organism: Suaeda aralocaspica; assembly: GCA_016808085.1. Classification (NCBI taxonomy): domain Eukaryota; kingdom Viridiplantae; phylum Streptophyta; class Magnoliopsida; order Caryophyllales; family Amaranthaceae; genus Suaeda; species Suaeda aralocaspica. The sequence goes on along the minus strand of PYUH01000060.1, from coordinate 1,010,332 downwards.
AAATCTTTGTATTCTCTGTTTATCTTCTTTAATTGCTCTTCTTATTCTTAATTATTATTTCATTGACTTGTTCTACATTATTAATCACACACAATTACACCGAGTTTCCTAATAGACACAATATTTTAACCCATATATGTTTTATTTCTATTTATTAAAGTTTGTTTTTAATTTTAATTCGATCACCAAAAAATATTTCGAAAAATTTACAGTAGTACCCTTTATAATGATGACTTGTTCTTAATTAAATTAGTAAAACTAGCCCCTAAAAAATAGTACTTGCTCTAAAACTAGTGTAATTTAGTCCATAATCTGATTCGAAATGTTATGATCAGATCTAAAACTTTATTAATTAGTTGATCGATTAGAATTTTGTTCTACACTTTGACTTAATTTTTTTTTTTTTACATTTAGTTATAATGAAATCATTATCAAAAAAAACATATCGTTGTGATCGTATTTGTTAAATATAGAAAATATATTTGCATATCAATCAGCGTAGTATTAGGCTCCTATTATTGCTAAATATGGCAAATATATTTGTATATCAATGTAAATTGATTAGCGTAGTATTAGGCTCCTATTATTATGCCCATAATCATTCTATGATTTGTTTCCTGTAAAGTAGCCTAGGATTATACTATTATCCTATGTATATATTCTGCTGTATGTTAATGGAGAAGTCAACCAATACATTCTTTCATGGTATCAGCAGTATAGGGTATTCTCTATCTATTTCCGCTGCGCCCTAACTATGTTTTCCGCCCTTGTTCTCTTCTTCTTCTTCAGTCCTATCTTAAGTCCCTTTCAACAACGATGTCTCACTCTAAAAAATTTTCACCCCGCTCTTGTTGTCTCTAACATAAGGACCATATTGTTGTAATTCTCGAGATGGAAACCGTGCAATACTGAACCTGGGCGGAGTTGTTTAAGGTTCATGCACGTTCGAACAAGGTTCTCCATCATATTATACCTCTCACAAACAAGGAAAAGGCTACAACCGAGGCAACAGTGGCCGAGAAGGATGCGGACATGTGGGCTACTCTTGATGCCACAGTCCTATCGTGGATTTATGCCACAATATCCAATGATCTTTACAAACTATCATTGAGCCTGATGCTACGGCAATGGAGGCTTGGAACCGTTTGCGTGACATTTTCCAAGACAATAAACATTCCCGTGCGGTGAGTCTTGAACATGAGTCTTGAACATGAGTTTTTCACGACCAAGATGGAAAATTTTCCAAATGGTTCGGCATACTGTCAAAGGCTAAAGTCCTTGGCCGATCAATTGAAGAACGTTGGGGCTCCGGCGTCTGAAATCCGGTTGGTATTACAACTTGTCTCTGGTCTCACTACACCATACCCTGGTGTAGGTACTATGATCCAACAAAGTGATCCCCTCCCTTCCTTCTATCATGCCCGCTTAATGCTTACTTTGGAGGGATCGGGTTTGGCTAAGGAGGCAATCATGGCTTCCGAATCTGCCATGGTCACCGCTTCGAATGACGATGAGTGCTCCTCCCTTGTTTCTTCTTATTCTGAGCAAGGGAATGGGCAGCAGCATAACGGCCGAAAACAACCTCAACATAACCGAAAGACTTCAGGTGGACACGATGGTGGTAAGCAGACCAAGGGAGGCAATGGTGGAAGGTACTCCAAGGCAAGCCCGCAAGGACAACAACATCATTAGATGCCGTTATGGGGTTGAGGTCCGTATGCACATTGGGGGTGGCCTCAATGGGTTACTCCTCCGTGTCCTATGCCGACCTAAGGATGGGCTCGCCCTCTCACTTCTAACAATGGGCCTGGTGTGCTTGGCCCACTTCCACAACAACAGGCTTTCCAGGCTTACACTGCTCCAATGGCTCCTTCTTTCACTGGTCAGATCAGTTCGTATGTACTTACAATCATTGCTTCAGCTATGCACACAATGACTCTTAATCCACCTGATCCTACTTGGTATATGGACACCACCGCAACCTCTCATATGACCTCGTCCAACGTTAATCTCTCGTCTTATTTTAATTTGAGCAATCAAAATTCTAGTATTATTGTCGGAAATGGTCATGTAATTCCTATTAGTGGCTATGGTCATACTACATTACCTTCTCCTAACCCCCCTTTATCCTTACAAAATGTTTTACATGCTCCCAAAATTATCAAAAATCTAATTTGTGTTAGGAAATTCACTATTGATAATTCTGTTTCTGTTGAATTTGATCCTTTTGGGTTCTCTGTGAAGGATTTTCAGACGGGGATGCCTCTAATGAGGTGTAATAGCCAGGGTAACCTTTATCCTCTTCATTCTACCTACAATCAAGCTCCTCCATCAACCTTTGCAGCTATCTCTTCCTCACTTTGGCATGATCGGTTGGGTCATCCGGGTGATCCGGTTTTTCAAGCTCTTAGGATAAATATAAGCATTCATTGTAAAAGACCTTCTAATTCTAGTGTTTGTCATTCTTGTGTGTTTGGAAAACATATTAAGTTGCCATTTGTTTCATCTGTTTCGAGTACCTCTTTGCCCTTTGATTTTATCCATAGTGATATTTGGACCTCACCTGTTTTGAGTTCTGCAGGGCATAAGTATTATGTTTTATTATTGGATGATTTCTCTAAATTCTTGTGGACTTTTCCTTTAGGTCAAAAATCAGAGGTCTATGAAAAGTTTATGATATTTAAAGCTCATGTTGTCACCCAATATGAACGTAATATTAAAACTATGCAATGTGATAATAGGAGGGAATTTGACAATGGACCTTTTTGGGATTTTTGTAAAAAGAGTGGGATGTCTTTTCGTCTCTCTTGTCCTCACACTTCTCCTTAAAATGGGAAGGCCGAACGGAAAATTCGATATGTTTATAACATCACTCGTACTCTTCTCTCTCATGCTTCTCTCCCACCTTCTTTTTAGCATGCATCATGCGTTACAAATGGCAACTTATCTCCTCAATATTCTTCCAAGACAACTCTTAGGAAATAAGTTTCCCTTAGAAATTCTATATCAAAGGGTGCCTTCTTATTCTCACCTTCGGGTTTTTGGGTGTCTTTGTTATCCCCTTATTCCATCCACTAAAATTAATAAATTACAAGCTCGGTCTACACCTTGCGTTTTTTTGGGTTTCCCCTCTAATTATCGAGGTTATAAGTGCTATGATTTGTCATCTAGTCGAATAATCCTAAGTCGCCATGTCATATTTGATGAGACTGTTTTCCCATTTGCAACACTGCATACTCCCTCATCACATACTTATGGTTTTTTGGATGAAGGTCTTTCTACATATGTGTTGGATCATCTCCAACAATCTGATGTTGCCATTCCCACATCTCCAAACCCAGCCCATGATCCTTCCCAAACGGATCTTCATAGTCCCAGCCTAGCAACTTCCTATTCCCCACAAAACCTAACTTCAGCGTCACCCATCACCCATACTTTAATTACCTCACCCACGGCCCAACATACTCCAGGCCCAGTCATGGCACCTCAACCTAATCTTCCTACCCCTAAGCCCAGTTTGGTTACTAGAAGTTAGCATGGTATTTTTAAACACAACCCAAAATACCATGCGCTACACGCTACGGTTTCGCCGTCACCTTTGCCTTGTAACCCCATAGCTGCACTTCGTGACTCAAATTGGAAATTGGCCATGGTTGATGAATACCATGCTCTTATGAAAAATAAGACTTGGGAATTGGTGCCCCAGCCTCCTGGTGTTAATGTCATTCGTTGAATGTGGATTTTTACTCACAAATTTAACTATAATGGTGGTTTTGAGAGGCATAAAGCCCGTCTTGTAGGTGATGAAAAAACACAACAGGTTGGTGTCGATTGTGGTGACACTTTTATTCCCGTTGTTAAACCTGCTACCATTCAGACAGTTCTTAGTCTCTCTCTCTCTCTAAGGCATGGACAATCCATCAGTTAGATGTCAAGAATGCATCAACCATTGGGGTATAGGGATCGTACCCATCTAGATTATGTTTGCCTCCTGCGTAAGTCTTTATATGGGCTTAAACAAGCTCCAAGAGCATGGTATAAGCGTTTTGCTGATTATGTTTTGTCTCTCGGTTTCACTAATAGTTGATGTGACAATTCATTATTCATTTGTAAAAAGGGGTCTGATATGGCATATTTTGTTATATGTTGATGACATTATTCTTACTGCTTCTTCACATGCTCTCCGGTGGTCTATTATGAATAGTCTCAGTTTCGAATTTGCAATGAAGGATCTTGGACCATTAAATTATTTTTTGGGTATTGCGGTCACTCGACATAAGGGGGGTTTGTTCCTCAATATGCCGAAGAAATAATTGAACGTGCCGGAATGACCTCTTGCAAACCCACAGCCACCCCAGTTGACACTAAATTTAAGGTTAGTGCTATATCCGGTGTTCCTATTGATGATCCTACTTTATATCGGAGTCTTGCAGGGGCTTTACAGTATCTTACTTTTACAAGGCCGGATTTTTCTTATGCCGTGCAACAGATATGTCTGCATATGCATGATCCGAGAACGGACCATATGTCTGCTCTCAAACGAATTATTCGATATGTCCAAGGCACTTTGGACAAGGGCTTGCATTTGTACCCATCCTCTATTTCATCTTTGGTCTCCTATACTGATGCAGATTGGGGTGGGTGCCCTGATACAAGGTGATCAACATCCGGTTACTGTGTATTTTTTGGGGACAACTTAGTCTCTTGGTCCTCAAAGAGGCAGTCCACGTTGTCTCTTTCAAGCCAAGTGCCGAGGCCGAGTAACGTGGGGTGGCAAAAGTAGTATCGGAATCATGTTGGCTAAGAAACCTTCTCCTCGAGTTGCATTGTCCCATGAAGAAAGCTACATTGGTGTATTGTGACAATGTAACTGCCATTTATTTATCGAGTAATCCAATTCAACATCAATGGACAAAGCATATAGAAATGGATATCAATTTTGTTAGAGAGAAGGTTGCACGTGGTCAAGTCCGCGTTCTCCATGTTGCATCCCGATATCAAATAGCCGATGTTTTCACTAAGGGATTGCCACAAGTATTATTTGAAGAACTCCGAGACAATCTCAACGTTGGTCAACCTTCCGTTTCAACTGCGGGGAACTGTTAAATATGGCAAATATATTTGCATATCAATCAGCGTAGTATTAGGCTCCTATTATTGCTAAATATAGCAAATATATTTGTATATCAATGTAAATTGATTAGCGTAGTATTAGGCTCCTATTATTATGCCCATAATCATTCTATGATTTGTTTCGTGTAAAGTAGCCTAGGATTATGCTATTATCCTATGTATATATTCTGCCGTATGTTAATGGAGAAGTCAACCAATACATTCTTTCAGTATTGAAGAGTAATTTCCAAATGTGTAATTTTCACAAAGTAGTATAATAATAACAATAACAATAACAATAATAATAATAAATAAATAAACGCAAATAAGAAGTTCTAGAACTTAGAGGCGGATCCTAAAGAGTAGCACGGGGTGGGACTCGCTACCCCTCTTTCAAAAAAGAAACAAAGCTTTAATTAATAAAACAAAAACAAAAAAATGGTGTGAGGATTGAAGCCTTCAGGAGGTTTGGGGCAAACAACTCATTTAGTTTTAAATGGTAAACAAAAGAGGTTTCTAGTGGTTGAAAGAGACTATGAAGGTGTGCTTAGAGGTGTCAGTTTGGGTTACAACCCGTTTGTTAGCTGAATTGTTCTTGATAAAAACTGAAACAACTTGAAATGAAAGTGTCTTAACCTGTTATTGACCGCAACAACAATGAACCGAACCGAATCGAACCTGAACTGAAAAGAGCTTAAACCGAAATTGATTTGTACAAAACCCGAAATAACATCAAACCAAACTGAATTGAACAGAACATCGAGCAACCTGTTTGATCAATTGATGAGACCTAACTTGAACTGAACTGAAAGTGAATTAAATTGATCCAAAACCCAATAAATTTCTACTTTATCTTGTTTTAATTTAAACAATTGATAAGTTGCTTTTAAAATTAATTAACTTGTCACATTGTTAATTAAAATCAATGTGAACAACCATGAAAGATTTCAAATATACACCTTACAAAGTATTAATTAAATGTTTATTTTGAAGTTCAATTATACCAAATCGCACCTATTTTCTTAATTCGCTATTGTGATAGACGTAAAATATATCTTAAAATTTCACAAAAAATGTTTATCACATAGTTTTTAGATTTCATTCAAAGTGACAAAAATGTGTACGAGAATCTGAAATAATGCGACAATAACACGAAAAAGACCGCGACATCTTTCTAAGTTGGTTTTACTTGATCCGTTTGAGATTTAATTGAAGTTGATTTGACCAAGATGGTACGGGACTGAACCGAATTGTTCCCAAACATAAAAACAAACTGTTTTGACCTGCTACCGAAATGACTTGAACCTAATGGATTGAACCAAATGGAAGAAACAAACGAAGTTAACTTGAATTGAAATAACCCGAACATGACTGGGTTAATTCAAACCTGCAACGTACAACAACCCGAGTTGACGCCCCAGGTGTGGTTCCTTATGTGCAAAAGAGGAAGTAAGGTAATTGGTCCACCTTGTAGTTGATGATATTTAATCATGTTTATCTTTCTTTTGTTGAGGTAGTCTTTAAGAAGGTTGGTATGGAGTCTAATAGAGTGGCTCATATGCTAGCTCATAGTGATTGTTGGTGTTAGGTAGGCATTGTTGGTCTACGGATTTCCCATCTAATTTAGCTGATTATTTAAGTTTGGATTTGGAAATTAATGGAAATTAGTACACCATTGTGGCGCCTTTCAAAAAAACAAAAAAAAAGAAAGAAAGAAAGAAAAAAAATGTGAAACAAACTAATTGCAAAACTGCTGCGCCATTGATAATGAACTCTAAAGTCGAAAAGGCGTGTGAAGTAGGGTGTGCAAAAAATTCCGTTTCCGAATTTTCGATCCGGTTTCCGTTTCGAAAATCCGGATATCCTGTTCGGTTTTTTAGTCTTTGGAAAAACTGGACCGGATATCTGGATTTTAAAACCGGATACCGGATCGGATACGGAATGGATTATTTAAAAAAATCGGATTCCGAAATTTTAAGGAAAACAAAATCTGGAATTCCGATTTTTCGGATTTTTCCAAATTTTTTTGGGTTTCCGGTTTTCCGATCCGGTTTTTTAAGGGTATAATTGTAAATTTTAGAGAAAATTTTGGTGTATAATTCGGAACTGGACATCCAGATTTCCGATCCGAGTCTTCCGGACATCCGAATTTTCGCAAATCCTGTTTTTCCGGAACGGATACGGAATCAATTTTTTTTGTTTCGAAAATCAAGATATCTGAATTTCCGGATCGGAAAATTTTCGATTTTCGATTTTGCACACCCCTAGTGTGAAGTTATAAAATAGTGGGGACATTTGTCAAAACTTGTTACCATTTAGTCCTTTAGTCAGGCTATTACTTTTTTAATCCAAATATTGGATTGTGTTTGTGGTCTTATTGGGGATTGGGAGAAATAGTAGAATAGGGATAGATTATTAGTAGGTGTATGTGATAAAAATAAAACTAATATAATCCCTTATTTTGTATGATCAGTTGAGAATGAGATCGGGATAACTAATAAAATTACATAATTACCCTTAATTACATTCTTTATTTTTCCTTCTCGTTCTCTTTCATTAAGGGTAAAATTGACTTTTATATCATTAAAATAATTATCACTATCTTTTATACCACCCCCTTTAGGTATTATTTTTGAGAGATAACTATCTCTTTCATCCCTATCCCCATCCATCTAAACAAACAAAAAATTTCTCCTATCTGTTACTCCTTGAAGTTTGTTTATTCCATCCGTTTCCTATTTTCTTTTTCCGTCACTATTCACCTCTTCATTATGATATACGATATAATAACAATAGTGAGGTCAAATTGGGGTAATAATTGATGAAAGAGAAACAACTTGCAACTAATCAAGTCGTGATGTGTGGGGTCCATTTTAATAAAAAAAATATTATAAACATAATAAAGTTGTTTGATAAAGAAAAATATGAAACATAAAAAAACAACATATGCAAAGAAAAATAGGGAAGGGATGGAGTAATCAAGTTTGGAGTAGGAAGTGGTTTTAAATATTAGAGTACTAGTTTATTTTATTTTTGTTTTTACTTTTTAATTTCATTTTTTTAGTTTAATTTCTTCGTATTTAATTTCAGTATTTAAGATTAAATGTGGTTATTTTTTTTGTTTTTATTTGCTTGATTAAATGATTAATTGATGTAATTGTGTTTATTTGTGTAATTGTGGTTGTTTGAATTGAGTATTGAGAATTTGAGAGTTGACAAACTTGACTTGAATTGCATTTAATATAAGACAATAAACCAACAATAATCAACATTGATTTAAACTTTTCATCCTTAAACTAAATCAGAATTTTATTTGAAATTTTCGAGAGATTACATTAATTTAAATTCCTGGATCCACCGTACGAGAGAATTATTTCAAAAACATGTATTTATTAAATAGGTTACATTATTACTTTCTTCTTCTCCTTCCTTTTTTTTTCTTTTTTTTCTTTTTTTTCTTTTTTTTTTTTTTTTTGAGAACTAGTCAAACATTACCCAACTCACTATTGCACGATATTGACATGCTTATCTAAATTAATACATACAGTAATACATACCCTACACCATTATGGCATTATACTATATTATTTAATATTGTTTTCGTCCGGCTCTCTAACGTCAATCAACTAATTATAATACGATAGCAATTAGCAAGAGATCCATAGTAAATCATAGTTTATCCGAACATGTTACACTAATAAGAACATTAAGTAACAAATTAATTAACAAAAGGTACCTGAGCATCGTGGGATGGCATGTAACGGATTCCTGCCGTTGTAGCCGCTGCAATCGAAAGAATTTGACGATCTGAGGATAGCCAGAGCTAAGTTTTTGAGNTTCCTTTTTTTTTTTTTTTTTTTTTTTTTTTTTTTTTTTTTTTTTTTTTGAGAACTAGTCAAACATTACCCAACTCACTATTGCACGATATTGACATGCTTATCTAAATTAATACATACAGTAATACATACCCTACACCATTATGGCATTATACTATATTATTTAATATTGTTTTCGTCCGGCTCTCTAACGTCAATCAACTAATTATAATACGATAGCAATTAGCAAGAGATCCATAGTAAATCATAGTTTATCCGAACATGTTACACTAATAAGAACATTAAGTAACAAATTAATTAACAAAAGGTACCTGAGCATCGTGGGATGGCATGTAACGGATTCCTGCCGTTGTAGCCGCTGCAATCGAAAGAATTTGACGATCTGAGGATAGCCAGAGCTAAGTTTTTGAGGCCGTTATAAACAGCATCATACAACAACGCACAATGGTCATGATTAACCATGTTCGAAAGCTTGTTGACATCCATCTGAAATATTTCTAACGCACATTCCTCGTGACCGTATTTGACAGCAGACTGGCAAGGGGTGTTCCCATTGTGATCCAATGCTAACCATGGCTTATCATTTTGTGATAGCGAAGAGTTTTGGGTGAATACATTGAGGAATAGCTTTACGATCTCAAGGTTACCATGTGATGCCGCCAAATGAAGTGGATTTTCGATGTTAATATCAGGGTTTCGTGGTTGGAGGAGCAGAAATTGTATGGCATCAGGTTGAAGTTTGTTAATGACTTGTTTAATGAAGTCTACTCTTGCTTCTAACACAGCTAAGTGCAAAATGTTGCCGAAATGATTTGGATTTTCAATGCTGCTCTTAAAGAGGGTGTAATAGTATTGGATTGGTGCGTTGTTGTTAATACAGTAGGTTATGAATTCAACCTTTCCATGTAATGCGGCTTTCTTAAGCTCTTTAGCCGGTACTTGCCACTGATTCACTGTTGGAGGACCTACAGGCGGAGGTGGTGGTTGAGGGTTTACAGGTGGTATTGCTGGTGAGGATAAATTTGTTTGAGGTAGACGTCGTGGTGGCATCGTGGCTGAACGAATCTGGTGTGAAGGTGGAAGTCGTGCACTCATACTTGAATATGATAGAGGGATAGCTAGGTACCTTCTTTCGTGTTTTATGTACGTGTATCACTGCAACATAAGCTATTGTTGCTGCATTATATATAAAGCACCTAATCATCAACTCTAAGTTGAAATCCGATGTCTTATGGGATGTCTCATCAGTTGGTTAGAATTTCAAGAAATTTTGACATCATTTAGAATTTGAATTATTTAATATTTGAACTAGTTATTGACCCAAATGATTTTCCAGGTCATTGCATATATATTTATCATGACTATGAAAATGAAAAATAATCAATGAAATCTTTTGAAAAGGTTATAGTATATCAGCGAGATGATACACACATGCAAACATAATTAAAATTGGAGTTGTATAACTATAATTAATGCAAATGTATGCATGCTTTAATGGATCTAAGTAAAAAAGTTATTTATAAAGTTTTATGTTTGCATTGTTATTATAAAATTGTTCATAGATTAGTGACTACATTATTGCTTTGGAATTAAGAGGTCGTACGTTCAATTCTTAAATATTATAAGCATTTTGGATGAGGATTGTTGAGCTTCGAGTAGAGTTATTATGTTAACTATGCATAGAGAGAGTGACACGTGGCAGATTGCGAATTTCCCCGATTTAGGACCTCTTCCCTATTGACTTTACAGATCCTAATGTAGCACAAATCAACATACATAGCGAGACAATCTACAACTACATGCCTAATACATACAACCGTCTGGTAAGGATGATGGAAGGCTCTGACAATGCTATCAGTGTCCGTCTTGGTCAGAGGACAGTATTATAAGCCTTTGCTCTCATTATTCCTAAATAAACCGCCCATATTCCTGTTTGGATAGGGGAAGAAGCCATTAACCTTTGTGCACCGGAGATGGTATGACCTTGGGTGAAAGTACCACCCAACTGCCGTTGTGTGAGAACTCCTATTTCCTTTACTTTTCCACGAACCATCAACTTGAATATGCAGAGCTCGATCAAAATACTTAACAACTCCCTTTTCCAAAAGGAAATGATTCCCCAGCTCTAATACCTTGTTATTTGGCAGATTATCTTTATCTAGGATTTGATTTCTTGTTAGCCATTGCCTTTTTTAAATCCTGCAATTCTAACCATCAACTTATCAAACTCTAATTTTCATCGATTAAACACAATTTTATTCCTCCCAACCCATATTCCACACATGATGGAATATAAATCCAAAATTCATGCATTCCAGTCTGAGTCCCTAGCCTTCAGGTATCTGATTAGATCAACAAGCCAATCCTTCAATTTAATAAAAACACAGTTGTTCACTTTGAGGCCTAGATTGGAAGCAAACCACAGTCTCCTTGTTATTGCACAATCATGGAATAGATGCTCCAAAGTTTCTGGGTGTGAATGGCAAAACACACAATTAGAGAGTACCTTCATCCTCTTTTTTGATAAGATTCTCCTTAGTCGCCAAAGCATTATTGAAAACTTCCCGTAAGAAAATCATTCCTTTCGGGATGAGGGTTGGTCTCCATATAGCTTCCTAAATATGTTGCATATCTTCTGTCTTTGTCTGTGAGTATTGCGCCCAATAGCCGAACTTAACTGAGTAGAGACCATTATTGGTATGAACCCAGAACAAAGTTGTCTCACATCTGTGACGAGGTATAACACATGTTCTAATATTAGCAACTATCTCTTCATCAAACAACTTCCTAAGCCGATTGACGTTCCACATTCTATCTGCATTCCAAAGGTCTTTCACCAATTTTGCCTGTTTCATGTCATCTAGCTTGGCGTCATCTTTCACTATTGGTGTCTTTCCATTGACCCACTTTGTTCTGAAAGTCGGAGTTAACCCCTCATAACCAATCAAATTTCCCAAATTATGTGCCAGTGTTCTTGAGGACTGCACCATGTTCCTCATGCTCCATGATGCTGTTGTAGGTCTATTTCCTTTCAAGGCCCCTTCAATAGGGGACATACCATATCTCCCTTTATTAGTCAACTCACTAGCAACTGAGAATTGTTGTGGATTCTCCAAGCCGATATAAAGCATAACGCTGTATTCATCGTATGTACATCATGAATGCTAATTCTCCCATTTTTATTAACATGTGTTTGTGTCCAATAAAAATAGTAACACGTGAAATTATTAGTTATAATTATTTTTAATGCATCAAAATATTGTATGTTGATCTTAGGACATGACTATAGTGTTTCATGATTGAAATATGATATTTAGAAGGGCTTTAAAGTGTATTTAAGTAAATTTATGAAGCTGCAATTTTTAAAAAATTACCGAAAATCAAGTGCATTGCGAAAGAAAAATTAAAATAAAGTATGGAATTGAATAGAGACAATATAGTGAATGTTTTAGATAAGTTTCCAATATAAAAAGTTATTTTTGAGTTGTTGTAGAAGTTAGTCAACAACGTTTTAATTTAGTTTCGGTTTTCTCTATGTAGGAGAATCGAAGTTAGTTGACTTTTAGAAGTTGTGGTGGATCACCACTATCATACAAGGTACGTAAGTACTAGAGGCGAAAGTAAAAGTAGAATTCATGCTTGGTTGTTGATCTTACATGTTATGTATGTATTTATCAATTGTTAATTGGTTGACTTGCATGAGAAGTATGCTAGTATGAAAGTATGATTTTTATATTGTTTTGACAATCCACCTTTATGACATTTTTAATCATACCTTGAATAATTGGAATGTTAAAATTATTTCTAAAGTTGGCCAATAGTTAATAAGAAAAAGGAAGTTAGTTGAGTTGATTAGTTACTTAATCAACAAGAAAGGTAGTTTGTGAAATTTTATTCACATGTTTAATAGAGGTTTAATAATGAGCAAATATTTACATAGTCACTCATAGTTTAATGTGTAGTCAAGAAAGATAAATAGTTTGTCACTCACAGTTAGTGTGTAGTAAAGGAAGTTTAATTTATTTAAAGGACACACAAAATTATATTTAGGATCACTTTAAATCCAAGATAATTAATATGGTTTTGTTCGATGTCATGCATGCTTCTATGTGATGTTATGTGTGAGTCATAATATTCTTAAACCTGTTAATCACGTAAAGTGAAAGAGGATTCGCACCAAAACTCTTGGAACATATATACCTTGCGTATGAACAATGGGGGGAGTCGTATGGAACAGTGGTCTATGACTTCTAATTGGGGTACAAGACGTTGTACTCTTTTATATTTTAATGAGCTAGAATTCCGTCACTACATGTGACATAGGTAATATTTTCTTGGAGTTGCTCCCAATTTGGTGCCCAATAGGGCGATTTTAAAGAAAAGGAAACCCGTTCGATGCGAAATCCAAAGTTTAAATATAATAAATAATTTTATTTGCGTTGAATCTATGCACAGGTAAAGAGATTTCAACGGTAAGAAGTATGTGTGTTACACTTTTCTTTTATTTTAATATTAATCATGTTTTGCATGGCCTATAGTATTTATGTACTCAGCTTTGCTGATTATGTGTGTTTGTGTGCATGGCTGTAACACCCTGGATTTTCCCTAACTTCCTACTTCCTATTTTTCCGGAAAACTTGTTTAACTAGAAGATATTACGTTTATTAAACTACTATATATGGATAACCCAGAGTATTACCGCCACCGTGATAACGGCTAAGGCATTTATCAAAGTACTACAGCGGAAGTTTCTAAAACCAAAACAATTTAAAACTAACTTCAAACAACTTTAAAATAAAATCAACTTTAAATTTATTACACTTCGGAACCATATTAATGGCCCTTTTAAACCAAACCAAAATTAATAATCAGAAGTCTTTCAAAATCCCAAACAATCAAATAAACGTTAGTCTCTGAAAGCAATTGAAATAAAGTAAAACTACAACCACAACAAGCGCTCTCACTCCATCCGCATCATGAAATGACTTATGCCCACTTGTACTTGCAACTTTCCTTTTACTAGACAACTACTCACCACAGGTGGGTCATCGTAGGGCCAAGTCCAAGACAAAGCCATGCACACAAAGCAAACAATCAGCAAAGCTGAGTACATAACTACTAAAGACTATGCAATAACAAGAAGAAATAAAACATGCACTCAACTTACCTTTGACAACCTTCTAACTTGTACTTGGACTCAATAAAATTATTATTATACTTAACTTTTGGATTCGGCATCAAACGGGTTTCCTTTCCTTTAAAATCGCCCTATTTGGCACCAACTTGGGAGCAACCCCAAGAAGGTATTACCTATGTCACATGAGGTGACGGATATCCAGCGCATATATAATATAAAAGAGTACAACTTCTTGTATTCCAATTAGAAGTCATAGGTCACTGTTCCATACGACTCCCCCCATTGTTCATACTCAAGGTATATACGTTCCAAGACTTTTGGTGTGAATCCTCTTACACTTTACGCGATTAACAGGTTTAACAATATCATGACTCTCATGTAACATCACATAAAGACATGCTTACAAGCAAGCAACCATATTCATTATCTTTGGTTTAAGGTGATTCCAAATTAACTTATGTGAGTCCTTGAATTAAACTTAATCTCCTGTACCACACATTAACTGTGAGTGGCTAATAACTTGCTTTCTTCTTGACCACACATTAAACTGTGAGTGGTATTATAACTTACTTTCTTCTTGACCACACATTACACTGTGAGTGGTATTATATATAAATAATTGCTCTGTACTTCTATTAATCATGTGAACAAATTCACGACTACCTTTCTTTCCTTTATTCATAAAACTGTTGGCCAAACTATACTGATCAGAACATTCCAATTCAAGCTTATGAAAATTAAACTTTCTATTTAACATGGAATGTCATTAATATCAAAAACATGCTACTAACAACTTGTCATGCATATAAATTCATGATCCAAAATAAGCATACAAGGTTCATGTAAACAAGAATTTCTCAAGCATGCATTCTAACTCCTACGTTTCGCTTTAGTACTTACATACCTTGTAAAATAGTTGTGCTCCGCCACAAGTCTAGAAGTGGACTAAATCAAAGTCTCCTACACAAGAAAAACCAAACTAAATTAAGAACCTTGTTGACTAAATTCTACAACAACCTTAACCAACTTCTAAATTTGGAAACTTTGTCCAAAACATTCCTTATTTGGTCTCTATTCAATTCCATACTTAAATTTTCTTCTCTACTGCAATTCTACTTAGTTTTCGGGACTTAATTATACTTTATAAAACCTTAATAAAATTTTCATGCCACTTTAGAAAAGTGGACAACAATCTAAATTCATCAAAACTCCTTGAAAACTTCCGAAAATGACGCAAATCGATCATATGGTGTATTACCTTACTTAAATGATCAATTTATGCTATTTACATACTTTAAAAGGTTATTTAATTAATTTATAAAATCTGGATAGCATGTTAAACATGCTTAAAACCACTCTTAAACATCATAAAACATACTACAATTTATATATTTCATCATAGAATTGATGTGTGATCATACTGGTGCAATATGGACACTTGAAACTCAATTTAACTTGTTTTTATTAAAATTTCAGATTTATTTTTAAACTTTAAAGTCATGAAAAACTTATGAAAACATCATGATTTCATGTCAAAACACTTCTATAATCTACTAACATGTTTATGAAGTCAATCTTGGCTTTCGAACAATTTTTCATATGATTAAACATGTTTATAATATTTGTTCAACTCAAATTCATGATTATACAGCTTTATAAAACAAGTTTAAAACTCTTAAAAATCAATCTAAACTTAATAACATCAACATGAATTTACCCAAAAATAATCTATGATCATAACATTAAAGTTTGGAACACAAAAATTCATAAAAATCGTAACTTCATAATTTTCAAACCCTAACTTATAATTTCATGATCACCAAAATTAATTCATGTCTTAAAAACAATTCATACTTATATAAAAACATAATTAAACTTATAAAAACATGATTAAACACAATTATAATCATAAATCTACAAGATTGAATCAAAAATAAAGAAGTAATTTTTTTTTTTAATAAAAGGCCGAAATATACCAAAATTGGGGAGGAGGTCCGGCAGTGGTGGCCGGCTGGGTGGCTACTGCGACGAGGTCCGGCTGGGCGCGGATCCCGAGTCTCCTTTTTTTTTTTAAACTTTCAAAAATTTTTTTTTCGGATCTTTAAGTTTTTTTCCTCCCTTTTCTCTCTCTAAATTTTTGGAATCCTAATTGACTAGTATGATCAGGAAAAGTTTGGAATTTTAGGTTTTGTAGGGTATTTAGAGGCCTCAAAGTAGGATTTTGTTGGGGCCCATAAACACCCTTAAGTAAATTAGGAAACCTTAAAAAACTATTTTTAGAAGTTTTTAAAATATTTTTAATCATAAAAATACCATTTAAGAACACAAATAATACTAACCAAAACTTTATTATTTACTATATTTTTGTTAATTTCTTTTTATTTAATACTTTAATTGAACATAATTTTCATTAAAAATATTAAAATTATACGAATAAATACGAAGGTTATACGTATGAAATACAAAAATATTTTGTTTAAATACGTGAAAATGTGGGGTATTACAATGGCTTTGTCTTGGACTTGGCCCTAAGATGACCCACTTGATGGCGAGTAGTTGTATAAAATAAGAAAAAGCTACAGGTACAAAAAATACTGGGTTGGAGTATGAGCCCTTGCATTGTAGTTTTATTAGTTTTATTGACATTTTAGTTATTTATTGTTTGATATTGACTTTTGTTTTCGAAGTTTGAAGTTTATTTGGTTTGTAAGGGCCGTTAAGACGGTTCCGAAGTATAATAAAGATCTATGTTGGTTATCTTTTTGGTTTCGACTTTGGTTTGCTTTCGAGATTATTTCAAGTTTTATTTTGAGTTGAATTTGGTTTTGGTTTTTAAAGACTTCCGCAGTAGTACTTTGATAAAACGCCTTAGCAGTTATCACGACGGCGGTAATACTTTGGTTTTTCCTAGTTAGTTAGGAGCTTTAATAATAATAATAATTATTTTTATATTATATTTTCCTAAAATCTAAAGGAGGATAGTTAGGAAATTCCAGGGTCTTACAAAGTGGTAAACATAACTTAGTTTTGGAAATACATAAATTTTATTTTTAGGGGTACCCTAAATTTTATTTTAGGAAAAAGGAATTTCTTATTTTAGAAAGTTACTGTAATAGAAAGTGTTGAAGAACAAAAATAAAAAGTTTTTAAATCACTTATATGTGCAGGTATGCAAGGAATTTAGGTATGTATTATGTGTTATTGCTTTCATATCATGAGGTGAGATTGTGTAGGAAGTTTGGGCATGTAGGATAAACTTTATTTCTTTTCCTTCATGCATTTAAGTACACGTGTTTTGAAGTGTTGCTTATGTGGATAGTTATGTGTAGAAGAAATTGTATGTTAGCCACCAAACCTTTTTGTTGTGAAACTGTTTAGCTTGGTTTTGTTGTGTGGGAAGGATGGCCCATTAGTTTTAAGTGTCGTTGCGGGATGGTGGATAATATGCCTAGTAAGGAAACTTATATAGGAACTTTGAGAAGAAGAATTATGAAAGTCCACCTTAGTATGTATGGAAGTTTCGTTTCTACTGTTCATACATGAGTTCAGTGCTGAAGTTACAGCATTGGGACCAACCCGATCTTGTGTCTGCTTTAATTGTGAATTGCTTGCCAAATCGTCCACCTTACTTGGAGATTAAGGCGAAGTTTAGTGACTTTCATTTCATTGGAGGACTTCCAAACTACACTATGTACAAGGATCAAAATGGTCAATGGGGTTTTAGTTGGAGGTACTTGGAAGATTACATTGCAAAGAAGGAGCAAGAGTTTTTGAAGTCGAATACAAGTGAGGAGACCCCACCCACACCAGTCCCATGTGATCAAGAGAATGATGCAATGAGTGAAAATGAAGCTACTTCAGGTTCTCAAAGCTATGAGTCAAAGGATAGTTCATGTTATGAGATTTAGAATCCAAATCCAGTTATTCCAGTGTATGTGGACTTAGTGACTGATTCTGAAGAAGGAAATGAACTTGATCCCGAAGAAGACATGGATAAGGATGTTGAGGAAGATTTGGAAGATGATGTTGAAAAAGATCCTGAGTTCACTCATGAGAAATATGTGTTGTCTACGGCTAAGTAAGATAATGTTAATGTTTAGAAGTTTTGATATGAATATGAGTTTAGTTTAGATTAATATTGTCTAGTATTGTTGATGTTTAGTATGTTGGACATCTTAGATTGTTATTTATTATTGAATAAGTGGCAGTAAGCCACAAGGAACTTTTAGGAAACTAAGAATTTAAGAACCATTATTAAAATAAAGGAATAAGTGACCCATTTTTATTTTGAAATGTTGTGTTAAGTAGATATAAACCAAAGGAAATTTTTTTTATTGTGTGCTTTATTATATTTGGATGGTTGTGTAAACAAACAAAATTAAGTGAATCATTCGCTCTAAAAGAATGGAAATTTCTTTTGTGAGACGAAGTGAGAAAATGTTTTATGTTATGCTATAAGTTTGTGTTGTTCTAACTTAGAGTTAGACATAGTTAAATATAAAGTTCTTTTCCCTCTACAGGAGAAATAAGATGGTTGAACGTAACAACAATCAACTGAATGGTGTAGTGAGGCAATTAGCTACTGTAGCTGAACAGTTAGCTGCTAGAGGAAATGGTAATGGAGGTGACCCCGCTGGGAAATTTTTCAAGAAAATTACTCAAAGTAAGCCGCATACTTACCAAGGAGAACCCAATCCAACTATTTTAGAGGGATGGCTAAGAGAGTTTAACAAGCTGTTTGGGGCAGTTGAGTGTCCAGAAGAGTTTAAGGTAAACCATGCAGTTTACTATCTAAAAGGAGAAGCCGATCTTTGGTGGTCACAGAATGAAGCTGTGGTTAGGGCTTTTCCAACTTTCAATTGGACTGTGTTTCAAGAGTATATTCGCAACAAGTTTTACCCTGTGCTCCTCCAAAAGCAGAAAGCTATTGAGTATCTGGAGCTTAAGATGGGGAGTATGTCAGTTACTGAGTACTACTCGAAGTTTATAGAGCTGTTTAGGTTTGCTAAGGAGGTTGTGGCAATGGAGAAGCTGAAGGCTAGTCGTTTTGAGAGAGAATTGCTCATATACATCCAGTTGTAACTAGCCGGGCAGGTCTTTGAGCCTTGGCTGTGTTGTATGGTAGAGCTGCACATTTGTATGCCCTAGACCAGAAGAAGAAGGATATGCTGAAAGAAAGTGAGACGAGGGAGAAAAGAAAGGATGGTGGAGGAAACTTTCACCAACAAGAGAATCATGATGGATTTAAGAAGCCTCGTTTCAACAAAAACTTTCAGGTAAATAAAAGAAGCTTTGGGAAGCCAGCTAATGGAAATGGGAATAGGGTACAAACGGCTAATCAAGGTGGTTGTGTGTACTTCTGCAAGAAATGTCCTAACAATCACCCAGGCAAGGACTGTGCTGGGAATCCGGTGACTTGTCGTTTGAGAAACAAGCTTGGACACCTTGAGTATGAGTGTTTCTCTTAGAGCAGGGGAAAGGAAGGACAAGGGCCACAGTTCAAGGGAAATTCGACAGGAGGTCAGCAGAAGGGTTTCCAAGGATATATGGGAGGAAAAGCAACGCAACAAGCCGGGAATAGGAATGGAAGTGGAAATGGAGGAGGTAAGACTAAGGCCTCAAATACTAGAAAGCTAAATGTGATGGCCCGAAGTGAAGCGGATGCTAGTAAGGATGTGATTACTGGTACTTTCTCTATTTACTCTCTACCTGTTAAAGTTTTGTTTGATTCTGGTGCAACATACTCTTTTGTATCCACTAAGATTTTTGAAAAGTTAATGCCTATTTTGGGAAAAGTAGATACAATAGATATGTCACTAGTGTTACCATCAGGACAAGAAGTATAGTGTTCAAGGAGATTTTTGGATGTTCCAATTGATATAGAGGGAGTGGAGTTTAAGGCTAACCTAATCGAGTTTGATTTGGGTGACTTAGAAGTGATCTTAGGGATGGATTGGTTGAGTGAACATAAGGCTGAGATTTTGTGTGAGTCGCAAAAAATCTCGTTAGTTAACAAAGGTAAGAAAGTGAGCTATTGGAGGGCACGAAGGCCAAAACACAACATAATAGTGTCAGTGATGAGGTTTGCTAGGTATGTAAAGAGAGGTTTCCCAATTTACCTTTGTAGTGTGAGGGATGTAGATCATGTCGAGTCTTCTAAGCCCGAGGACATATAGGTAGTGAGGGATTTCATGGACGTATTAGTTTCCGGAGGAGATTCTTGGGATGCCACCGAAGCAAGAAATCGACATCACCATATACTTAGTTGCAGGAACATCACCTATCTCGAAAGCACCATATAGGATGGCATGTGCGGAAGTGAGTGAGTTGAAAGTGCAGTTGTAGGATTTGTTGTAGAAGGGTTACATTAGAACTAGTGCTTCACCTTGTGGAGCGCCAATGTTGTTTGTGAAAAAAAAAAGATGGGAGTATGAGGTTGTGTATTGACTATAGGGAGTTGAATAAGGTGACAATCAAGAACGAGTATCCGTTCCCGAGGACTGATGTCATGTTTGATCAGTTGAAAGGAGCTAGTGCATTTTCAAAGTTTTAATTGAGGTCAAGATATCATCAATTGAGAATTGCTAATGAGGACATTCCAAAAACGACTTTTCGTACGAGGTATGGGCATTATGAGTTCACTGTTATGACTTTTTGGTTGACGAATGCGCCAGCAGTATTTATGGACATAATGAATAGGATCTTAGGGACGGTTCTTGGATAAGTTTGTGGTAGTTTTTATTGATGATATTTTGATGTACCCTAAGAGTAAGGAAGAGCATGTAGAACATTTGAGGACAATTTTTATGACACTAAGGGAGAATAAGTTGTATGCTAAGTTCTCGAAAAGTGAATTTTGGTTGGAGAAAGTCGCATTTTTGGGACATCTTGTGTCAAAATAAGGATTTGAAGTAGAACCTACCAAGATAAAAGCAATGAAAGAGTGGCCTACACTTAAGAATGTGACGGATGTACAGAGTTTCTTGGGTTTAGAAAGGTATTATAGGAGGTTTGTGAAGGAATTTTCGAGGATCGCTAAGCCGATGACGTCGTTAATGAAGAAAGACTGTAAGTTTTTTTGGAGTGATAAGTGTGAGGAGGCATTTCATAATTTAGAGGAGCATTTGACTACGGCTCCAGTGCTGACTTTTCCAGATAGGAGTGGTTTTCATGACATGTATAGTGATGCTTCGAAAAATGGTATGGGATATGTCTTAATGCAAAATAGAAAGCACTACAACAAAACAGGCGATTTGCGACGGAATTTTTGCGACTGAGTAATATTCCATCACAAATCGCCTAATTTGCGACGGAATTACTAAAATTGCAACGGAATATTCAATCGGAATTTTCCAACAAACCTTCAAATGTAATTAAATGAATTTGTGACGGAAAAATAAAATTGTGACAGAAATTAAGGCGTCAGAAATTCCGTCGCAAAATCGCGACAAAATTTGAAAAAATGAGATTTATTTAGTTTTTGTCTAGAAAAAAAAAGAAATAAAAAAAACTTATTCTTCTTCACATCGGAAAAATAAACCCTAACTCCCTCTCAACACTCTCAACCTTACTCCGTCCCTCACGTCGGCGGCGCCGGAGACGCATTCTTCGACACATTCTTCTTCCCTCCCTCCCTCTCAACACTCTCAACCTTACTCTCAAACGTGTTCTTCTTGTTCTTCTTCCCTTCATCTTCTTCGACGCATTCTTGTTCTTCTTCGTCGTCTTATTCTTCTTCGTCGTCGTGTTGTCCTTCGTCGGCTTCTTCTTCGCCGTTGCTGCTTCTTCTTCGTCGGTATTTTTCTGAATTTTTTCTTCTGATTTTTGTCTTTCTCGCAATTTTGTATTTTTTTTCTGATTTTTTTTTTTTTGTAAAATCGTGTTGTTGGTTGTTGATTACAGGTTCTTGAATGTTGTTGTTTTTTTTTTCGAAATTGTTGAATGTTGAATGTTGCCTTTTTGTATAATAATTGCTATAATTTGATAAGTTTGTGTTTTGTTTTTCTATTTTTCATAATTTATGATATGATTTTCATAGATTTTGATTTTTTGTAAAAAGGTTAAAATTTGTGTTATAGAAGATGAAAAAATGTGAAAATAATTTCAATAAGTTGATGAATTAATTTGTTTATGTAAAACACACTGTTCTGTGTATAATATTTGGTGAAATAAGTTGATTACAGTTTTGCTCTGTTTTTCAGCTTCTTATTTTGAAGCATAGTTAGGTTTTCGATTACTCGTTTCGACTTGTGGTGTCCATCGTTCGGTTGTTGTCAATTATTTAAATTAGACCGGTCATTGATAACACCATTTTATACTCATATTTCTATGCTAAATTTGTGTGTTTTCATCTTACTTTTCCCATAGTTTCAACCTTTTTGAGCCATTATGCTTTATACTTTGCTATTGTTCTTCTCGGGTGTATTTTGCTTTGTTTTTGTAGGTTTTAGGTGCTTTTGCTAGGATTATTGGAGATGCAAGTAGAGCTAATTGGATGTTGATCAAAGAATGGACAAATCAAGGCGTTTATGGTGGTGAAAAGCTTCAAAAGAGTTGCTCATGAAGCCCTACTGCAACATGGTTGTGGAAATGACTTAGTTTGCCACAACCTAGTTGTGGCCATTTGTTTTTGAAGTATTTTGAAGCAAAAATCAGCCTACTCCGCACCCTAGTTGCGGCCTAATATCACATGCCACACCTCGGTTGCGACCTTTTCTTTGATGTAGACAACTCTTCATATTCCTAGCATCTAAATAGGTTTTTTTTTAAAGTTTTTCATTCTAACTTCTACACACACATACTTGAATATCAGTTTTTTAGACAAAAAGCTTTTAGTTCTCCTTAGTGTTGTGGCACACATTCTCAACTTTGATTCTTTGACATTGTTTTGGCAATTTCATTAATTCAAGTAATATTCATCTTTTCTCTATTCTCTTTCTATTGTTGTTAATCATGCTTTCTTTTAATTTTTGTTTTGTTTATTTAACAATTATGTATGAGTAGTTTTATTAATCTAGGGTTAGGTCAAGCCCTAGCCATGATTGATTCTTGAGCAATTTTTATAAAATCCTCAATTTAATTGTTGATTGTTCATGCTTAATTGATTGTGCTTATGCCAATACTAGATTAGGCATAATTGGTATTGTTATGAGTTCATTGTGTTTATCACAATGGGAATTGGGTATTGATGAATTTGGATATTTCAATTAAGAACATGAAATTCTCCACGGGAGTAGGTAGAATGAATTGTTAGAAAAATAGGGTTTTGTGTTTAAAGTCTTTGATTTGCATGATTCCACAAGAGTAGGCTTGATTGCAAATTAAGGAAGACATAGATACTCGAGAGAAGTTTGTGGTATTTTATAGGGTTACCTTTTCTCTTGAACAATTAGTCGATTAAATTGGGGTATGAATTGCTTGTGTCAATTGTGCTAGTGGTGGTGCCTAACTCTAGGTGTTTTTATTCCTTGAATTTTATCATAGTATTTCCACTAGTCTTGTTTAGTGTTAGAATAGTTAATCAAATCTCAACTCTAAATTTTTACTTGCTTATTATAAAGTAAAATCAAAATCGACCACTTTGAACCATTTAGTCTCTTGGGATTGGACCCTTACTTGCCCGACTACATAGTTAGGAGGAAAAGTTAGGTTATTTTTGTTAGCTGTGCAACACGCCTTTCAGTCATTTAACCTTTTTATAATAAGTTATGGAATGTTGAATGTTGAATTAAATTCATGACGAAAGTGAATGGTTTTTGTTACAATTTATACTCTTGCATCAATTCTTTTATCATGTTCTTGGCCTCTTCAACTTTCAACAATTTGATCGCTTAATTAGTGATTAAAAATATGTATTGCTGGTTTAAAATGTACAAGTTCAATGTAGAACTATAGAAGTATGTTAATATGTTAGTACATTGACAGAAGATGACATACAAAATATGTTGTCGGGAAATCTATTGTCAGGAAAAACGCTTATCCAAATTATGGAATGGAGGATTGTTGGAGAAGGTTGGAATTGGGCCTAATATTTGATGTTTTAATACGATTTTGGTATAAGAACCTCCTTGTGTTAAGGACGACTAGATCATGTACAGTCAGTGTTTGTTTGCCAGCTTCTGTCTTCAAGGCCCTATTTGATTGACTTGGAAAATGTATATTGCTAGAAAAAATATTTTTCACAAATTAAGAACTCAATTTGAAGCTACTTGAATTTCAAAGTTCTTTACAAGTTGCTTTATTCAAGGATTATTAAAGTTATCTAAGAGCAAGTGATGTCAATCGATCCTACTATTCCTTAAAACTTGCTTGGTATTTCATTTAACTTCCCGCTTCATTCTTCTACATATGTATCATGCTTGGTCATAATAATGACAATGCTTAGACATTAACAATAACATTATATTTCACTAAAGTGTTGGCTATATGTGACTTGTGTAGAAGNTATGTGACTTGTGTAGAAGTTATCAACATGAAACGAAAGGATCGTAGTTGGATGTATCATAGGTTGGATGGGTACTCTTTAAACCGTGCTTTCCAAGGAGTTGATGAATTCTTTCAATATTGTAAAGATCATCCACAGACTTCAAACCCAAATGAAGTTAGGTGTCCTTGTGTCAAATGCAAGAATTTACGTATCCATGACCCGAGAACGATTAAACTACATTTGTATCACAAGGGTTTTACACCGAATTACTACGAGTGGATGAACCATGGAGAAGGCTTTCCTGACTCCTCCGAAGGGAAATCCAATGAATACCGTGACATGGTTTTGGATGCTCTAGGACATAACCAAGATCAAGGGGGTGATCACCAGGCCCAAGATGTAGAGGAGGAACCTAATGCTCAAGCCAAACATTTCCTTGATATGCTAAAGGCTTCTGAGCAACCTTGGGTTGAAGGGATTTTAATTTCTAGGTTGGAGATGGCCTCTAAAATCACTAGCTTGAAATGCGAGTACAATTTGCCACATAGGTGTGTCGATGCTATTGCTTCTTTGTTCAGTGAGTCGGCTCCAAAGAACACCTATATAGGCGAGACCTTCTACGAGGTGAAGAAGATTGTTCAGGGGTTGGAGATGCCTGTGCAAAAAATTGATGCATGCCCGAGAAGTTGCATGTTGTTTTGGAAAGAGGATGCCAACGCTTCTACGTGTACGGTCTGTGGCAATGACCGATAAAAAAAGACTTCTAAAGGGAACGATGTGCCTTTGAATGTTTTCACTTACCTACCCATTACTCCTAGATTGCAAAGAATGTTTGCAACAAAGGATGTTGCGGAGGAAATTTCATGGCATGCAAAGAATCCTTGGCAGCAAGGCACAATGGCACACCCTAGCGACAGTGACGCTTGGAAACAATTAGATAGATGCTCTAACGAATTTGCATCTGAACCTCGTAATGTTCGGCTTGGGTTGTGTACAGATGGGTTTGATCCTCATGGTAAATTTGGCGGTAAGTATTCTTGCTGGCCTGTTATTTTAACCCCTTACAACTTGCCTCCCTCCATGTGTATGAAAAGGGAGTTTATGTTCCTTTCGTTGATTATTCCCGGTCCAAACAACCCGAAGGGAAACTTAGATGTTTACATGCAGCCATTAATTGAAGAGTTGAAATAGTTGTGGGACATTGGTGCAACTACGTACGACATTTCAACAAAACAAAATTTCACTCTTCGAGCAACCATCTTGTGGACCATTGGTGACTTTCCAACTTACTGTATGATGTCTGGGTGGTCTACAGCCGGTAAGAAAGCTTGTCCTTACTGCATGGATAAAAGCCAGGCATTTTGGTTAAGCAACAGTGGTAAGGTAACTTGGTTTTATTGCCATAGGAAATTCCTATCTCCAGATCACCCTTTCAAGAAAACCAAGACAGCTTTCTGTAAGAATAGAGTTGAGAAAGGCGATCCTCCACACATCATGTCGGGTGATGAGCTTTGGGAATGTGTGAAAGACCTTCCAAAGGCAACTGATGGTCCCGAAGCACTTAAACAGGTCAAAAAGGCCAAAAGAGGTTGGGCAAAGCAAAGCATATTTTGGGAGCAGCCTTATTGGAAACATCTTGTCGTTCGCCATAACCTAGATGTGATTCACATTAAGAAGAACTTTTTTGACTAACTAATTCAAACTATTATGGATGTCAAGGGAAAAACTTCTGACACGGCCGCCGCTAGATTAGACATCCAGGCTCATTGTAAACGTCCCTATCTTCATCTACAGAAGGACGACCAAGGGAAAGATGTTATGCCAAGGGCATCTTACACTCTTGATAGAGCACAAAGAAAGGTTTTGTGTGTGAGTGGGTGAAGCAGTTGCGATTTCCTGATGGGTGCGCTTCTAATTTGAGCAGATGTGTTGATTTGCAAGGTTGTAAACTAGTAGGAATGCAAAGTCATGACCGTCATGTCTTCATGGAAAGGTTGTTGACTGTTGCTCTTAAAGAATTTTTTCCCATTCATGTATGGAATGCAATCACAGAGATAAGTCAATTCTTTCGAGATATATGTTGCTACACTATTACAGTAAGTGACATGGAACGATTGGAGAGAAACATTGCGGAGATAATTTGCAAGCTAGAGAAGATTTTCCCTCCTTCATTTTTCAACTCAATGGAACATTTACCGATACATTTGCCATTTGAAGCGAAGTTGTGTGGACCTGTTCAATATCGATGGATGTATCCATTTGAAAGGTTGTAGCCAGAGAATTCAAACATAATTATTATATTGTCATTTATATAACCGGTTGGTTAAACATAATTACTGTTGTTTAATATTAATTTCAGGTTCCTAAATCACTTGAAACGAAAAATTGGGAACAAAGCCCGTGTTGAAGGTTCAATATGCAACGCTTACCTAACTGAAGAGGTTGCAAACTTTTGCTCCCATTACTTTGACTACAAGTTTGACACAAAAACAAGAGATCTAGGTCGGAATGTCAACCCTAATATTGACATTGACATACACAGCAATGATGTTCCAGAACTATTCACAGTCGACACAGGTCGTGTTACAAATCAAGGGAAGTCAAGATTTCTAGATGAGAAAGAACTCCAACATCCACACTTTTTTGTGTTGTCCAACTGCGGCATTTTGGGTTACTACGAACGGTAACTTGAAAAATGTTACATGTATATTCATAGCATGTGAACAACTATGTTTAATTTCTAGGATCATTGAGTTGGAATCATCCATTTTGTAGGAAGTTTGAGGACCACCTTCTCTCAACCCATCGGACTTTGGATAGAGAAGCAGTTCAAGAAAAATTTGAAGTTGAATTCCCAAAGTGGTTCCGTGATACGGTAACAACAATCAATACCCTATTTGTTTATGTTTGTAGGTTTGTCTTACCGTTACACTTTAACATTACCAATTTCACCGTACCTACAGGTCCATCGCGATAAACCGAATTTTGTTTTCCTACAAGATTTGGCTATGGGGCCTTTCAAGAGAGTTCAAAGTTTCAGTCAAATCATGGTTGGTGGTTTCAACTTTCATACATATAGTCACGGTCGTCAAAAAGCCACTATGAATTATGGTGTTTCAGTTTCGGGTGAAGATGGCTCAGAGTACTATGGAATTTTATATGACATCATTGAACTTGTCTACACTAGTGCGAAAAATGAGTACAAGACTATGTTGTTTAAGTGTAGTTGGATGGATTGTGTTAGGGGTATGAACGTCCATGAGCGATACAAGCTTGTCGAAGTTAATCATACGAAAAAGTACCCAAAGTATGACCCATTTGTCTTATCTTATCAAGTAAACCATGTTTACTACACATCTTATCCAAGCCTTAAACGAGATCGCGTTCAATGGTGGGCTGTGTTCAAAACACACGTTAGGTCGGTAGTTGATGCTCCAGTTGACCTACAGTTTCTACAGGAAACTGTACCTACCGCAGCTTCAACCCTTTGTCCAGCTAACGAGATTTCGGACTATGATGTTGTTTAGAACTTTGTTGTCTCTGATGACAATGAAATGATTGCTGACGATGATGATGATGAATATGAACTGAGCTCAATTGATTCAGAAGAAGAGGACGACACCGCTGTATACCTAGATGACAGTAGTGATGGATATAGTACAGATCATAGCAGTGAATAGTTACCTTATTTTGTTCATCTTGCAAGTGTTGGAATAAAATGATCATTAGCTTAGGTATTGAGCCTTTGTTGTTGTCATTATGTGTACTAAACGCTTATTACAGATCCATTTACATCTATTGAAAATGTGTATTGTTGTTTTATCATTTTTCATTTAAAGCTTTTATCTTGTATTCTCTTAGTATTCAGATTCATATATTGTGCAGATTCGTCCCTAGTAAATATTGTCACTCATATGTATGCGTGTTAATAGTGATTAACATTGATTCAGGTATTCAAGAAGGGCGGTACTCATCGAGATGCACGAAAGAAGAGGAAAAAAGGTACTTCAAATGTTCATGGTACCGCGATCAACTTGGTTGAGTCATCGCAACAACAGCAGCGACCTCCGGAGCAGCTGAACATGCATCATAACGTCACACATGATCATCACGGTCAAATTCAGATACAGGTTCACACTCAGGTGAACCAACATGCTACTACCTCGGCACAAGAAGCAGTTCGTGCTACAGATGAGTCAGGGAGGCTGGTGTTGGACCCTAGTTTGTTGTGGTAACAGTTTCAGATGCATAACTTTGACATGCGTTATGGTAATTTTGTTTGTAACTTTCTTTCATTTCGTATGACTTTGAAAAAAAATTTGGTTGTTGTGTTCAGGTTTGAAGATGATAAGGTTAAGAGGTTGATAACGCAAACGATTCAGGGATACTACAACAGCCCTTGGAGAAATTACAAGGAAGTTGATGATGCCACCAAAAGTCACTGGTGGAACGTGTTTGGGGTATAAATTGTTTTTATTAAATAAAAACTTTTGGTTTTTTAACACTTTGTTTGACATTGAGTATGATAACTACATTTGAATTGAATCGCAGAGGCAATGCACTTGGGATCCTGAGTTGGAACCTCAAGTTAGACAACAATTCGTGACAAGGCTTGGAAATCGATTGCGTGACATGTTCTACACCGTCACCCACTCGATGAATGGAGCTAAGCCTAAATGGGTCACTGAGGATGTCCACAAGGCTATGCTGGATGTGGTTAAAGAAGATGAAACTTACAGAGAAGAAGTGCTCAGAACAAGAAGAACAAGAGAGGTGGCTCGATGGATAACCCCATTGAACCCACCCACTTTCAAGGTTCCATCTTTGCTGTGCAACATGCAAAGAAGATGGTAATGAAAGCTTTTCTATTCATTCTTCATATGTGAAGCTTAAGTTTTGAGTAATGTTGAAAGTGTTATACTTTATACGATTTTACTTTTACACTCTTCAAATCCATCACATGTGTAGGCAAAGCAGAATGATGGCAAGCTACCAACCCCAGTAGACCTGCTCATGCATACGCATTTCAAGGAAGTCTCGGGGAAAGGAAAGGTGGCAGCCAACTCCCAAGCCAAGAAAATTGTGGTATGTAAATGGTTTTGAAGCCCCGAACATTTTCAACATGACACTTGAACTGAATGTAGAAGCATAGATTCTTTGATTATTCGCTATCTAGGAATGTTTGATGTGTTTTGAGTCATTTTTGGAATATGCGGTATATCAATGATAAAGGTACTTATAAGGTTAATTGAAGAGATGGTAATTGTTGACTTGGAAGTCGACTTGGAAGTTGACTTTTAACTTAACTTGAGGACTTATACACTTGCAAATATGCTAATTAGGAATTTTTAACTTAGTTATAAGCTTAAATGAAGAACAACTAGTGACTTGGCCATGGTAGTACCCACTTTTCGTGATTTTGGAGCTTTTTTGAGTGAATTTGAGCCAATAACGGTTGTAATGCCACATTTCAATAAATTAAAAACATAGACACCTCCAAATATGCAGTATATGAATGTTAAAGGTACTTATAAGCTTAATTGAAGAGACGGTAATGAAATGGGCAAGTAAATAGCCATTTTGAGGTGTTTTGAGTCATTTTGGGTGATATTGAGCCCAAAACACTTGGAAGTTGACTTTTAACTTAACTTGAGGCATTATACACATGAATATACTTGATTTAGGAATGTCTTACTAGGTTATAAGCTTAAATGAAGAATAACTAGTGACTTGGCCATGATATTACCCACTTTTCGTGATTTTGGAGCTTTTTTAAGTGCATTTGAGCCCAAAACGGTTGTAATGCCACATTTCGATAAATTATAAACATACACACCTATAAATATGAAGTATATGAATGTTAAAGGTACTTATAAGCTGAATTGGAGAGACGGTAATGAAATGGGCAAGTAAATAGCCATTTTGAGGTGTTTTGAGTCATTTTGGGTGACATTGAGCCCAAAACACTTGGAAGTTGACTTTTAACTTAACTTGAGGCCTTATAGACTTGTAAATGCTTGATTTACGAATGTTTTACTTAGTTATAAGCTTAAATGAAGAACAACTAGTGACTTGGCGATGATATTACCCACTTTTCATGATTTTGGAGCTTTTTTGAGTGAATTTGATCCCATAACGTTTGTAATGCCACATTTCAATAAATTAAAAACATAGACACCTCTAAATATGCAGTATATGAATACTAAAGGTACTTATATGCTGAATTGAAGAGACGATAATGAAATGGGCAAGTAAATAGCCATTTTGAGGTGTTTTGAGTCATTTTGGGTGATATTGAGCCCAAAACACTTGGAAGTTGACTTTTAACTTAACTTGAGGCCTTATACACTTGTAAATACGCTATTTAGGAATGTTTTACTTAGTTATAAGCTTAAATGAAGAACAACTAGTGACTTGGCCATGATATTAGCCACTTTTCGTGATTTTGGAGCTTTTTTGAGTGAATTTGAGCCCAAAACGGTTGTAATGCCACATTTCAATAAATTAAAAACATAGACACCTCTAAATATGCAGTATATGAATGTTAAAGGTACTTATAAGCTTAATTGAAGAGACGGTAATGAAATGGGCAAGTAAATAGCCATTTTGAGGTGTTTTGAGTCATTTTGGGTGATATTGAGCCCAAAACACTTGGAAGTTGACTTTTAACTTAACTTGAGGACTTATACACTTGTAAATACTCTATTTAGGAATGTTTTACTTAGTTATAAGCATAAATGTAGAACAACTAGTGACTTGGCCATGATATTAGCCACTTTTCGTGATTTTGGAGCTTTTTTGAGTGAATTTGAGCCCAAAACGGTTGTAATGCCACATTTCAATAAATTAAAAACATAGACACCTCTAAATATGCAGTATATGAATGTTAAAGGTACTTATAAGCTGAATTGAAGAGACGGTAATGAAATGGGCAAGTAAATAGCCATTTTGAGGTGTTTTGAGTCATTTTGGGTGACATTGAGCCCAAAACACTTGGAAGTTGACTTTTAACTTAACTTGAGGCCTAACATTTACTTTAAATTTAAACCTTACAAAGTTATAACTATGCTTTATAAGAATGTTTAAGTTATGTATAAGTTTTATTGAAATGAAACTAGTGAAATGGGCATAATTGTAGCTATTTTTCATTCATTTTTTATCGAAGTTGGACACATAATTAAACACAGGTTGAAATAGTTGTCTATGTGTATTCCTCTATTAGTATGTTTGTTTCAATCAAGTGCATGTTGTAGGAAACATATCAGATACAGGTTGAGGATTCCTCCAATGCGGAAACTCCAAAGACGCCAAATGAGATGTATTGGGAGGCAGCTGATGGGCACAGCAAGAAAGGTCGCGTCAAAGGTCTTGGTAGTGGTACTGAGCTTTACTACGGGTCGTTCAGGCAATGTGGATCGTCACAGCAGTACACTCCCTCTGTTGTTTCTCAAATGCAAGAACATTTTGACAAGAGGGTAGAGAATGTCACAACCCAGCTGCAAGAGTTCCAGCAGGAAATCAAGACCCTGATTCGTGATGAGTTAAGGCAGGAGGTTCGAGAGCAGGTCAGGAATGAGATGCAAGCAGAGATGGCCGCAATGGAGTAGAGAAACAGAGAGCATTGGAGGAGCTGATGAGTCGGATTCAGGGATTCAACACTGACTGTTGTTCTCCTTTCCAGGGTCATCGTAGAGACCCCAGAGATGACTCGGGTAGTGGCGCAGGTGAAGGCACTCCAGTTTAGTTAGCTAGCTTACTTGTGTTTCATGATATATCGTATTATTGAATGGATATATAGTTTAGTTGTATGCAATTATTATTATTGTTAACTTGTTATGGTAGTATTTAATGGTAGTTGTAAGACACAAATTAATTTATTTATGTTTTAAATAGTTTGCGACGGAATTTATCGTCGCAACAGAACGGAAATGGTTATGGTCTATATATAGATTTGCAGGTACGAATTAGGGTTTGAAGTAGTCTTTTTAAAAAGAAATTGCAAAATTCCGACGGAAATATTGATCGCAAATTGTCAGATAAGAATTTCTAAAAACTTTTCCCACATAATTTATTGTCGCAAAAAAAATAGAAAATTAAATGGTTGCAAATTGAGCACTAGTTTGGGAGGGAATTTTCCGTCGCAAAATAGGGAATTTGTGATGGATAATTCCCTCAAAAATTTGGATTTGCGATGGAAAATTCCGTCGCAAAAATGTTGCGACAGAAATTCCGTCGGAAAACCCAACAATTTGCGACGAAGGGAATAGCGACGACCGGTTTCTGACGGAATTCCGTCGCAAACACCTTTTCCGACGGAATTTAAGGTTTTTCCGACTGAATTTTTCCGTCGCAAATAAGCTGTTTTCTTGTAGTGAAGGTGCTTACATATGCTTCAAGACAGTTGAAGCTGTATGAAGCAAACTATCCCACCCACGATCTCGAGCTAGCAGCGATTGTGTTTGCTTTAAAGATATGGAGGCACTACTTGTATGGTGTAAAGTGTAGAATCTAGAAAGACCACAAGAGCTTAAAGTACTTTTTCACTCAAAAGGATTTAAACATGCGACAAAGGAGATGGCTTGAATTGATCAAGGATTATGATTTAGATATCCAATACCATGAAGGGAAGGCCAATGTGGTAGCGGATGCTCTAAGTCGTAAAATGAAACATGGAGTGAATTCTCTAGTGGTCGCCGACGAACTGTGTAGAGACACGGAGAGAATGAATTTGGAGATAGTGATGGAGGAAGAGTTGGAATGAATACTTTGTAATCTTAGTAACCAACCAACAGTGTTTTAGTAGATCAAGGAGAACCACGATGGAGATGTGAAACTTGATAAAATAAAGGAGAAATTGAAGGCATGAAAGGCTATATACTCCAAAATCCATGAAGATGGAAGTTTGAGGTAGAAAGGAAGGCGGTGTGTACCACAGAAATGTGAAGATTTGAGATGGAAGATTATGGAGGAAGGTCATAATACACCATACTCAATTCATCCTTGAGATGATAAATTGTATTAGGATTGGAAAAAGGTGTGATGGTGGCCTAGAATGAAAAGGGAAACGGCTGAATTCATGAGTAAATGTCTTAATTGTCAAAAGGTGAAATTTGAACATAAAAGGTCTCAAGGATAAGTTCAACCACTTGAAATACCAGGATGGAAAGTGGGATTGCATATCAATGGATTTTGTAACCTGCTTGCCAAAGTGAAAGAATCAAAATGATGCCATATGGATTGTAGTAGATAGGCTTACTAAGTCAGCAGTGTTTATACCGATGAAGGAGACTTGGAGGATGAAACAACTTACAAAGGATTCCATAAAGCATGTTGTGAGGCTACATGGAATTCCAAAGGATATTGTGTCAGATAGGGATTCTAGGTTTCTTTCAAAATTCTGGAAAAGTGTCCAGGAGAATTTCGGTACAACGTTGAAAATGAGTACATCTTTCCATCCAGCAAACGATGGACAAACAGAGAGAACCATTTGGACTTTGGAGGATATGCTGAGAGCTTGTATAATGGATTTTCAAGGGAATTGGGAGGATTGTTTAGATTTGATTGAGTTCTCGTACAACAATAGCTACCATGCAAGTATTGGCATGGCACCTTTTCAAGCCCTGTAGGGAAGGAAGTGCAGAAGTCCCTTATGTTGGAGTGACATAAGTGAGACAGTAATTCTAGTACCTCAATTGATTGAAGAAACTACCAATACAGTAAGAATTACCGATGAAAGGTGTAATGAAGTTAGGAAAGAAGGGAAAATTGAGCCCAAAATACATTCGACCCTATGAGATCTTGCAAAGGATTGGAAAGGTTGCCTACAAAGCAAAGTTCACAATGTTTTTCATGTATCTCAACTAAGAAAGTATGTGGCGGATGAATCACATGTGTTGCAACCGGAAACGATAGAGTTAGACTAAAGTTTAACCTATGAAAAGAAGCCAGTTAAAATACTTGATAGTAATGTTCAGGATACTCGTACGAAAAGTGTCAGAATAGTGAAGGTATTTTGATCTAACCAAGAAACCGAAGGAGCAACATGGGAAGCTGAGGATATGATGAAAGGAAAATACCTAGAGTTATTTCAGGTTAGTAGAGTTGCGGGGACGTAACTCGATTCTTAAGGGGGGTAGAGTGCGATATAATTTCGCGCGTTTTTACCCAAAATTTTGCAAGTTTTGACAATTTTTTAGTAAAGTTTTAAGAAAGTTTTATGTCTGTTTACTAAAAGTTGTCAAGGAAAGGTTGAGTTAAATGTCTAAAGTCTACAACAACATAGGATAAAAATGAAAAGTTTTGAAGTAAATGTAGTCTTTATTCAAGTTCCATACAATAATTTACATAAAGTTTCGGGACGAAACTTCTTTTAAGGGGGTAGACTGCAATACCCCCATATTTTCACGTATTTTAAGAAGTTCATTTTGTATTTTATGTGTATATTTTTAGTATTTTTATTGAAAATTTAAGTTCAATAAATATATTAAAGAAAGAAATTTTAATTAATTGTTAACTAAAATAATTATTTTATGTTTTCTAATGTTTATAAGTTATATTTCATTTCACTTTGAATTTTATTAAATATTTTAATAAGATTCTAACAATAGAACTTTCAAAGTTTCCTAAATTGTTTTAAAACAAGGGCAATAAAATAATTTCAAACTTCAAGGGTATATATGTAATTGCACCAAAACCTACTTTGGACCTATAAATACACCTTAAAATCAGAAATTTTCAGATTTATTTTGCATACAAGTGAATTAGGATTTCAAAAAAAAAAAAAATTCTTCGTCGCTTCTCCTCCGCTCGCCCTTCCCATTGGCACGTCCCTTCCTTGCTAGAGCCCGTCGCGCGCCGCCCTGCTCGCCGGCAGCCACCACCGCCGACCACTTCCTCCTCCCCTTTGTTTTGGTATATTTCGAAACTTAAAAAAAAAAATCTTGCTCCTCTTTTTTATTCAATTTCATTATGCATAAATTGATGTTTATAATTTTGTTTAATCATGTTTTTATGATTCTAATCATGTTTTATAAAGTTAGGATTATGTTTAAAGTATGAATTTATAAAGTTGTTCATGAAATTTGTAGTTTTATGGTTTTTAATGATCTAAAATTTTATATTATGATCATAAATTGTTGTAGTATGAATTTGTGATGTTTTTATGAAGTTTTGATGAGGTTTTAATGAGTTTTGAATAAATAAATAAATAAATAAATAAATAAATAAATAAATAAATAAATAAATAAATAAATAAATAAATAAATAAATAAATAAATAAATAAATAAATAAATAAATAAATAAATAAATAAATAAATAAATAAATAAATAAATAAATAAATAAATAAATAAATAAATAAATAAATAAATAAATAAATAAATAAATAAATAAATAAATAAATAAATAAATAAATAAATAAATAAATAAATAAATAAATAAATAAATAAATAAATAAAGTTGCAGATTTTTATTAACACGTGTTTATGCCCAATAAATATAGTATCATGTGAAATTATTGGTTATAATTATTTTTAATGCATCAAAATATTGTACGATGATCTTAGCACATGACTATAGTGTTTCATGATCGAAATATGATATTTAGGAGGGTTTTAAAGTGCTTTTAAGTAATTTGATGAAGCTGTCATTTTAGGAAAATTACCGAGAATCAAGTGTATTGCGAAAAAAATTAAAATAAAGTACGTAATTGAATAGAGACCATATAGGGAAGGTTTTGGACAAGTTTCCAATATAAAAAAGTTAGTTTAGAGTTGATGTAGAAGTTAGTCAACAAGGTTATAATTTAGTTTCGGTTTTCTCTATGTAGGAGAATTTGAGTTAGTTGACTTTTAGAAGTTGTGGCGGAACACCACTATTATACAAGGTATGTAAGTACTAAAGGCGAAAGTAAAAGTAGAATTCATGCTTGGTTGTTGATCTTACATGTTATGTATGTATTTATGAATTGTTGATTGGTTGACATCTATGAGAAGTATGCTAGTATGAAAGTTTGATTTTTATATTGTTTTGACATTCCACCTTTATGGCATTTTTAATCATATCTTGAGTAATTGGAATGTTAATATTATTTCCAAAGTTGGCTAATAGTTAATAAAGAGAAAAGGAAGTTAGTTGAGTTGATTAGTTACTTAATCAACAAGAAAGGTACTTAGTGAAATTTTATTCACATGTTTAATAGAGGTTTAATGAGCAAATATTTACATAGCCACTCACAGTTTAATGTGTGGTCAAGAAAGGTAAATAGTTAGCCACTCACAGTTAATGTGTAGTAAAGGAAGTTTAGTTTAATTAAAGGACACAAAATTATTTTTAGGATCACTTTAAATCCAAGATAGTTAATATGGTTTTGTTTGATGTCATGCATGCTTCTATGTGATGTTATGTGTGAGTCATAATATTGTTTAACTTGTTAATCGCGTAAAGTGAAAGAAGATTCGCACCAAAACTTTTGGAACGTATATAACTTGAGTATGAACAATGGGGGGGGNAAGGGGGGGGGGGGGGGGGAGTCGTATGGAACTGTGATCTTTGACTTCTAATTGGGGTACAAGACGTTGTACTCTTATATTTATAATGCGCTGGAATTCCGTCACTATATGTAACATATATAATACCTTCTTGGAGTTACTCCCAAGTTGGTGCCTAATAGGTGGATTTTAAAGGAATGAAAACCCGTTCGATGTGAAATCCGAAGTTCAAATATAATAAATAATTTTATTTGAATTGAGTCTATGCACAAGTAAAGAGATGTCTGCGATAAGAAGTATGTGTGTTGTACTTTTCTTTTATTTTAATATTAATCATGTTTGCATGGTCTATAGTATTTATGTACTCAGATTCGTTGATTGTGTGTGTTTGTGTGCATGGCTTTGTCTTGGATTTGGCTCTACGATGACCCACTTGATGGCGAGTATTTGTCTAGAATAAAAAAAAAACTACACGTACAGGTGGGTATAGTCAATCATGCTGGGTTGGAGTGTGAGTGCTTGCATTGTAGTTTTCTCGGTTTTATAGACGTGTTAGTTATTTATTGTTTGATGTTGACTTTTGTTTTCTAAGTTTGAAGTTTATTTGGTTTTGAAGTGTCGTTAAGAAGGTTCCGAAGTGTAATAAAGATTTATCTTGGTTTTCTTTTTGGTTTTGACTTTGGTTTGCTTTCGAGAATATATCAAGTTTTATTTTGAGTTTAAATTTAGTTTTGGTTTTTAAATACTTTCGCTGTATTACTTTGATAAAAGCCTTAGCAGCTATCATGGTAGCGGTTATACTTTGGTTTTTCCTATTTAATTAGGAGGTTTAATAATTATTATTCTTTATTATATTTATATTATATTTCTGGAAAATCTGAAAGAGGAAAGTTAAGAAATTCCAGGGTGTTACACCTAAGCACAGAAATTAAATCTGTGTTTTAACTAGACTACATAGAAATTGACAAACCTAGCTAGTTCTTTCGTGCTTGGTAGTTGTTGTAGGTTAAGGGGTAATATAACGGGTTTTGTTTTTGTTACGTTGTTTATTACAATCATAGTTATTGTGATGTTCAAGGCAATATATAGTGCATTTCAATTCTTTAAGGAGCACCCTACTTTTCTAATATTCCTTTATATGTTGAAGGCTATTATGGGATCAGTACTTTGTTATTAGTACATTTTGATGGCCCTTTCTCTTTACGTTAAAGTTCTTACATATAACTTACTTATACATCTTTTTATATTTTTTTAAAGGATTATATTGGAAGATCTGTCCCGTAT
This sequence comes from Suaeda aralocaspica, assembly GCA_016808085.1. Lineage (NCBI taxonomy): Eukaryota > Viridiplantae > Streptophyta > Magnoliopsida > Caryophyllales > Amaranthaceae > Suaeda > Suaeda aralocaspica. Next base: position 972,050 of record PYUH01000060.1, on the reverse strand, counting down.
ACCAAAAGAGTTGGATAAGGTTCTCGAGCAATGGGCGAGGTTGTTCAGAATAAATTTCTTATTGTTCGATGTAATTAAATAAATTATGTATTAGTTGATATTGTAATTCACATATTTAATTTAGTTAGTTCATAAATATCAAATCCCTTGTAAAATATATTTTATAAGAATAGTTATTGTATTATATGTGTATGTATCATTTACAATTTTTAATTAATTAATAAAATATTTATATCATTGAAAATTATACAGATTTAGTTCAAGGGAAATGGCGGGAAGATGCATCTTAATTGTGAATATATGGCCCAATAAATTCACATTCCCAATTATTTTCTTTTAAAACGTCACTATTAGTATCATTTGTTAAAAATACGATACTAATAGAATGTCTATAAGTATCATTTGTTCATAAAAATGATACTAATGGAGTGTCTATTAGTATCGTATTTTATAAAAAATGATACTAATAGGTACTCTATTAGCATCTTTTTTTCAGAAAAAGGATACTAATAGACTACCTATTAGTATAGTTTTTTTCTGAAAAAACGATGCTAATGGTCTCTATTAGTATCGTTTTTAACAAACGATACTATTAGTATTTCCTATTAGTAACGCCTGCAATTTTATCGTTTGAAAAACGATACTAATAGTCCAATATAAACGATATTAATGAGCAATTTTCTACTAGTGAAAGTTTAACACACTAGAATAATCTTCACCATCATCTTGTGGATGAAATTTATTTATTAAAAACAATTAAACGATGTTTTGGGGCTTACCACCAGTACAAACGCTGGCGGAAGCCCCTACAAAGATTTACAATTAAAGGAAAAAAGAAAAGAGGTGAATGGGAAAGAGAGAGAGAGAAGAGAAGGAAGGAAAACCTAAAAGTCAAGAAAAAACCTAGTTATTATTATTATTATTATTATTATTATTATTATTATTATTATTATTATTATTATTATTATTATTATTATTATTATTATATCGTTTAAAACTAATTAGGTGTTAATAAATACCAAGTCATTCGTATGGACCTTGAGGTTTCAAAGTTAATAATTAGAAGATGAAATGCTAGAAGATAGAAAACAAAGATCAGACTTATAGTTCGTAGTAACAAATTATATTAATATTTTTTTTCAATGATCAAAATTCTTCAATTATTCCTTTATTTATTTCTTCTCTTATTTATTTCTATAATATTCTCTTTGTTCAATTCTCCTTTTAATTTCTCTTGTAATATATAATTACCAATTTTTATTATCAATTAATCTACTTTATAATTGGAATTTGGACCAAATTAATATTAATTTCCTTTATATAAACAAATCTATACCCACCACTATTTATACAACCTTTTCGCACCTTATACCCTTAATTTGTTTGTAATACTAATTCTATTTGTTTGTTACTATATTTGGGTTAGGTTTGCAATTGTGACTATTGATAATTAGATGTTTTGGTATGTACTCCTTGCTTCTTTGCTTGGTATATTTCAAGTTCTCAATCATTTAACAAATATGCTATTCTTATTCCAAAGTTTCCCTTAAATTTGCTACCTTTTTTTTTCCTTCCAGAAGCATCTTCTTTTGATTATATGGTTGTGGTACGTTTGAGTGAAAATTACATCTTACATTTGATTGAGCCACATTTTCGTATGTTGTGTTATTCTGTTTGGCTATGTAACCTTACCCGTTTGGCCATTGGCCATTGTAGGTGGGAGGGTGATTTGCTATTAATAATATGAGTTATATCCATTGTAAAAACAAAAATAAGCGAGGGTATGAATCAAATTATATAATTACTTATCAATACAACATATTAATAAACTAGATTAGTGCTTGTGCGTTGCACGACTTAAATTAAAAATATTTATATAAAATGCATGTTTAATATTTAGATTTTTTATTTGATTTGTGATACAATTTAATTTGAGCAAAATTTTAAGTGAAGTGATTTTAAACTCGCAATTTTAATGATATATGTAAAATAATATAAAGAGTATTGAGATGCAAAAAAAATAAAATAAAATAAAAAATAGAAAAAAATATAAAACTTTGTAGTTTGTTGTATTAAATTTTATTAATTTAATATATATGTTTCATAAGGAATATAGAAGGTAGCCAAATAAATTTATGGCTTTAGAGTAATAGCTTACATAAGAAGCTAACAAAAATGCGGGAAATTTTCTGACGAGACAGTGACATGTGGCAGGAGATACTTTGAGTGGTCTTTACATCAGTTAAAGTATAGATGTTTCTTTAGATTTTTATGTGTCATGTGACACTTGCCTCTAGACTTATATCAAATGTATAAGAGACGCCAATTAAAAATGAAATCAACATGTAGCCATAAGGAATTGAACATGCTACCTTTGAGATGAGATGCAACTTTATAACTAGCAATCCACTTTGATTTTGTTGATTACTCGTTCGTAGTAAAATATAATAAAGCCGTATTGTTACATGTAACAATAAAAGTTACATAGACAAGTACTTTTGATATTACAAATTACTTGCAAGATGCGGCAGTTTTTCACATCTCCAACTAAACAACTTAAAAAATGATATCTCAAGTTATGTTTAAGAAATGAAAATTATATATTTAGAAAGTATATATCGAATCAGATCAAATAAGATCTCATATGACTGTATTTTTTGTAATATATAAATCAGCAAAGTGAGTAAAAGTTATATCGTAAATAGTGCCAAAAAAAAAGAAAAAGAAATGTAGGAGGTGAAAATATACTAACGAAGTAACATTTTTGATAATTGATATTAACTAGGGACATCGCCAGGACCATATTACTAGTTTACACTACAAAAATATGAATAACTTCCTACATGTTTTATTTGCCAATTAATTAATTTATATAATATAAAACTCTCCTAAATCTTTCCAATTAATGTCATTTTCCTTTAATCAATTGAATTGTCACAAATGTACAACCATTATTTTAGGGGCAACGCTCGGCTACAAATTATTTTACTTGTAAAAAAAATATAAAAAGCTCTCTTGTAATCGAGAAAGTCTATTATTAAAATACCTTGCAAGAAGCAACCAATAAATGCCATGGAAAAATAAATCATTTGACTAGAGGCTAAATTTTAGTTTCAAATAAAATCTAGAAATCAAAGAAGAAATTGTTTATGACATTTGGTGTATACATCTAAGTAAAATTGGTTGTACAAAAAAAATTTCCCTTGTAACCCCCAACTTTTATCTTTTATCAATGGTTGTTTCTTTTTATTCCCTTTTTCTTTGGTAGCTTCCAATAATTTTAACTTTTGTGTTTGTTATTAAATTTTGTATATAAATAAATGGGATAATTTTGTTCCTTTTTTGACAACCTTAAATTGAGAATTAAGCTATCAAATTGACCTCATAAACTCTAGACAAAGTGATTTCGGTAGTGAAATCTCCACCTCATTTTGCATGCAAGAAAAAGTCTCGTTTGGATGCTGCAAAACTACCATCACTATGATTTATGCGGGTTAATTTGGCTCTTAAGGGGTTAATTTGAGATGGATGTTCTCACATCCCATTAGAAAACACTTCAACTTGCGTATGAGATTAAAAGTGGTATCAAAGAGATATCCTTACATCTTTTGATGTGTGGGTGAAGGGTGATTGTTCAAAACATAGTAGCGCGTCCCTATTGGTCCACATCTGCATGTTATAGTAAATCCGCTAACTTTTACACACGCTGGTCACGTGTAATTTCTTTCTTTCTTCCTTTTCCTTCTTTGCAATCTTAGCTTCCCTTCTATTTTGTTTGCTTTCCATCTTCATTCCCTTGATTTCAATAGCTCCGTGCGACCCTTGGGCGGTGAAGGTAGCTTTGATTTCCATGTCTTCTTCTATTGTTGCATTCCACAGATATACTCCTTGCAACCCTTCCCTGGGCGTCTTCACCATTGATGGCGTTTGTTTATGGAGTGGACATTTCAATTATATATTAGGGCCAATTTAATTTTCATTTACGTTCAATTATAAATTGGTTGAATTATTGTGGGTTATCATGGGATTAATTTGAGTGTTAAATTGATTTGATTTTGATCCGTGAATTACTTTGATTGTTACAAGTTCTTTTTGGTATAACTTGCTTCATTTCAATGGCTTCTATGTCAAGATGTGCGTTTAAAGACTGTAAATTTCCACTTCATGATGTTGTTTATTACGCAACCAACTCTTGTTTTGTTTCAAGAATTGCCCAATCTCATTTGGGTATGTTTGGCGTTTGTTCCTTTATTCGTCTGGTGAATCAAGACTAAAGGAACAAAAGCTCCTAGTAGGTAGGAGGAGCTGATATAATCAATCATTTGGCAGAAAGTATAAAAAAGCCATTCATTTTTTGTAACATGTATTTTATGGCTTCTGCTGATTAGCTATGTAATCTTATTTTTACTTATCCTTTTAGCCTTATTGTTTTGCATCTATCTGAGCTAAACAAAATCATTGCAATTGAATGAATTGAGTTAAATTACAGAGAGTAGTATATGAAATTTTGATTTGTGCTTGATTAATAAAGCGATTGAAATATTTTTGGTGAATCTTTGACAAAAACTCTTCTTGAAATGCTTCTATGAAGATATCAAGTTTCCATGTTACTATATAACTATTGGTAAGCATCTCTTTCTTAATATTTTCATGCAGGTCAATGTTTACATGAAAGTGAAGGTTTTAGCTTAGAGGTGGAATCCATCACCTAAGGTTCTAAGTGTGCTACTCGCTTGGAGGTCAAATCCATCACCTAAGGTTCCAAATACATTGGTTGAGCCTTACAATGTTATTCTCTCAGTCCATTAGCTTGTTCAGAATGCTGATGAGTGTACATGATAATGAAGATTCTTACGATTTGCTTCACTCTTAATTTGACTGCCCTAAAGGTAAGTATATCTCACTCTTAATTTGTGTTTTTTTTATTAGCAATATCATTGATTGTGTGGAATTTATAAAGTTATGAAGCTTGCACAACATTAAACTCTTGATTTCGACATAAATATATAATATTGCTTTCTGATAGTAATTAATCCAGTTGATCAAGTTAGAAAAGAGGTTGATTTGGATTACGCTGTCTTCGCAATAAATAGAGTAGTACATCGTAATCTGACTGAAATTGAGGACTTTTGTTTTCAATTTCTATAGACACCGAAAATTTATTAAAGTGTCAAAATTAAAATAAATTAATATTTTGAGTTAAATAAAATAAATATTTGCTCAATATATTTAATTTAGCCCTTTAATTAAAAATATCCAAATTAATTAAATAATTTGGGTCATAATTACATTATTTGGGCCGACTATATTGTTAGTCCAACTAAAATGTTTATTGGGCCAAAAAGACTACAAAACTTCCAAGTCATCAGAAGAGTCCAAGCCCACTTCTCCGGGTCCAAGATGGAGGTCAAAATCTCCTATAAATACCCATCATCACCTCAAAGGTGGAGGGGGAATTCATTGGAAAAAAAGTCAATCAAAGACATTCCAAAGAATTTACAAAACTCTCTCTGTCAGCAATCAATAAGCACTACAAAATTGTGCCGATTGTTCAGGGATACTCAAACACATTCAAAGTGGTATTGAAGCTGGTCAACCCCCATTCAAAATTTGGTTGACAATAGCAGGTGTCAAATTTGGTTGACGTCGACAAGTGTCATCCTAGCAGTGGAACAGAATCAGAAGGCTTAGTTTATTTTCTATAAACTGTTTACA